>CM065596.1:90447742-90707920 GCA_033119425.1 Bufotes viridis | reverse complement strand
TTTGTTGTATACAAACCCCTGATCCGCATAGGTGACAGGAGGTAAATTTCAAAAAATCATCTGTTACATTGGTGGGTGACATTTTGCTAGTTTTACCATTTACAAACTCCTGCTCTGCATAAGTGACAGGGAGGTAAATTTCAAAAAATCTTCTGTTACATTGGAGGGTGACATATTGCAAATTTTGCCATATTCAAACCCCTACTCTGCATAGGTGACAGGAGGTAAATTAAAAGAAAATCATCTGTTACATTGGTGGGTGACATTTTGCTAGTTCTATTGTATACAAACCCCTGCTGTGCATAGGTGACAGGAAGTAAATTTCATAAAATCATCTGTTACATTGGTGGGTGACATTTTGCCATTTTTGCCGTGTACAAACCACTGCTCTGCATAGGTGACAGGGAGATAAATTTCAAAAAATCAATGTTACATTGGTGGGTCACATTTTGCCAGTTTTGCCATATTCAAACCCCTGCTCTGCATAGGTGACCGGGAGGTAAATTTCCAAAAATCTTCTGTTACATTGGTGGGTGACATTTTCTCGATTTGTCGTATACAAACCTCTGCTCTGCATAGGTGACAGGGAGGTAAATAAAAAAAAAAACATCTGTTACATTGGTGGGTGACATTTTGCTAGTTCTGTTGTATACAAACCTCTGCTCTGCATAGGTGACAGGGAAGTAAATTTCAAAAAAATCATCTGTTACATTGGTGGGTGACATTTTGCCAGTTTTGCCGTGTACAAACCCCTGCTCTGCATAGGTGACAGGAGGTAAATTTCAAAAAATCATCTGTCACATTGGTGGGTTACATTTTGCTAGTTTTGCCATTTACAAACCCCTGCTCTGCATTGGTGACAGGGATGTAAATTTCAAAAAATCTTCTGTTACATTGGTGGGTGACATTTTGCTAGTTCTGTTGTATACAAACCCCTGCTGTGCATAGGTGACAGGGAAGTAAATTTCAAAAAAATCATCTGTTACATTGGTGGGTGACATTTTGCCAGTTTTGCCGTGTACAAACCCCTGCTCTGCATAGGTGACAGGAGGTAAATTTCAAAAATCATCTGTCACATTGGTGGGTTACATTTTGCTAGTTTTGCCATTTACAAACCCCTGCTCTGCATTGGTGACAGGGATGTAAATTTCAAAAATCTTCTGATACATTGGAGGGTGACATTTTGCTTGTTCTGTTGTATACAAACCCCTGCTCTGCGTAGGTGACAGGGAAGTAAATTTCAAAAATCATCTGTTACATTGGTGGGTGACATTTTGGGAATTTTGCCATGTACAAACCCCTCCTCTGCATAGTTGACAGGAGGTAAATTATAAAAATTCTTCTGTTACATTGGTCTGTGATATTTTGCTAGTCTTGTCGTATACAAACCCCTGGTCTGCATAGGTGAAAGGGAGGAAAATTTCAAAAATCATCTGATACATTGTTGGGTGACATTTTCCTAGTTTTGTTGTATACAAACCCTTGATCCGCATAGGTGACAGGAGGTAAATTTCAAAAATCATCTGTTACTGTACATTGGTGGGTGACATTTTGCTAGTTTTACCATTTACAAACCACTGCTCTGCATAGGTGACAGGGAGGTAAATTTCAAAAATCTTCTGTTACATTGGAGGGTGACATTTTGCCAATTTTGCCATATTCAAACCCCTACTTTGCATAGTTGACAGGAAGGTATATTTAAAAAAATCATCTGTTACATTGGTGGGATAGGTGACAGGAAGGTAAATTTTAAAAAAATCATCTGTTACATTGGTGGGTGACATTTTGCTAGTTCTGTTGTATTCAAACCCCTGCTGTTCATAGGTGACAGGGAAGTAAACTTCATAAAATCATCTGTTACTTTGGTGGGTGACATTTTGCCATTTTTGCCGTGTACAAACCCCTGCTCTTCATAGGTGACAGGGAGATAAATTTCAAAAAATCACTGTTACATTGGTGGGTCACATTTTGCCAGTTTTGCCATATTCAAACTACTGCTCTGCATAGGTGACAGGGAGGTAGATTTCAAAAAATCTTCTGTTACATTGGTGGGTGACATTTTCTCGATTTGTCGTATACAAACCTCTGCTCTGCATAGGTGACAGGGAGGTAAATATAAAAAAAGAACATCTGTTACATTGGTGGGTGACATTTTGCCAGTTTCGCCGTGTACAAACCCCTGCTCTGCATAGGTGACAGGGAGGTAAATTTCAAAAAATCATCTGTTATATTGCTAAGTTACATTGGGGAGGGGGGGTGGGTTACATTTTGACAGTATTGCCGTATACAAACCCCTGATCCGCATAGGTGACAGAAGGTAAATTTCAAAAAATCATCTGTTACATTGGTGGGTGACATTTTGCTAGTTTTGCCATTTACAAACCAATGCTCTGCATATGTGACAGGGAGGTAAATTTCAAAAATTCATCTGATACATTGTTGGGTGACATTTTCCTAGTTTTGTTGTATACAAACCCCTGTTCTGCGTATTTGACAGGGAAATAAATTTCAAAAAATCATCTGTTACATTGGTGGATGACATTTTACTAGTTTTGTTTTATACAAACCACTGCTCTGCATAGGTGACAGGAGGTAAATTTCAAAAAATCTTCTGTTACATTGGAGGGTGACATTTTGCTAGTTCTGTTGTATACAAACCCCTGCTCTGCGTAGGTGATAGGGAAGTAAATTTCAAAAAATCATCTGTTACATTTTGCCATTTTTGCTGTGTACAAACCCCTGCTCTGCATAGGTGACAGGGAGGAAAATTTCAAAAAATCTTCTGTTGCATTGGTGGGTGACATTTTCTCAATTTGTCGTATAAAAACCCTGCTCTGCATAGGTGACAGGGAGGTAATTTTCAAAAAATCTTCTCTTACATTGATGAGTGACATTTTGCTAGTTCTGTTGTATACAAACCCCTGCTGTGCATAGGTGACAGGGAAGTAAATTTCAAAAAATCATCTGTTACATTGGTGGGTGACATTTTGCCAGTTTTGCCGTGTACAAACCCCTGCTCTGCATAGGTGACAGGGAGGTAAATTTCAAAAATCATCTGTTATATTGCTAAGTTATATTGGGGAGGGGGTGGGTTACATTTTGCCAGTATTGCCGTATACAAACCCCTGATCCGCATAGGTGACAGAAGGTAAATTTCAAAAAATCATCTGTTACATTGGTGGGTGACATTTTGCTAGTTTTGCCATTTACAAACCCCTGCTCTGCATAGGTGACAGGGAGGAAAGTGTCAAAAAATTTCTGTTACATTGGTGGGTGACATTTTCTCGATTTGTCAGTATACAAACCTCTGCTCTGCATAGGTGACAGTGAGATAAATTTCAAAAAATCATCTGTTATATTGGTGAGTGACATTTTGCCAATTTTTGCCATATTCAAACCACTACTCTGAATAGTTGACAGGGAGGTAAATTTCAAAAAAATCTTCTGTTACATTGGTGGGTGATATTTTGCCAGTTTTTCCATATTTAAACCCCAGCTCTGTATAAGTGATTAGGTGGTAATTTTAAAAAAAATCATATTTTACATTGGTGGGTGACATTTTGCTAGTTCTGTTGTATACAAACCCCTGCTGTGCATAGGTGACAGGGAAGTAAATTTCAAAAAATCATCTGTTACATTGGTGGGTGACATTTTGCCAGTTTTGCCGTGTACAAACCCCTGCTCTGCATAGGTGACAGAAGGTAAATTTCAAAAAATCATCTGTTACATTGGTGGGTGACATTATGCCAATTTCCGCCATATTCAAACCCCTACAGTGCATAAGTGACAGGGCGGTAAATTTCAAAAAATCATCTGTTACATTGGTGGGTGACATTTTGCCAGTTTTTACATATACAGACCCCTGCTCTGCATTGGAGAAAGGGAGGTAATTTTCAAAAAAATCATCTGTTACATTGGTGAGTGACATCTTGCTAGTTTTGTCATATACAAACCCCTGCTCTGCATAGGTGACAGGGAGGTAAATTTCAAAAAATCATCTTTGATGGGTGACATTTTGACAGTTTTTTCGTATACAAACCCCTGCTCTGCATAGGTGACAGTGAGGTAAATTTAACAAATTCATCTGTTACATTGGTGAGTGATATTTTGCCATTTTTTGCCATATACAAACCCCTGCTCTGCATAGGTGAAAGGGAGGAAAATTTCAAACAATCATCTGTTACATTGGTGGGTGACATTTTGCCATGTACAAATCCCTGCTCTGCATAGGTGACAGGGAGATAAATTTAAAAAAAATCATCTGTTACATTGGTGGGTGACATTTTGACAATCTTTGCCATATTCAACCCCGTGCTCTGAATAAGTGACAGTGTGGCAAATTTTAAAAAAAATCATCTGTTACATTGGTGGGTTACATTTTGCCAATTTATGCCATATACAAACCCCTGCTCTGCATAAGTGACAGGGAGGAAAATTTCAAAAAATCATCTGTTAAATTGGTGGGTGACATTTGCCATCTTTGCAATATACAAACCCCTGCTCCGCATAGGTGACAGTGAGGTAAATTTAACAAATCCATCTGTTATATTGGTGAGTGACATTTTTCCAATTTTTGCCATATTCAAACCCCTACTCTGTATAGGTGACAGGGAGGTAAATTTCAAAAAATCATCTGTTGCATTGGTGGGTGACATTTGCCAATTTTTGCCATATACAAACCCCTGCTCTGCATAGGTCAAACACAACAATAGCTGATCTCAGGGAGACCAGCTGCAAAAAACACCGCAGAGCCTCACTTAAGAGTCTCAACACAGCAATCCGAAGTGCAAAGTTCCCTGTGAAACAGGAATATGCAAAATGAATGTGGAGCCCCAGTTATGGGTCTACAACACAATGAAAGCCAGATATCCCTCAAAGGAAGGAAAACCAAGCAAAGGGGTGTCTCCATTACAGAGATCACCAAATCCACCATATTAAGTGGCCCCTATGTCAAGATCCCGCTTTTTTACAAGCTTTAAGGATGTGACAGGGAAAACCTAAGCTAGGTATCCATCCACAGACAGCTGTTTCGGGGTGTTGCCCCTCATCAGTGTGGAGTAGGATTCTGGCTAACCGGGAGCAATGCCTCGGAGACTACTCAAACACAACAATAGCTGATCTCAGGGAGACCAGCTACAAAAAACACCGCAGAGCCTCACTTAAGAGTCTCAACACAGCAATCCGAAGTGCAAAGTTCCCTGTGAAACAGGAATATGCAAAATGAATGTGGAGCCCCAGTTATGGGTCTACAACACAATGAAAGCCAGATATCCCTCAAAGGAAGGAAAACCAAGCACACTGATGAGGGGCAACACCCCGAAACAGCTGTCTGTGGATGGATACCTAGCTTAGGTTTTCCCTGTCACATCCTTAAAGCTTGTAAAAAAGCGGGATCTTGACATAGGGGCCACTTAATATGGTGGATTTGGTGATCTCTGTAATGGAGACACCCCTTTGCTTGGTTTTCCTTCCTTTGAGGGATATCTGGCTTTCATTGTGTTGTAGACCCATAACTGGGGCTCTGCATAGGTGACAGGGAGGTAAATTTCAAAAAATCATTTGTTACATTGGTGGGTGACATTTTGCCAATTTTGCCATATACAAATCCCTGCTCTCCATAGGTGACAGGGAGATAAATTAAAAAAAAATCATCTTTCACATTAGTGGGTGACATTTTGACAATGTTTGCCATATTCAACCCCCTGCTCTGAATAAGTGACAGGGCGGCGAATTTCAAAAAAATTATCTGTTACATTGGTGGGTTACGTTTTGCCAATTTTTGCCATATACAAACCCCTGCTCTGCATAGGTGACAGGGAGGTAATTTTCAAAAAATCATCTGTTACATTGGTGGGTGACATTTGCAATTTTTGCCGTATACAAACCCCTGCTCTGCATAGGTGACAGGAGATACATTTAAAAAGATCATCTGTTATATTGGTGAGTGACATTTTGCCAATTTTTGCCATATTTAAAACCCTACTCTGCATATGTGACAGGGAGGTAAATTTCTAAAAATCTTCTGTTACATTGGTGGGTGACATTTTGCCAGGTGACATTTTGACAGTTTTTCCGTATACAAACCCATGCTATGCATAGGTGACAGGGAAGTAAATTAAAAAAAAAATCATCTGTTTCATTGGTGGGTGACATTTTGCTAGTTTTGTCGTATACAAATCCCTGCTCTGCATAGGTGACAGGGAAGTAAATTTAACAAAATAATCTGTTACATTGGTGGGTGACATTTGCCATTTTTTGACGTATATAAACTGATGCTCTGCATAGGTGACAGGGAGATAAATTTCAAAAAATTCATCTGTTATATTGATGAGTGACATTTTGCCAGTTTTTGCCATATTCAAACCCCTACTCTGCATAAGTGACAGGGCGTTAAATTTCAAAAAATTATCGGTTACATTGGTGGGTGACATTTTGCTAGTGCTGCCTTTTACAAACCCCTGCTCTGCATATGTGACAGGGAGTAAAATGTCAAAAAATCTTCTGTTACATTGGTGGGTGACATTTTGCCAGTTTTGCCATATACAAACCCCTGCTCTGCATAAGTGACAGGGCGTTAAATTTCAAAAAATTATCGGTTACATTGGTGGGTGACATTTTGCTAGTGCTGCCTTTTACAAACCCCTGCTCTGCATATGTGACAGGGAGTAAAATGTCAAAAAATCTTCTGTTACATTGGTGGGTGACATTTTGCTAGTTTTGTCGTACACGAAGCCCTGCTCTGCATAGGTGACAGGGTGGTACATTTCAAAAAAATCATCGGTTACATTAGTGGGTGACATTATGCCAATTTTCGCCATATTCAGACCCCTACTGTGCGTAAGTGACATGACGGTAAATTTCAAAAAATCATCTGTTACATTGGTGGGTGACATTTTGCCAGTTTTTAAATATACAGACCCCTGCTCTGCATTGGAGACAGGGTGGTAAATTTAAAAAAATCATCTGTTAAATTGGTGAGTGTCATTTTGCCAGTTTTTGCTATATACAAACCACTGCTCTGCAAAGGTGACAGGGAGGTACATTTTAAAAAATCTTCAGTTACATTGGTGGTTGACATTTTGCTAGTTTTATCGTATACAAACCCCTACTCTGCATAGGTGACAGGGAGGGAAATTTCAAAAAATCATCTGTTACTTTGATGGGTGACAATTTGACAGTTTTTCCGTATACAAACTCCTGCTCTTCATAGGTGACAGTGAGGTAAATTTAACAAATTCATCTGTTATATTGGTGAGTGACATTTTTCCAATTTTTGCCGTATTCAAACCCCTACTCTGCATAGGCGAAAGGGAGGTAAATTTCAAAAAATCATCTGTTACATTGGTGGGTGATATTTGCCAATTTTTGCCATATTCAAACCCCTGCTCTGCATAGGTGACAGGGAGGTAAATTTCAAACAATCATCTGTTACATTGGTGGGTGACATTTTGCCAATTTTGCCATATACAAATCTCTGCTCTGCATAGGTGACAGGGAGGTAAATTTAAAAAAATCAACTGTTACATTGGTGGGTGACATTTTGACAATTTTTGCCATATACAAACCCCTGCTCTGCAAAGGTGACAGTGAGGTATATTTTAAAAAATCTTCAGTTACATTGGTGGGTGACATTTGACAATTTTTGCCATATACAAACCCCTGCTCTGTATAGGTGACAGGGAGGTAAATTTAAAAAAATCTTCTGTTACATTGGTGGGTGACATTTGCCAATTTTTCCCATATACAAACCCCTGCTCTGCATAGGAGACAGGGAGGAAAATTTCAAAATATCTTCTGTTACATTGGTGGGTGACATTTTGCTAGTTTTGTCGTATACAAACCCCTGCTCTGCATAGGTGACAGGGTGGTACATTTAAAAAAAATCATCTGTTACATTGTTGGGTGACATTATGCCAATTTCCGTCATATTCAAACCCCTACAGTGCATAAGTGAAAGGGCAGTAAATTTCAAAAAATGATCTGTTACATGGGTGAGTGACATTTTGCCAATATTTGCCATATACAAACCCCTGCTCTGCATAGGTAACAGGGAGGTACATTTCAAAAAATCTTTAGTTACATTGTTGGGTGACATTTTGCCAGTTTTGCCGTATACGAACCCCTGATCCGCATAGGTGACAGGGAGGTAAATTTCAAAAAATCATATGATACATTAGTGGGTGAAATTTTGCTAGTTGTCATATACAAACCCCTGCTCTACATAGGTGACAAGGAGATAAATTTCAGAAAATCATCTGTTATATTGTTGAGTTACATAAGGGGATGGGGGGGGGGGGTTGTGTGAAATTTTGCCAGTTTTGCCGTAAACAAACCCCAGCTCTGCATAGGTGACAGGGAGGAAAATGTCAAAAAATCTTCTGTTACATTGGTGGGTGATATTTTCTCGATTTGCCGTATACAAACCCCTGATCCGCATAGGTGACAGGAGGTAAATTTCAAAAAATCATCTGTTACATTGGTGGGTGACATTTTGCCAGTTTTGCCATTTACAAACCCCTACTCTGCATAGGTGACAGGGAGGTAAATTTCAAAAAAATCTTCTGTTACATTGGAGGGTGATATTTTGCTAGTTCTGTTGTATACAAACCCCTGCTCTGCGTAGGTGGCAGGGAAGTAAATTTCAAAAAAATCATCTGTTACATTGGTGGGTGACATTTTGGGAATTTTTGCCATGTACAAAACCCTGCTCAGCATAAGTGACGGGGAGGTAAATGTCAAAAAGACATCTGTTACATTGGTGGGTGACATTTTGTCAATTTTTGCCATGTACAAACCCCTCGTCTGCATAGTTGACAGGGATTTAAATTATAAAAATTCTTCTGTTACATTGGTCTGTTACATTTTACTTGTCTTGTCGTATACAAACCCCTGCTCTGCAGAGGTGAACGGGAGGTCAATTTCAAAAAAATCATCTGTTACATTGGTGTGTGACATTTTACTAGTTTTGTTGTAATCAAACCCCTGCTCTGCATATGTGACAGGGAGGAAAATTTTAAAAAATCATCTGATACATTGGTGGGTGACATTTTCCTAGTTTTGTTGTATACAAACCCCTGATCCGCATAGGTGACAGGAGGTAAATTTCAAAAAATCATCTGTTACATTGGTGGGTGACATTTTGCTAGTTTTACCATTTACAAACTCCTGCTCTGCATAAGTGACAGGGAGGTAAATTTCAAAAAATCTTCTGTTACATTGGAGGGTGACATATTGCAAATTTTTGCCATATTCAAACCCCTACTCTGCATAGGTGACAGGGAGGTAAATTAAAAGAAAATCATCTGTTACATTGGTGGGTGACATTTTGCTAGTTCTATTGTATACAAACCCCTGCTGTGCATAGGTGACAGGGAAGTAAATTTCATAAAATCATCTGTTACATTGGTGGGTGACATTTTGCCATTTTTGCCGTGTACAAACCACTGCTCTGCATAGGTGACAGGGAGATAAATTTCAAAAAATCAATGTTACATTGGTGGGTCACATTTTGCCAGTTTTGCCATATTCAAACCCCTGCTCTGCATAGGTGACCGGGAGGTAAATTTCCAAAAATCTTCTGTTACATTGGTGGGTGACATTTTCTCGATTTGTCGTATACAAACCTCTGCTCTGCATAGGTGACAGGGAGGTAAATAAAAAAAAACATCTGTTACATTGGTGGGTGACATTTTGCTAGTTCTGTTGTATACAAACCCCTGCTGTGCATAGGTGACAGGGAAGTAAATTTCAAAAAATCATCTGTTACATTGGTGGGTGACATTTTGCCAGTTTTGCCGTGTACAAACCCCTGCTCTGCATAGGTGACAGGAGGTAAATTTCAAAAAATCATCTGTCACATTGGTGGGTTACATTTTGCTAGTTTTGCCATTTACAAACCCCTGCTCTGCATTGGTGACAGGGATGTAAATTTCAAAAAATCTTCTGTTACATTGGTGGGTGACATTTTGCTAGTTCTGTTGTATACAAACCCCTGCTGTGCATAGGTGACAGGGAAGTAAATTTCAAAAAAATCATCTGTTACATTGGTGGGTGACATTTTGCCAGTTTTGCCGTGTACAAACCCCTGCTCTGCATAGGTGACAGGAGGTAAATTTCAAAAAATCATCTGTCACATTGGTGGGTTACATTTTGCTAGTTTTGCCATTTACAAACCCCTGCTCTGCATTGGTGACAGGGATGTAAATTTCAAAAAATCTTCTGATACATTGGAGGGTGACATTTTGCTTGTTCTGTTGTATACAAACCCCTGCTCTGCGTAGGTGACAGGGAAGTAAATTTCAAAAAATCATCTGTTACATTGGTGGGTGACATTTTGGGAATTTTTGCCATGTACAAACCCCTCCTCTGCATAGTTGACAGGGAGGTAAATTATAAAAATTCTTCTGTTACATTGGTCTGTGATATTTTGCTAGTCTTGTCGTATACAAACCCCTGGTCTGCATAGGTGAAAGGGAGGAAAATTTCAAAAAATCATCTGATACATTGTTGGGTGACATTTTCCTAGTTTTGTTGTATACAAACCCTTGATCCGCATAGGTGACAGGAGGTAAATTTCAAAAAATCATCTGTTACTGTACATTGGTGGGTGACATTTTGCTAGTTTTACCATTTACAAACCACTGCTCTGCATAGGTGACAGGGAGGTAAATTTCAAAAAATCTTCTGTTACATTGGAGGGTGACATTTTGCCAATTTTTGCCATATTCAAACCCCTACTTTGCATAGTTGACAGGAAGGTATATTTAAAAAAAATCATCTGTTACATTGGTGGGATAGGTGACAGGAAGGTAAATTTAAAAAAATCATCTGTTACATTGGTGGGTGACATTTTGCTAGTTCTGTTGTATTCAAACCCCTGCTGTTCATAGGTGACAGGGAAGTAAACTTCATAAAATCATCTGTTACTTTGGTGGGTGACATTTTGCCATTTTTGCCGTGTACAAACCCCTGCTCTTCATAGGTGACAGGGAGATAAATTTCAAAAAATCACTGTTACATTGGTGGGTCACATTTTGCCAGTTTTGCCATATTCAAACTACTGCTCTGCATAGGTGACAGGGAGGTAGATTTCAAAAAATCTTCTGTTACATTGGTGGGTGACATTTTCTCGATTTGTCGTATACAAACCTCTGCTCTGCATAGGTGACAGGGAGGTAAATATAAAAAAAGAACATCTGTTACATTGGTGGGTGACATTTTGCCAGTTTTGCCGTGTACAAACCCCTGCTCTGCATAGGTGACAGGGAGGTAAATTTCAAAAATCATCTGTTATATTGCTAAGTTACATTGGGGAGGGGGTGGGTTACATTTTGACAGTATTGCCGTATACAAACCCCTGATCCGCATAGGTGACAGAAGGTAAATTTCAAAAAATCATCTGTTACATTGGTGGGTGACATTTTGCTAGTTTTGCCATTTACAAACCAATGCTCTGCATATGTGACAGGGAGGTAAATTTCAAAAATTCTTCTGTTACATTGGAGGGTGACACTTTACTAGTTCTGTTGTATACAAACCCCTGTTCTGCGTATTTGACAGGGAAATAAATTTCAAAAAATCATCTGTTACATTGGTGGATGACATTTTACTAGTTTTGTTTTATACAAACCACTGCTCTGCATAGGTGACAGGAGGTAAATTTCAAAAAATCTTCTGTTACATTGGAGGGTGACATTTTGCTAGTTCTGTTGTATACAAACCCCTGCTCTGCGTAGGTGATAGGGAAGTAAATTTCAAAAAATCATCTGTTACATTTTGCCATTTTTGCTGTGTACAAACCCCTGCTCTGCATAGGTGACAGGGAGGAAAATTTCAAAAAATCTTCTGTTGCATTGGTGGGTGACATTTTCTCAATTTGTCGTATAAAAACCCTGCTCTGCATAGGTGACAGGGAGGTAATTTTCAAAAATCTTCTCTTACATTGATGAGTGACATTTTGCTAGTTCTGTTGTATACAAACCCCTGCTGTGCATAGGTGACAGGGAAGTAAATTTCAAAAAATCATCTGTTACATTGGTAGGTGACATTTTGCCAGTTTTGCCGTGTACAAACCCCTGCTCTGCATAGGTGACAGGGAGGTAAATTTCAAAAAATCATCTGTTATATTGCTAAGTTATATTGGGGAGGGGGGGTGGGTTACATTTTGCCAGTATTGCCGTATACAAACCCCTGATCCGCATAGGTGACAGAAGGTAAATTTCAAAAAATCATCTGTTACATTGGTGGGTGACATTTTGCTAGTTTTGCCATTTACAAACCCCTGCTCTGCATATGTGACAGGGAGGTAAATTTCAAAAAATCTTCTGTTACATTGGAGGGTGACACTTTACTAGTTCTGTTGTATATAAACCCCTGCTCTGCGTATTTGACAGGGAAATAAATTTCAAAAAATCATCTGTTACATTGGTGGGTCACATTTTGCCAGTTTTGCCATATTCAAACCCCTGCTCTGCATAGGTGACAGGGAGGTAAATTTAAAAAAATCATCTGTTATATTGGTGAGTTACATTGGGGGAGGTGGGGGTGACATTTTGACAGTTTTGCTGTCTAAAAACCCCTGATCTGCATAGGTGACAGGAGGTAGATTTCAAAAAATCATCTGTTATATTGGTGGGTGACATTTTGCTAGTTTTGCCATTTACAAACCCCTGCTCTGCATAGGTGACAGGGAGGAAAGTGTCAAAAAAATTTCTGTTACATTGGTGGGTGACATTTTCTCGATTTGTCGTATACAAACCTCTGCTCTGCATAGGTGACAGTGAGATAAATTTCAAAAAATCATCTGTTATATTGGTGAGTGACATTTTGCCAATTTTTGCCATATTCAAACCACTACTCTGAATAGTTGACAGGGAGGTAAATTTCAAAAAAATCTTCTGTTACATTGGTGGGTGATATTTTGCCAGTTTTTCCATATTTAAACCCCAGCTCTGTATAAGTGATTAGGTGGTAATTTTAAAAAAAATCATATTTTACATTGGTGGGTGACATTTTGCTAGTTCTGTTGTATACAAACCCCTGCTGTGCATAGGTGACAGGGAAGTAAATTTCAAAAAATCATCTGTTACATTGGTGGGTGACATTTTGCCAGTTTTGCCGTGTACAAACCCCTGCTCTGCATAGGTGACAGAAGGTAAATTTCAAAAAATCATCTGTTACATTGGTGGGTGACATTTTGCTAGTTTTGCCATTTACAAACCCCTGCTCTGCATATGTGACAGGGAGGTAAATTTCAAAAAATCTTCTGTTACATTGGAGGGTGACACTTTACTAGTTCTGTTGTATACAAACCCCTGCTCTGCGTATTTGACAGGGAAATAAATTTCAAAAAATCATCTGTTACATTGGTGGATGACATTTTACTAGTTTTGTTTTATACAAACCACTGCTCTGCATAGGTGACAGGAGGTAAATTTCAAAAAATCTTCTGTTACATTGGAGGGTGACATTTTGCTAGTTCTGTTGTATACAAACCCCTGCTCTGCGTAGGTGATAGGGAAGTAAATTTCAAAAAATCATCTGTTACATTTTGCCATTTTTGCCGTGTACAAACCCATGCTCTGCATAGGTGACAGGGATATAAATTTCAAAAAGCATCTCTTATATTGGTGAGTTACATTGGGGGAGGGGGGGGTGACATTTTGCCAGTTTTGCCATATACAAACCCCTGCTCTGCATAGGTGACAGGGAGGAAAATGTCTAAAAATCTTCTGTTACATTGGTGGGTGACATTTTCTCAATTTGTCGTATAAAAACCCTGCTCTGCATAGGTGACAGGGAGGTAATTTTCAAAAAATCTTCTCTTACATTGATGAGTGACATTTTGATAGTTTTGTCGTATACAAACCCCTGCTCTGCATAGGTGACAGGGAGGTAAATTTCAAAAAATCACCTGATACATTGGTGGGTGACATTTTGCTAGTTCTGTTGTATACAATCCCCTGCTGTGCATAGGTGACAGGGAAGTAAATTTCATAAAATCATCTGTTACATTGGTGGGTGCCATTTTGCCATTTTTGATGTGTACAAACCACTGCTCTGCATAGGTGACAGGGAGATAAATTTCAAAAAATCACTGTTACATTGGTGGGTCACATTTTGCCAGTTTTGCCATATTCAAACCCCTGTTCTGCATAGGTGACAGGGAGGTAAATTTAAAAAAATCATCTGTTATATTGGTGAGTTACATTGGGGTAGGTGTGGGTGACATTTTGCCAGTTTTGCCGTCTAAAAACCCCTGATCTGCATAGGTGACAGGAGGTAGATTTCAAAAAATCATCTGTTATATTGGTGGGTGACATTTTGCTAGTTTTGCCATTTACAAACCCCTGCTCTGCATAGGTGACAGGGAGGAAAGTGTCAAAAAAATTTCTGTTACATTGGTGGGTGACATTTTCTCGATTTGTCGTATACAAACCTCTGCTCTGCATAGGTGACAGGGAGGTAAATTTCAAAAAAATCTTCTGTTACATTGGTGGGTGATATTTTGCCAGTTTTTCCATATTTAAACCCCAGCTCTGTATAAGTGATGAGGCGGTAATTTAAAAAAAAATCATATTTTACATTGGTGGGTGACATTTTGCTAGTTCTGTTGTATACAAACCCCTGCTGTGCATAGGTGACAGGGAAGTAAATTTCAAAAAATCATCTGTTACATTGGTGGGTGACATTTTGGGAACTTTTGCCATGTACAAAACCCTGCTCAGCATAAGTGACAGTGCGGTAAATGTCAAAAAGTCATCTGTTACATTGGTGGGTGACATTTTGCCAATTTTTGGCATGTACAAACCTCTCCTCTGCATAGTTGACAGGGAGGTAAATTATAAAAATTCTTCAGTTTCATTGGTCTGTGACATTTTGATAGTCTTGTCGTATACAAACCCCTGCTCTGCATATGTGACATGGAGGAAAATTTCAAAAAATCATCTGTTACATTGGTGGGTGACATTTTGCTAGTTTTGCCATTTACAAACACCTGATCCGCATAGGTGACAGGAGGTAAATTTCAAAAAATCATCTGTTACATTGGTGGGTGACATTTTGCTAGTTTTGCCATTTACAAACACCTGCTCTGCATATGTGACAGGGAGGTAAATTTCAAAAAATCTTCTGTTACATTGGAGGGGACATTTTGCCAAATTTTGCCATATTCAAACCTCTACTCTGCATAGGAGACAGGGAGGTAAATTAAAAAAAAAATCATCTGTTTCATTGGTGGGTGACATTTTGCTAGTTCTGTTGTATACAAACCCCTGCTGTGTATAGGTGACAGGTAAGTAAATTTCATAAAATCATCTGTTACATTGGTGGGTGAAATTTTGCCATTTTTGTCGTGTACAAACCCCTGCTCTGCATAGGTGACAGGGAGGTAAATTATAAAATTTCTTCAGTTACATTGGTCTGTGACATTTTGCTAGTCTTGTCGTATACAAACCCCTGCTCTGCAGATGTGACAGGGAGGAAAATGTCAAAAAATCATCTGATACATTGGTGGGTGATATTTTCCTAGTTTTGTTGTATACAAACACCTGATCGGCATAGGTGACAGGAGGTAAATTTCAAAAAATCATCTGTTACATTGGTGGGTGACATTTTGCCAGTTTTGCCATATTCAAACCCCTGCTCTTCATAGGTGACAGGGAGGTAAATTTAAAAAAATCATATGTTATATTGGTGAGATACATTGGGGGAGGGGGGCGGTGACATTTTACCAGTTTTGCCGTATACAAACCCTTGATCCGCATAGGTGACAGGAGGAAAATTTCAAAAAATCATCTGTTATATTGGTGAGATACATTGGGGGAGGGGGGCGGTGATATTTTACTAGTTTTGCCATTTACAAACCCCTGCTCTGCATAGGTGACAGGGAGGTAAATTTAAAAAAAAAACATCTGTTACATTGGTGGGTGACATTTTGCTAGTTCTGTTGTATACAAACCCCTGCTGTGCATTGTTGACAGGGAAGTAAATTTAACCTCTTAAGGACGCAGGGCGTACATGTACGCCCTAGCGTCCTGGTACTTAAGGACTCAGGGCGTACATGTACGCCCTGAGAAGTTCCGATCACCGCAGCGCTGCGGGTGGTAATCGGAACAGGATGCCTGCTGAAATCATTCAGCAGGCATCCTGTGACAATGCCGAGGGGGGTCCTGTGACCCCCCCGTGTCGGCGATCGCAACAAACCGCAGGTCAATTCAGACCTGCGGTTTGCTGCGCTATCTGTAGTCTCTGATCCAGAGACTAAAATCTGCCCCCAAGTGTAATTTTTAACCCCCCCCCTGCACCCCGCCATCTTAGTGTCCCCCCGGGCGGTGCAGGGGGAGGGGGATTGCGGGCGGTGCTGCGGGTGGGCGGCGCGGGAGGCGGGCACTGCGGCAGGCGGGATCGCAATTGCGATCCCCCGCCCGCCTCCTTTCAATCCATTTCCCTGGTGTCTAGTGGGTATAGCAGGGGGTCAGCACATTGCTGACCCCCTGCTATAAACTGCTGACATCTGTGCTGCAGATGTCAGCAGTTTAACCCCTTCTATACCGCGGTGCGTACGGACCGTGGTATAGAAGGTGTTAACATGGAGGGAGCTCCCTCCCTCTCCCATCGGGGGGCTGCCGTACCTTTGCAGCCCCCGGCGGGATAGGATGGTAGAGGGAGGAGCTCACCTCTCTTCCCATCACCCGCTGCTCTGTAATGGCAGCGGGTGATGAGTTACCATGGCAGCAGGACGCTTTCAGAAGCGTCCTGCTTGCCATGGTATAGTAACTCTGGTCAGACTTCTGCTAAAGGCAGAAGTCTGACCAGGCTGTGAAAAGTAAAAAATACAGTGCAGTACACTATATAGTGTACTGTTCTGTATTATATAGACACCAGATCCACTGGATCTACAAGAACCAAGTGGGTCTGGGTCAAAAAATGTCAAAAAGCGAAAAAATAAGTAAAAATAAGAAAAATACATATCACTGAATAAAAATTAAAAAAAACAAATAAACTACACATATTAGGTATCGCCGCGTCCGTAAAAATCTCCTCTATAAAAATATCACGTGACCTAAGCCCTCACGCAAATACTGTAAAAAAAAACACAAAAAAAGGTGTAAAAAAGCAATTTTTTGTCACCTTGCATCACAAAAAGTGTAATACCAAGTGATCAAAAAGGCGTATGCCTCCCAAAATAGTACCAATAAAACTGCCATCTCATCCCGCAAAAAATTAGTCCTTATATAGGACAATCGCCCCAAAAAAAAAAAAAAATATGGCTCTCAGACTATGGAGACACTAAAACATAATTTTTTTTTCTAAAATGCTATTATTGTGTTAAAGTAAAATAAATAAATAAAAAGTATACATGTTATGTATCGCCGCGTCCGTAAAAACCTGCTCTATAAAAATATCACATTATCTAACCCCTTAGGTAAATACTGTTAAAAAAATAAAATAAAAACAATGTAAAAAAAAAAACATTTTTGTCACCTCACATCTCAAACTGTAATAGCAAGCGATTAAAAAGTTATATGCACCCAAAAATAGTGCCAATCAAACCGTCATCTCATCTCGCAAAAAATGATACCCCACATAGGGCAATCACCCCCAAAAAAAAAAAAAAAATAGGGCTCTCAGACTATGGAGACACTAAAACATGATTTGTTTTGTTTTAAAAAATGATAATATTGTGTAAAACTTAAATAAATAAATAAAAAGTATACATATTTGGTATCGGCGCTTCCGTCGCAACCTGCTCTATAAAAATAACACATGACCAAAACCCTCAGGTGAACACAACAAAAAAAAATACGGTGTCAAGAGCCATTTTTGTCACCTTACATCACAAAAAGTGTAATAGCAGGCGACCAAAATGTCATATGCACCCGAAGATAGTTCCAATCAAACCGCCATCTCATCCCGCAAAAAATGAGCCCCTACATAAGACAGTCGCCCAAAAAATAAAAAAAATATATGGCTTTCAGAATGTGAAGACACTAAAAAAATCATTTTTTTCAAAAATGCTGTATTATGTAAAACTGAAACAAAACCCCCCAAAAAGTAGCCATATTTTGTATTGCCACATCCCTAGCAACCTGCTCTATAGAAATAGCACACAATCTAACCTGTCAGTTCAACGATGTAAATAACAGAAAATAAAAACGGTCCGAAAATAGTTATTTTTTTGCAAATTTTCCATTTTAATCAATTTTTCCAGTAAAAAAACAAGGATTAACAGCCAAACAAAACTCAATATATGTTGCCCCGATTCTCTAGTTTGCAGAAACACCCCATATGTGGTCGTAAACTGCTGTATGGCCAAACGGCAGGGCGTAGAAGGAAGGGAACGCCATATGGTTTTTGGAAGGCAGATTTTGCTGGACTGGTTATTTGACACCGTGTCCCATTTGAAGCCCCCCTGATGCACCCCCAGAGTAGAAACTCCAAAAAAGTGACCCCATTTTGGAAAGTACGGGATAAGGTGGCAGTTTTGTTTGTATTATTTTAGGGTAAATATGATTTTTGGTTGCTCTATATTACACTTTTTTTGAGGCAAGGTAACAAAAAATAGAAATTCCGAAATTTCATCTCCATTTGCCAATAACTCTTGTGGAACACCTAAAGGGTTAACAAAGTTTGTAAAATCAGTTTTGAATACCTTGAGGGGTGTAGTTTCTTAGATGGAGTCACTTTTTTGGAGATTCTACTCTAGGGGTGCATCGGGGGGCTTCAAATGGGACATGGTGTCAAAAATCCAGTCCAGCAAAATCCGCCTTCCAAAAACTATATGGCGTTCCCTTACTTCTGTGCCCTGCCGTTTGGCCATACAGCAGTTAACACCCACATATGGGGTGTTTCTGAAAACTACAGAATCGGGGCAATAAAAATTGAGTTTTGTTTGGCTGTTAACCCTTGCTTTGTTACTGGAAAAAATGGATTCAAACGGAAAATTTTCCAAAAAAATCGAAATTCTGAAATTTTATCTCCATTTGCCATTAACTCTTGTGGAAAACCTAAAGGGTTAATGACGTTTGTAAAATCAGTTTTAAATACGTTGAGGGGTGTAGTTTCTAGAATGGGGTCATTTTTTGGATGGTTTCTATTATGTAAGCCTCACAAAGTGACTTCAGACCTGAACTGGTCCCTAAAAAGTGGGTTTTTGAAAATTTCTGAAAAATTTCAAGATTTGCTTCTAAACTTCTAAGCCTTGTAACGTCCCCAAAAAATAAAATGGCATTCCCAAAATGATCGATACATGAAGTAGACATATGGGGAATGTAAATCAATAACTTTTTTGGGCGGTATTACTATGTATTTTAGAAGTAGAGAAATTGAAACTTGGAAAATTGCTAATTTTTCCAAATTTTTGGTAAATTTGATATTTTTTTTATAAATAAAAATGAAATTTTTCGACTTAATTTTACCAGTGTCATGAAGTACAATATGTGACAAAAAAACAATCTCAGAATGGCCTGGATAAGAAAAAGCGTTTTAAAGTTATCACCACATAAAGTGACAGTGGTCAGATTTGCAAAAAATGGCCAAGTCCTTTAGGTGAAATAGGGCTGAGTCCTTAAGGGGTTAAAAAAATCATCTGTTACATTGGTGGGTGACATTTTGCCAGTTTTGCCGTGTACAAACCCCTGCTCTGCATAGGTGACAGGGAGGTAAATTTAAAAAAATCTTTTTTTATATTCGTAAGATACATTGGGGAGGGGGGGGCGTGACATTTTCCCAGTTTTGCCGTATACAAACCCCTGTTCCGCATAGGTGACAGGGAGGAAAATGTCAAAATATCTTCTGTTACATTGGTGGGTGACATTTTCTCGATTTGTCGTATACAAACCTCTGCTCTGCATAGGTGACAGGGAGATAAATTTCAAAAAATCATCTGTTATATTAGTGAGTGACATTTTGCCAATTTTTGCCATATTCAAACCCCTACTCTGCATAGGTGACAGGGAGGTAAATTTCAAAAAAATCTTCTGTTACATTGGTGAGTGACATTTTGCCAGTTTTTCCATATTTAAACCCCTGCTCTGCATAAGTGATAAGGAGGTAAATTTTAAAAAAATCATCTGTTACATTGGTGGGTTACATTTTGCTAGTACTGTTGTATACAAACCCCTGCTGTGCATAGGTGACAGGGAAGTAAATTTCAAAAAATCATCTGTTACATTGGTGGGTGAAATTTTGCCATTTTTGCCGTGTACAAACCCCTGCTCTGCATAGGTGACAGGGAGGTAAAATATAAAAATTCTTCAGTAACATTAGTCTGTGACATTTTGCTTGTTCTGTTGTATACAAACCCCTGCAATGCATAGGTGACAGGGAAGTAAATTTTAAAAAATCATCTGTTACATTGGGGGGTAACATTTTGGGAACTTTTGCCATGTACAAAACCCTGCTCAGCATAAGTGACAGGGCGGTAAATGTCAAAAAGTCATCTGTTACATTGGTGGGTGACATTTTGCCAAATTTTGCCATGTACAAACCCCTCCTCTGCATAGTTGACAGGGAGGTAAATTATAAAAATTCTTCAGTTACATTGGTCTGTGACATTTTGCTAGTCTTGTCATATACAAACCCCTGCTCTGCATATGTGACATAGAGGAAAATTTAAAAAAATCATCTGATACATTGGTGGGTGACATTTCCTAGTTTTGTTGTATACAAACCCCTGATCCGCATAGGTGACAGGAGGTAAATTTCAAAAAATCATCTGTTACATTGGTGGGTGACATTTTGCTAGTTTTGCCATTTACAAACATCTGCTCTGCATAGGTGACAGGGAGGTAAATTTCAAAAAATCTTCTGTTACATTGGAGGGTGACAATTTGCCAATTTTTAGCATATTCAAACCCCTACTCTGCATAGGTGACAGGGAGGTAAATTTTAAAAAAATCATCTGTTACATTGGTGGGTCACATTTGCCAGTTTTGCCATATTTAAGACCCTGCTCTGCATAGGTGACAGGGAGGTAAATTTCATAAAATCATCTGTTATATTGGTGAGTTTCATTGTGGGAGGAGGGGGGGGGGGGGTTGGGTGGGGTGACATTTTGTCAGTTTTGCCGTATACAAACCCCAGCTATGCATAGGTGACAGGGACGAAAATGTCAAAAAATCTTCTGTTACATTGGTGGGTAACATTTTCTCGACTTGTCGTATACAAACCTCTGCTCTGCATAGGTGACAGGGAGGTAAATTAAAAAAAAAAAACATATGTTACACTGGTGGATGACATTTTGCTAGTTCTGTTGTATACAAACCCCTGCTGTGCATAGGTGACAGTGAAGTAAATTTCAAAAAAATCATCTGTTACATTGGTGGGTGACATTTGCCAGTTTTTTGCCGTGTACAAACCCCTGCTCAGCATCAGTGACAGGGCGGTAAATGTCAAAATCACTGTTGACAGGTCCATGGCAGTCCTCTACATTGACGTATCATCATCGACGTTAACATGTCAAACAAATCATCTGCTCTGCATAGGTGACAGGGAGGTAAATTAAAAAAAAAAAACATATGTTACACTGGTGGATGACATTTTGCTAGTTCTGTTGTATACAAACCCCTGCTGTGCATAGGTGACAGTGAAGTAAATTTCAAAAAAATCATCTGTTACATTGGTGGGTGACATTTGCCAGTTTTGCCGTGTACAAACCCCTGCTCAGCATCAGTGACAGGGCGGTAAATGTCAAAAAGTCATCTGTTACATTGGTGGGTGACATTTTGCCAATTTTTACCATGTACAAACCCCTCCTCTGCATAGGTGACAGGGAGATAAATTTCAAAAAATCACTGTTATATTGGTGTGTCACATTTTGGCAGTTTTGCCATATTCAAACCCCTGCTCTGCATAGGTTACAGGGAGTTAAATGTCAAAAAATCATCTGTTATATTGGTAAGTTACATTTGGGAGGGGGGGGGTGACATTTTGCCAGTTTTGCCGTATACAAACCCCTGATCCGCATAGGTGACAGGAGGTAAATTTCAAAAAATCATCTGTTACATTGGTGGGTGACAATTTGCTAGTTTTGCCATTTATAAACCCCTGCTCAGCATCAGTGACAGGGCGGTAAATGTCAAAAAGTCATCTGTTACATTGGTGGGTGAAATTTTGCCAATTTTTACCATGTACAAACCCCTCCTCTGCATAGGTGACAGGGAGATAAATTTCAAAAAATCACTTATATTGGTGTGTCACATTTTGGCAGTTTTGCCATATTCAAACCCCTGCTCTGCATAGGTTACAGGGAGTTAAATTTCAAAAAATCATCTGTTATATTGGTGAGTTATATTGGGGGAGGGGGGGGGTGACATTTTGCCAGTTTTGCCGTATACAAACCCCAGCTCTGCATAGGTGACAGGGAGGAAAATGTCAAAAAATCTTCTGTTACATTGGTGGGTGACATTTTCTCAATTTGTCGTATACAAACCTCTGCTCTGCATAGGTGACAGGGAGGTAAATAAAAAAAAAAAAACATCTGTTATATTGGTGGGTGACATTTTGCTAGTTCTGTTGTATACAAACCCCTGCTGTGCATAGGTGACAGGGAAGTAAATTTCAAAAAATCATCTGTTACATTGGTGGGTGACATTTTGCCAGTTTGGCCGTGTACAAACCCCTGCTCTTCATAGGTGACAGGGAGGTAAATTTAAAAAAATCATCTGTTATATTGGTAAGTTACATTGGGGGGGGGTGACATTTTGCCAGTTTTGCCGTATACGAACCCCTGATCCGCATAGGTGACAGGAGTTAATTTTCAAAAAATCATCTGTTACATTGGTGGGTGACATTTTGCTAGTTTTGCCATTTACAAACCCCTGCTCTGCATAGGTGACAGGGAGGTCAATTTCAAAAAATCTTCTGTTACATTGGTGGGTGACATTTTCGGAATTTTTGCCATGTACAAAACCCTGCTCAGCATAAATGACATGGCGGTAAATGTAAAAAAGTCATCTGTTACATTGGTGGGTGACATTTTGCCAATTTTTGCCATGTACAAACGCCTCCTGTGCATAGGTGACAGGGAGATAAATTTCAAAAAATCACTGTTACATTGGTGTGTCACATTTTGCCAGTTTTGCCATATTCAAACACCTGTTCTGCATAGGTGACAGGGAGGTAAATTTCAAAAAATCATCTGTTATATTGGTGAGTGACATTGGGGAAGGGGGGGGGGGTGACATTTTGCCAGTTTTGCCGTATACAAACCCCAGCTCTGCATAGGTGATAGGGAGGAAAATGTCAAAAAATCTTCTGTTACATTGGTGGGTGACATTTTCTCAATTTGTCGTATACAAACCTCTGCTCTGCATAGGTGACAGGGAGATAAATTTCAAAAAATCATCTGTTATATTAGTGAGTGACATTTTGCCATTTTTTGCCATATTCAAACCCCTACTCTGCATAGGTGACAGGAAGGTAAATTTCAAAAAAATCTTCTGTTACATTGGTGAGTGACATTTTGCCAGTTTTTCCATATTTAAACCCCTGCTCTGCATAAGTGATAAGGCGGTAAATTTAAAAAAAAATCATCTGTTACATTGGTGGGTTACATTTTGCTAGTTCTGTTGTATACAAACCCCTGCTGTGCATAGGTGACAGGGAAGTAAATTTCAAAAAATCATCTGTTACATTGGTGGGTGAAATTTTGCCATTTTTGCCGTGTACAAACCCCTGCTCTGCATAGGTGACAGGGAGGTAAATTATAAAAATTCTTCAGTAACATTGGTCTGTGACATTTTGCTAGTCTTGTCGTATACAAACCCCTGCTCTGCATATGTGACAGGGAGGAAAATGTCAAAAAATCATCTGATACATTGGTGGGTGATATTTTCCTAGTTTTGTTGTATACAAACACCTGATCGGCATAGGTGACAGGAGGTAAATTTCAAAAAATCATCTGTTACATTGGTGGGTGACATTTTGCCAGTTTTGCCATATTCAAACCCCTGCTCTTCATAGGTGACAGGGCGGTAAATGTCAAAAAGTCATCTGTTACATTGGTGGGTGACATTTTGCCAATTTTTGCCATGTACAAAACCCTCCTCTGCATAGTTGACAGGGAGGTAAATTATAAAAATTCTTCAGTTACATTGGTCTGTGACATTTTGCTAGTCTTGTCGTATACAAACCCCTGCTCTGCATATGTGACATGGAGGAAATTTTTAAAAAATCATCTGATACATTGGTGGGTGAAATTTTCCTAGTTTTGTTGTATACAAACCCCTGATCCGCATAGGTGTCAGGAGGTAAATTTCAAAAAATCTTCTGTTACATTAAAGGGTGACATTTTGCTAGTTCTGTTGTATACAAACCCCTGCTCTGTGTAGGTGACAGGTAAGTAAATTTTAAAAAATCATCTGTTACATTGGTGGGTGACATTTTGGGAATTTTTGCCATGTACAAAACCCTGCTCAGCATCAGTGACAGGGCGGTAAATGTCAAAAAGTCATCTGTTACATTAGTGGGTGACATTTTGCCAATTTTTACCATGTACAAACCCCTCCTCTGCATAGGTGACAGGGAGATAAATTTCAAAAAATCACTGTTACATTGGTGTGTCACATTTTGCCAGTTTTGCCATATTCAAACCCCTGCTCTGCATAGGTGACAGGGAGGTAAATTTCAAAAAATCATCTGTTATATTGGTGAGTTATATTGGCGGAGGGGGGGTGACATTTTGCCAGTTTTGCCGTATACAAACCCCTGCTCCGCATAGGTGACAGCGAGGAAAATGTCAAAATATCTTCTGTTACATTGGTGGGTGACATTTTCTCGATTTGCCGTATACAAACCTCTGCTCTGCATAGGTGACAGGAGATAAATTTCAAAAAATCATCTGTTATATTAGTGAGTGACATTTTGCCAATTTTTGCCATATTCAAACCCCTACTCTGCATAGGTGACAGGGAGGTAAATTTCAAAAAAATCTTCTGTTACATTGGTGAGTGACATTTTGCCAGTTTTTCCATATTTAAACCCCTGCTCTGCATAGGTGACAGGGAAGTAAATTTCAAAAAATCATCTGTTACATTGGTGGGTGAAATTTTGCCATTTTTGCCGTGTACAAACCCCTGCTCTGCATAGGTGACAGGGAGGTAAATTATCAAAAATCTTCTGTTACATTGGTGGGTGACATTTTTGCTAGTTTGTTGTATACAAACCCCTGCTCTGCATAGGTGACAGGGAGGTAAATTATAAAAATTCTTCAGTAACATTGGTCTGTGACATTTTGCTAGTTCTGTTGTATACAAACCCCTGCAATGCATAGGTGACAGGGAAGTAAATTTCAAAAAATCATCTGTTACATTGGGGGGTGACATTTTGGGAACTTTTGCCATGTACAAAACCCTGCTCAGCATAAGTGACAGGGCGGTAAATGTAAAAATGTCATCTGTTACATTGGTGGGTGACATTTTGCCAATTTTTGCCATGTACAAACCCCTCCTCTGCATATTTGACAGGGAGGTAAATTATAAAAATTCTTCAGTTACATTGGTCTGTGACATTTTGCTAGTCTTGTCGTATGCAAACCCCTGCTCTGCATAAAAAATCATCTGTTACATTGGTGGGTGACATTTTGCTAGTTTTGCCATTTACAAACATCTTCTCTGCATAGGTGACAGGGAGGTAAATTTCAAAAAATCTTCTGTTACATTGGAGGGTGACAATTTGCCAATTTTTAGCATATTCAAACACCTACTCTGCATAGGTGACAGGGAGGTTAATTTTAAAAAAAACATCTGTTTCATTGGTGGGTGAAATTTTGCTAGTTCTGTTGTGTATAAACCCCTGCTGTGTATAGGTGACAGGGAAGTAAATTTCATAAAATCATCTGTTACATTGGTGTGTCACATTTTGCCAGTTTTGCCATATTCAAACCCCTGTTCTGCATAGGTGACAGGGAGGTAAATTTCAAAAAATCATCTGTTATATTGGTGAGTGACATTGGGAAGGAAGGGGGGGGTGACATTTTGCCAGTTTTGCCGTATACAAACCCCAGCTCTGCATAGGTGATAGGGAGGAAAATGTCAAAAAATCTTCTGTTACATTGGTGGGTGACATTTTCTCAATTTGTCGTATACAAACCTCTGCTCTGCATAGGTGACAGGGAGATAAATTTCAAAAAATCATCTGTTATATTAGTGAGTGACATTTTGCCATTTTTTGCCATATTCAAACCCCTACTCTGCATAGGTGACAGGAAGGTAAATTTCAAAAAAATCTTCTGTTACATTGGTGAGTGACATTTTGCCAGTTTTTCCATATTTAAACCCCTGCTCTGCATAAGTGATAAGGCGGTAAATTTAAAAAAAATCATCTGTTACATTGGTGGGTGAAATTTTGCCATTTTTGCCGTGTACAAACCCCTGCTCTGCATAGGTGACAGGGAGGTAAATTATAAAAAATCATCTGATACATTGGTGGGTGATATTTTCCTAGTTTTGTTGTATACAAACACCTGATCGGCATAGGTGACAGGAGGTAAATTATAAAAATTCTTCAGTAACATTGGTCTGTGACATTTTGCTAGTCTTGTCGTATACAAACCCCTGCTCTGCATATGTGACAGGGAGGAAAATGTCAAAAAATCATCTGATACATTGGTGGGTGATATTTTCCTAGTTTTGTTGTATACAAACACCTGATCGGCATAGGTGACAGGAGGTAAATTTCAAAAAATCATCTGTTACATTGGTGGGTGACATTTTGCCAGTTTTGCCATATTCAAACCCCTGCTCTTCATAGGTGACAGGGCGGTAAATGTCAAAAAGTCATCTGTTACATTGGTGGGTGACATTTTGCCAATTTTTGCCATGTACAAAACCCTCCTCTGCATAGTTGACAGGGAGGTAAATTATAAAAATTCTTCAGTTACATTGGTCTGTGACATTTTGCTAGTCTTGTCGTATACAAACCCCTGCTCTGCATATGTGACATGGAGGAAATTTTTAAAAAATCATCTGATACATTGGTGGGTGAAATTTTCCTAGTTTTGTTGTATACAAACCCCTGATCCGCATAGGTGTCAGGAGGTAAATTTCAAAAAATCTTCTGTTACATTGGTGGGTGACATTTTGGGAATTTTTGCCATGTACAAAACCCTGCTCAGCATCAGTGACAGGGCGATAAATGTCAAAAAGTCATCTGTTACATTGGTCAGTGACATTTTGCCAATTTTTACCATGTACAAACCCCTCCTCTGCATAGGTGACAGGGAGATACATTTCAAAAAATCACTGTTACATTGGTGTGTCACATTTTGCCAGTTTTGCCATATTCAAACCCCTGCTCTGCATAGGTGACAGGGAGGTAAATTTCAAAAAATCATCTGTTATATTGGTGAGTTATATTGGCGGAGGGGGGTGACATTTTGCCAGTTTTGCCGTATACAAACCCCAGCTCTGCATAGGTGACAGGGAGGAAAATGTCAAAAAATCTTCTGTTACATTGGTGGGTGACATTTTCTCGATTTGTCGTATACAAACCTCTGCTCTGCATAGGTGACAGGGAGGAAAATTTCAAAAAATCATCTGTTATATTGGTAAGATACATTTGGGAGGGGGGGGGGGGTGACATTTTGCCATTTTTGCCGTATACAAACCCCTGCTCTGCATAGGTGACAGGGAGGTCAATTTCAAAAAATCTTCTGTTACATTGGAGGGTGACATTTTGCTAGTTCTGTTGTACACAAACCCCTGCTCTGCATAGGTGACAGGGTGGTAAATTTCAAAAAATCATCTTTTACATTGGTGGGTAACATTTTGCCAGTTTTGCCGTGTACAAACCCCTGCTCTGCATAGGTGAAAGGGAGGTAAATTTCTAAAAATTATCTGTTACATTGGTGGGTGACATTTTACTAGTTTTGTTGTATACAAACTCCTGCTCTGCATATGTGACAGGGAGGAAAATTTCATAATATCATCTGTTTCATTGGTGGGTGACATTTTGCCATTTTTGCCGTGGACAAACCCCTGCTCTGCATAGGTGACAGGGAGATAAATTACAAAAAATCACTGTTACATTGGTGGGTCACATTTTGCCAGTTTTGCCATATTCAAACCCCTGCTCTGTATAGGTGACAGGGAGGTAAATTTCAAAAAATCATCTGTTATATTAGTGAGTTACATTGGGGGAGGGGGGGGGGGGATAACATTTTGCCAGTTTTGCCGTATACAAACCCCAGCTCTGCATAGGTGACAGGGAGGAAAATTTCAAAAAATCATCTGTTACATTGGTGGGTGACATTTTGCCAGTTTTGCCATATTCAAACCCCTTCTCTGCATAGGTGACAGGGAGGTAAATTTTAAAAAATCTTCTGTTACATTGGTGGGTGACATTTTCTCGATTTGTCGTATACAAACCTCTGCTCTGCATAGGTGACAGGGAGGTAAATATAAAAAAAGAACATCTGTTACATTGGTGGGTGACATTTTGCCATTTTTGACGTGTACAAACCCCTGCTCT
Organism: Bufotes viridis; assembly: GCA_033119425.1. Taxonomy (NCBI): domain Eukaryota; kingdom Metazoa; phylum Chordata; class Amphibia; order Anura; family Bufonidae; genus Bufotes; species Bufotes viridis. The sequence continues at coordinate 90,679,450 of CM065596.1, read as the reverse complement.
GCATAGGTGACAGGGAGATAAATTTCAAAAAATCACTGTTACATTGGTGGGTCACATTTTGCCAGTTTTGCCATATTCAAACCCCTGCTCTGCATAGGTGACAGGGAGGTAAATTTCAAAAAATCTTCTGTTACATTGGTGGGTGACATTTTCTCGATTTGTCGTATACAAACCTCTGCTCTGCATAGGTGACAGGGAGGTAAATATAAAAAAAGAACATCTGTTACATTGGTGGGTGACATTTTGCTAGTTTTGCCGTATACAAACCCCTGCTCTGCATAGGTGACAGGGTGGTAAATTTCAAAAAATCATCTTTTACATTGGTGGGTAACATTTTGCCAGTTTTGCCGTATACAAACCCCTGCTCTGCATAGGTGAGAGGGAGGTAAATTTCAAAAAATCATCTGTGACATTGGTGGGTGACATTTGCCAATTTGTGCCATATACAAACCCCTGCTCTGCATAAATAACAGGGCAGTAAATTTCAAAAAATCATATGTTACATTGGTGGGTGACATTTTGCTAGTTTTGCCATTTACAAACCCCTGCTCTGCATAGGTGACAGGGAGGTAAATTTCAAAAAATCTTCTGTTACATTGGAGGGTGACATTTTGCTAGTTCTGTTGTATACAAACCCCTGCTCTGCGTAAGTGACAGGGAAGTAAATTTCAAAAAATCATCTGTTACATTGGTGGGTGACATTTTGGGAATTTTTGCCATGTACAAAACCCTGCTCAGCATAAGTGACAGGGCGGTATATGTCAAAAAGTCATCTGTTACATTGGTGGGTGAAATTTTGCCAATTTTTGCCATGTACAAACCCCTCTTCTGCATAGTTGACAGGGAGGTAAATTATAAAAATTCTTCCGTTACATTGGTCTGTGACATTTTGCTAGTCTTGTCGTATACAAACCCCTGCTCTGCATAGGTGAAAGGGAGGTAAATTTCTAAAAATGATCTGTTACATTGGTGGGTGACATTTTACTAGTTTTGTTGTATACAAACTCCTGCTCTGCATATGTGACAGGGAGGAAAATTTCATAATATCATCTGTTTCATTGGTGGGTGACATTTTGCCATTTTTGCCGTGGACAAACCCCTGCTCTGCATAGGTGACAGGGAGATAAATTACAAAAATCACTGTTACATTGGTGGGTCACATTTTGCCAGTTTTGCCATATTCAAACCCCTGCTCTGTATAGGTGACAGGGAGGTAAATTTCAAAAAATCATCTGTTATATTAGTGAGTTACATTGGGGAGGGGGGATAACATTTTGCCAGTTTTGCCGTATACAAACCCCAGCTCTGCATAGGTGACAGGGAGGAAAATTTCAAAAAATCATCTGGTACATTGGTGGGTGACATTTTGCCAGTTTTGCCATATTCAAATCCCTGCTCTGCATAGGTGACAGGGAGGTAAATTTCAAAAATCTTCTGTTACATTGGTGGGTGACATTTTCTCGATTTGTCGTATACAAACCTCTGCTCTGCATAGGTGACAGGGAGGTAAATATAAAAAAAATAACATCTGTTACATTGGTGGGTGACATTTTGCCATTTTTGACGTGTACAAACCCCTGCTCTGCATAGGTGACAGGGAGATAAATTTCAAAAAATCACTGTTACATTGGTGGGTCACATTTTGCCAGTTTTGCCATATTCAAACCCCTGCTCTGCATAGGTGACAGGGAGGTAAATTTCAAAAAATCTTCTGTTACATTGGTGGGTGACATTTTGGGAATTTTTGCCATGTACAAAACCCTGCTCAGCATCAGTGACAGGGCGATAAATGTCAAAAAGTCATCTGTTACATTGGTCAGTGACATTTTGCCAATTTTTACCATGTACAAACCCCTCCTCTGCATAGGTGACAGGGAGATACATTTCAAAAAATCACTGTTACATTGGTGTGTCACATTTTGCCAGTTTTGCCATATTCAAACCCCTGCTCTGCATAGGTGACAGGGAGGTAAATTTCAAAAAATCATCTGTTATATTGGTGAGTTATATTGGCGGAGGGGGGGGGGTGACATTTTGCCAGTTTTGCCGTATACAAACCCCAGCTCTGCATAGGTGACAGGGAGGAAAATGTCAAAAAATCTTCTGTTACATTGGTGGGTGACATTTTCTCGATTTGTCGTATACAAACCTCTGCTCTGCATAGGTGACAGGGAGGAAAATTTCAAAAAATCATCTGTTATATTGGTAAGATACATTTGGGAGGGGGTGACATTTTGCCATTTTTGCCGTATACAAACCCCTGCTCTGCATAGGTGACAGGGAGGTCAATTTCAAAAATCTTCTGTTACATTGGAGGGTGACATTTTGCTAGTTCTGTTGTACACAAACCCCTGCTCTGCATAGGTGACAGGGTGGTAAATTTCAAAAATCATCTTTTACATTGGTGGGTAACATTTTGCCAGTTTTGCCGTGTACAAACCCCTGCTCTGCATAGGTGAAAGGGAGGTAAATTTCTAAAAATTATCTGTTACATTGGTGGGTGACATTTTACTAGTTTTGTTGTATACAAACTCCTGCTCTGCATATGTGACAGGGAGGAAAATTTCATAATATCATCTGTTTCATTGGTGGGTGACATTTTGCCATTTTTGCCGTGGACAAACCCCTGCTCTGCATAGGTGACAGGGAGATAAATTACAAAAAATCACTGTTACATTGGTGGGTCACATTTTGCCAGTTTTGCCATATTCAAACCCCTGCTCTGTATAGGTGACAGGGAGGTAAATTTCAAAAAATCATCTGTTATATTAGTGAGTTACATTGGGGGAGGGGGATAACATTTTGCCAGTTTTGCCGTATACAAACCCCAGCTCTGCATAGGTGACAGGGAGGAAAATTTCAAAAATCATCTGTTACATTGGTGGGTGACATTTTGCCAGTTTTGCCATATTCAAACCCCTTCTCTGCATAGGTGACAGGGAGGTAAATTTTAAAAAATCTTCTGTTACATTGGTGGGTGACATTTTCTCGATTTGTCAGTATACAAACCTCTGCTCTGCATAGGTGACAGGGAGGTAAATATAAAAAAGAACATCTGTTACATTGGTGGGTGACATTTTGCCATTTTTGACGTGTACAAACCCCTGCTCTGCATAGGTGACAGGGAGATAAATTTCAAAAATCACTGTTACATTGGTGGGTCACATTTTGCCAGTTTTGCCATATTCAAACCCCTGCTCTGCATAGGTGACAGGGAGGTAAATTTCAAAAATCTTCTGTTACATTGGTGGGTGACATTTTCTCGATTTGTCGTATACAAACCTCTGCTCTGCATAGGTGACAGGGAGGTAAATATAAAAAGAACATCTGTTACATTGGTGGGTGACATTTTGCTAGTTTTGCCGTATACAAACCCCTGCTCTGCATAGGTGACAGGGTGGTAAATTTCAAAAATCATCTTTTACATTGGTGGGTAACATTTTGCCAGTTTTGCCGTATACAAACCCCTGCTCTGCATAGGTGAGAGGGAGGTAAATTTCAAAAATCATCTGTGACATTGGTGGGTGACATTTGCCAATTTGTGCCATATACAAACCCCTGCTCTGCATAAATAACAGGGCAGTAAATTTCAAAAAATCATATGTTACATTGGTGGGTGACATTTTGCTAGTTTTGCCATTTACAAACCCCTGCTCTGCATAGGTGACAGGGAGGTAAATTTCAAAAAATCTTCTGTTACATTGGAGGGTGACATTTTGCTAGTTCTGTTGTATACAAACCCCTGCTCTGCGTAAGTGACAGGGAAGTAAATTTCAAAAATCATCTGTTACATTGGTGGGTGACATTTTGGGAATTTTTGCCATGTACAAAACCCTGCTCAGCATAAGTGACAGGGCGGTATATGTCAAAAAGTCATCTGTTACATTGGTGGGTGAAATTTTGCCAATTTTTGCCATGTACAAACCCCTCTTCTGCATAGTTGACAGGGAGGTAAATTATAAAAATTCTTCCGTTACATTGGTCTGTGACATTTTGCTAGTCTTGTCGTATACAAACCCCTGCTCTGCATAGGTGAAAGGGAGGTAAATTTCTAAAAATGATCTGTTACATTGGTGGGTGACATTTTACTAGTTTTGTTGTATACAAACTCCTGCTCTGCATATGTGACAGGGAGGAAAATTTCATAATATCATCTGTTTCATTGGTGGGTGACATTTTGCCATTTTTGCCGTGGACAAACCCCTGCTCTGCATAGGTGACAGGGAGATAAATTACAAAAAATCACTGTTACATTGGTGGGTCACATTTTGCCAGTTTTGCCATATTCAAACCCCTGCTCTGTATAGGTGACAGGGAGGTAAATTTCAAAAAATCATCTGTTATATTAGTGAGTTACATTGGGGAGGGGGATAACATTTTGCCAGTTTTGCCGTATACAAACCCCAGCTCTGCATAGGTGACAGGGAGGAAAATTTCAAAAAATCATCTGGTACATTGGTGGGTGACATTTTGCCAGTTTTGCCATATTCAAATCCCTGCTCTGCATAGGTGACAGGGAGGTAAATTTCCAAAAATCTTCTGTTACATTGGTGGGTGACATTTTCTCGATTTGTCGTATACAAACCTCTGCTCTGCATAGGTGACAGGGAGGTAAATATAAAAAAAATAACATCTGTTACATTGGTGGGTGACATTTTGCCATTTTTGACGTGTACAAACCCCTGCTCTGCATAGGTGACAGGGAGATAAATTTCAAAAAATCACTGTTACATTGGTGGGTCACATTTTGCCAGTTTTGCCATATTCAAACCCCTGCTCTGCATAGGTGACAGGGAGGTAAATTTCAAAAAATCTTCTGTTACATTGGTGGGTGACATTTTCTCGATTTGTCGTATACAAACCTCTGCTCTGCATAGGTGACAGGGAGGTAAATATAAAAAAAGAACATCTGTTACATTGGTGGGTGACATTTTGCTAGTTTTGCCGTATACAAACCCCTGCTCTGCATAGGTGACAGGGTGGTAAATTTCAAAAAATCATCTTTTACATTGGTGGGTAACATTTTGCCAGTTTTGCCGTATACAAACCCCTGCTCTGCATAGGTGAGAGGGAGGTAAATTTCAAAAAATCATCTGTGACATTGGTGGGTGACATTTGCCAATTTGTGCCATATACAAACCCCTGCTCTGCATAAATAACAGGGCAGTAAATTTCAAAAAATCATATGTTACATTGGAGGGTGACATTTTGCTAGTTTTGCCGTATTCAAACTATGTGTCTGCATAGGTGACGGCGAGGTAAATTTCAAAAAATCATCTGTTACAATGGTGTGTGAGATTTTGCCAGTTTTGCAGTATACAAACCCCTGCTATGCATAGGTGACCGGGAGGTAAATTTCAAAAAATCATCTGTTACATTGGTGGGTGTCTTTTGCCAGTTTTTCCAAATACAAACCCCTGCTCTGCATAGGTGACAGGGAGGTAAATTTGAAAAAATTTTCTAATACATTGGTGGGTGACATTTTGCTAGTTTTTCCATATATAAACCCCTGGTCTGAATAGGTGACAGGAAGATACATTTCCAAAAATCATCTGTTACATTGGTGAGTGACATTTGGCCAATTTTTACCATGTTCAAACCCCTACTCTGCATAGGTGACAGGGATGTAAATTTGAAAAATATCTTATGTTACATTGGTGGGTGACATTTTGCCAGTTTTGCCGTATACAAACCCCTGCTCTGCATAGGTGACAGGGTGGTAAATTTCAAAAAATCATCTTTTACATTGGTGGGTAACATTTTGCCAGTTTTGCCGTATACAAACCCCTGCTCTGCATAGGTGACAGGGAGGTAAATTTCAAAAAATCATCTGTTACATTGGTGGGGGACATTTGCCAATTTTTGCCATATACAAACCCCTGCTCTGCATAAGTGACAGGGCACTAAATTTCAAAAAAATCATCTGTTACATTGGAGGGGGACATTTTGCTAGTTTTGTTGTATACAAACCCCTGCTCTGCATAGTTGACAGGAAAGGTAAATTTCAAAAAATCATCTGTTACATTGGTGGGTGACTTTTGCCAGTTTTTCGATATACAAACCCCTGCTCTGCATAGGTGACAGGAGGTAAATTTCAAAAAAACATCTGTTCCATTGGTGGGTGACGTTTGCCATTTTTGACGTATAAAAACCCCTGCTCTGCATTGGTGACAGGAAGGTAAATTTAAAAAAAATCATCTGTTACAGTGGTGGGTGACATTTTGCCAGTTTTGCCCTATACCAGTGCTTCTTAATTATTTTCTGTCATGCCCCCTCTTGGAAGAAGAAAACATTTCGCGCCCCCCGCTCGGCTCCATTAACCCCCCCCCCCAAATCATGTGCAGTCTCCATTAACCCCCCCTCCCCCCCAAATCATGTGCAGGCTCCATTAACACCCCCCCCCCAAATCATGTGCAGGCTCCATTAACCCCCACCAATCATATGCAGGCTTCATTAACCCCCCTCCCCAATCATGTGCAGGCTACATTAACCCCCCCTCCCCAATCATGTGCAGGCTACATTAAGCCCCTCCCCCAAATCATGTGCAGGGTCAAGGCTTCCCCCTTCCCCCCAAATCATGTGTAGGCTCCATTAACTCCCCCAATCATATGCAGGCTCCATTAACCCCCCTCCCCAATCATGTGCAGGCTCCATTAACCCCCCCCTCCCCCCCAAATCATGTGCAGGCTCCATTAAACCCCCTCCCCAATCATGTGCAGGCTACATTAACCGCCTCCCCCCAAATCATGTGCAGGGTCCAGGCTTCCCCCCTCCCTCCAAATCATGTGCAGGCTCTCTCCCCCCCCAATAGGGTCCAGGGTCCCCCCACCTACCCAATACTTACCTCCCTGGAAGAGCTGGATGCAGGCCTCTTCCGGCCTGTGTCCCGCTGTGCACTCTGCTCAGGCGGCGCGATGACGTCATCGCGCCGCCTGAACCGCTCTGATAGGCTGCCGGCATAAGGCCCGCAGCCTATCAGAGGAGCAGGGGAGGGAGACGCCTCTCCCTCCACTGCCGCACAGCACAGCGAACTGTATCGCTGTCCAGAGGACGGCGATACAGATCACTATGGAGATGAACGCTTCCACAGTGGAAGCGTTCATCTCCTGTCACCTGGAGCCCCCCTTTACGGAGCCCCACTATTTGAGAAACGCTGCCCTATACAAACCACTGGTCTGCATAGGTGACAGGTAGGTAACATTTCAAAAAATCATCTGTTACATTGGTGGGTGACATTTGCCAATTTTTGCTATATATAAACCCCTGCTCTGCATAAGTAACAGGGCAGTAATTTCAAAAAATCATCTGTTACATTGGTGTGTGAGATTTTGCTAGTTTTGACGTATACAAACCACTGCTCTGCATAGGTGATAGGGAGGTACATTTCAAAAAATCTTCTGTTAAATTGGTGGGTGACATTTTGCTAGTTTTGTTGTGTACAAACCCCTGCTCTACATAAGTGACAGGGCGGTAAATTTCAAAAAATCATCTGTTACATTGGTGGGTGTCTTTTGCCAATTTTTGCCATATACAAACCCCTGCTCTGCATAAGTGACAGTGCACTAAATTTCAAAAAATCATCTGTTACATTGGAGGGGGACATTTTGCTAGTTTTGTTGTGTACAAACCCCTGCTCTGCATAGGTGACAGGAAAGGTAAATTTCAAAAAATCATCTGTTACATTGGTGGGTGACTTTTGCCAGTTTTTCCATATACAAACCCCTGCTTTGCATGGGTGACAGGGAGGTAAATTTTAAAAAAATCATCTGTTACATTGGTGGGTGACATTTGCCAATTTTTGCCATATACAAACCCCTGCTCTGCATAAGTGACAGGGCGTTAAATTTCTAAAAATCATCTGTTACATTGGTGGGTGACATTTGCCAGTTTTGCCGTATAAAAACCCCTGCTCTGCATAGGTGACAGGGATCTAAATTTCAAAAAATCATCTGTTACATTGGTGGGTGACATTTTGCCAGTTTTGCCGTATACAAACCCCTGCTCTGCATAGGTGACAAGGAGGTACATTTATAAAAAAAATCACATGTTACATTGGTGGGTGACATTTTGCTAGTTTTGCCATTTACAAACCCCTGCTCTGCATATGTGACAGGGAGGTAAATTTAAAAAAATGATCTGTTACATTGGTGGGTTACGTTTTGCCAATATTAGACATATTCAAGCCCCTACTCTGTATAAGTGATAGGGCGGTAATTTAAAAAAATTTATCAGTTACATAGGTGGGTGACATTTTGCCAGTTTTGCCGTATATAAACCCCTGCTCTGCATAGGTGACAGGGAGGCAAATTTCAAAAAATCTTCTGTTACATTGGTGGGTGACATTTTGCCACTTTTGTCATATACAAACCACTGCTCTGCATAGTTTACAGGGAGGTACATTTCAAAAAATCATCTGTTACATTGGTGGGTGACATTTGCCAATTTTTGCCATATACAAACCCCTGCACTGCATAAGTAACCTGGCAGTAAATTTCAAAAAATCATCTGTTACATTGGTGTGTGAGATTTTGCCAGTTTTGCAGTATACAAACCCCTGCTCTGCATAGGTGACCGGGAGGTAAATTTCAAAAAATCATCTGTTACATTGGAGGGGGACATTTTGCTAGTTTTGAAGTGTACAAACCACTGCACTGCAAAGGTGACAGGGAGGTAAATTTAAAAAAAAATCATCTGTTACATTGGTGGGGGACATTTGCATATTTTTGCCATATACAAACCCCTGCTCTGCATAAGTGACAGGGCGGTAAATTTAAAAAAATCATCTGTTACATTGTTGGGTGACATTTTGCCAGTTTTGCACTATACAAACCCCTGGTCTGCATAGGTGACAGGGAGGTAAATAAAAAAAAAAATCATCTGTTACATTGGTGGGTGACGTTTGCCAATTTTTGCCATATACAAACCCCTGCTCTGCATAAGTGACAGGGCGGTAAATTTAAAAAAATCATCTGTTACATTGGAGGGTGACAATTTGCCAGCTTTATTGTATACATACCCCTGCTCTGCATACGTGACAGAAAAGGTAAATTTCAAAAAATTATCTGGTACATTGGTGCTTGACATTTTGCTTGTTTTGCCGTATACAATCCCCTGCTCTGCATAAGTGACAGGGCGGTAAATTTCAAAAAATCATCTGTTACATTGGAGGGTGACATTTTGCCAGTTTTGCCGTATAAAATCCCCTGCTCTGCATAAGTGACAGGGCGGTAAATTTAAAAAAATCATCTGTTACATTGGAGGGTGACAATTTGCCAGTTTTATTGTATACATACCCCTGCTCTGCATACGTGACAGAAAAGGTAAATTTCAAAAAATCATCTGTTACATTGGTGGGTGACATTTGCCAATTTTTGCCATATATAAACCCCTGCTCTGGATAAGTAACAGGGCAGTAAATTTCAAAAAATCATCTGTTACATTGTTGTGTGAGATTTTGCCAGTTTTGTGGCTGTCTAAGTGTAATACTGTACGTCAAAGGATAGATTTTTTTCTGGGGTGAATTTCAATTGCCAAAATACCAATCCCCTAAATCTGATGTTACAGCTATGGCTGGCTAAGTTTAATACTGTCCGTAACAGGATAATTTTTTTCCTGTGGTGAAATTCAATTGCCAAAATACCAATCCCTAAATCTGGTGTTCCAGCTGTGTCTGGCCAAGTGTAATACTGTACTTCAAAGGATAGATTTTCTTTCTGGGGTGAAATCCAATTGCCAAAATACCAATCCCTAAATCTGGTGTTCCAGCTGTGGCTGGCTAAGTTTAATACTGTCCGTCACAAGATAGATTTTTTTCTGTGGTGAAATTGAATTGCCAAAATGCCAACCCCTAAATCTGGTGTTCCAGCTGTGGCTGGCCAAGTGTAATATTGTACGTCAAAGGATAGATTTTTTTTCTGTGGTGAAATCCAATTGCCAAAATACCAATCCCTAAATCTGGTGTTCCAGCTGTGGCTGGCTAAGTGTAATACTGTACATAAAAGGATAGATTTTTTTCTGGGGTGAAATTTCATTGCCAAAATAACAATCCCCTAAATCTGGGGATCCAGCTGTGGCTGGCCAAGTGTAATACTGTCCGTCAAAGGATAGATTTTTTTTCTGGTGTAAAATTCCATTGCCAAAATTATAATCGCCTAAATCTGGTGTTCCAGCTGTTGCTGGCCAAGTGTAATACTGGATGTCAAAGGATAGATTTTTTTCTGGGGTGAAATCCAATTGCCAAAATACCAATCCCAAAATCTGGTGTTCCTGCTGTGGCTGTGTAAGTGTAATACTGTACGTAAAAGGATAGATTTTTTTCTGGGGTTAAATTCCATTGTCAAAATAACAATTCCCTAAATCTGGGGTTCCAGCTGTGGCTGGCCAAGTGTAATACTGTCCGTCAAAGGATAGATTTTTTTTCTGGTGTAAAATTCATTTTCCAAAATAATAATCCCCTAAATCTGGTGTTCCAGCTGTGGCTGGCTACGTTTAATACTGTATGTCAAAGGATAGATTTTTTTTCTGGGGTGAAATTCATTTGCCAAAATACCAATCCCTAAATCTGGTGTTCCAGCTGTCGCTGGCCAAGTGTAATACTGGACGTCAAATGATAGATTTTTTTTCTGGGGTGAAATTCAATTGCCAAAATACCAATCCCTAAATCTGGTGTTCCAGCTGTGGCTGGCCAAGTAAAAGGATTGATTTTTTTCTGGGGGGAAATTCCATTGCCAAAATAACAATCCCCTAAATCTGGGGTTCCAGCTGTGCCTGGCCAAGTGTAATACTGTCTGTCAAAGGATAGATTTTTTTCTGGTGTAAAATTCAATTGCCAAAATAATAATCGCCTAAATCTGGTGTTCCAGCTTTGGCTGGCTAAGTTTAATACTGTATGTCAAAGGATAGATTTTTTTTCTGGGGTGAAATTCAATTGCCAAAATAGCAATCCCGTAAATCTGGTGTTCCAGCTGTGGCTGGCCAAGTTTAATACTGTACGTCAAAGGATGGATTTTTTTCTGGAGTAAAATTCAATTGCCAAAATACCAATCCCTTAAATCTGGTGTGCAAGCTGTGGCTGGCTCAGGTTAATACTGTACATCAAAGGATAGATTTTTTTTCTGGAGTGAAATTCAATTGCCAAAATACCAATCCCCTAAATCTGGTATTCCATCTGTGGCTGGCTAAGTGTAATAATGTACATCAAAGGATAGATTTTTTTATGGGGTGAAATTCAATTGCCAAAATACCATTCCCCTAAATCTGATGTTCCAGCTGTGGCTGGCTAAGTTTAATACTGTCCGTCAAAGGATGGATTTTTTTCTGTGGTGAAATTCATTTGCCAAAATACCAATCCCTAAATCTGGTGTTCCAGCTGTTGCTGGCCAAGTGTAATACCGGACGTCAAATGATAGATTTTTCTTCTGGGGTTAAATTCAATAGCCAAAATACCAATCCCTAAATCTGGTGTTCCAGTTGTGGCTGGCTAAGTTTAATAGTGTACGTCAAAGGATAGATTTTTATTCTGTGGTGAAATTCAATTGCCAAAATACCAATCCCTAAATCTAGTTTTCCAGCTGTGGCTGGCCAAGTGTAATACTGTACGTCAAAGGATAGATTTTTTTTCTGGGGTGAAATCCAATTGGCAAAATACCAATCCCTAATTCTGGGGTTCCAGCTGTGGCTGGCCAAGTGTAATACTGTCCGTCAAAGGATAGATTTATTTTCTGGTGTAAAATTCAATTGCCAAAATAATAATCCCTTAAATCTGGTGTTCCAGCTGTGGCTGGCCAAGTTTAATACTGTACGTCAAAGGATAGATTTTTTTCTGGGGTGAAATTCAATTGCCAAAATACCATTCCTTAAATCTGGTGTTCCAGCTGTGGTTGGCTAAGTTTAACCGCTACAGGACCGCCTAACGCAGGGATGCGTCCTGCGGGCGGTCTTGTAGCTCTGAGATGACGCATTGGCGCGTCATCTCGCGAGAGCCGTGACTTCCTGTGAACGTTCACAGTGAAGCGCGTCTCGGTTGTTGAGCTACAGCCTGCCAGCGATGATCCATCGCTGGCAGGCTGTAGATGCGAATTATATCGCATCAAACAGCTATATCAGACACTGTTTTGTGAACAGCGTCTGATATAGCTGCTACCTGGTCCTCTGGCGGTCTAATTTGCTGGGATCGACCACCAGAGGACCAGGTAACACTGTAAAGTTGCACCAAACACTACACTAACCCCCCCCACCCCTCCCTCACTTATTAACCCCTTGATCACCCCATCTAGACCCCCTGATCACCCCCCTGTCATTGATCACACCCCTTGTAAGGCTCCATTCAGACGTCCATATGTGTTTTGCGGATCCGTGGATTCACGGATCCGCGGATCGGATCCGCGGATCCTCAAAACACGGACATCGGCAATGTGCTTTCCGCATTTTGCAGATCCGCACATTGCCAGAACTATATAGAAAATGCTTTTTCTTGTCCGCAATTGCGGACAAGAATAGGACATGTTCCATATTTTTGCGGAACGGAAGTGCAGACCCGGAAGCGCGGATCCGTAATTCCGGATCCGAGCGGGACAAAGTCTGTCCCCATAGAAATGAATGGGTCCACAATTCCGTTCCGCAAACAGAATTTCGGACGTGTGAATAGGGCATAAGGGTCTCTTATCACCGCCAGTTAGTTAGCTACTTGTTAGGTAGCTAGCGCCCAGCCCACCGCACCGCAGTCACTAATTTTGGCAGAGATTTTTTCATCCACATTGATCGATGCGAATGAAAAAATCTGTGGCGTTCATTTTTTTTTTTCAGCGCACGGAGGCTGAACGGAAAAAAAAAATCTCATTACCCGTATGCTCAATATAAGGAGAATCGCAGAAACTCCTAATGATGGCCATACGTGTAATGATTGCGGAGACCCTCAAATGCCAGGGCAGTACAAACACCCCACATGTGACCCCATTTTAGAAAGAAGACACCCCAAGGTATTCCGTGAGGGGTATGGCGAGTTCATGCAAAATTTTATTTTTTGTCACAAGTTAGTGGAATATGAGACTGTAAAAAACAAACAAACAATTTCCGCTAACTTGTGCCAAATTTTTTTTTTCTGTGAACTCGCCATACCCCTCACAGAATACCTTGGGGTGTCTTCTTTCCACAATGGGGTCACATGTGGGGTATTTATACTGTCCTGGCATTTTAGGGGCCCCTAAAGCGTGAGAATCCAAATGCGTAAAAATGGCCTGTGAAATCCTAAAGGTACTCATTGGTTTTAGGGCCACTTTGCGCATCTTAGCTGCAAAAAAGTGTCACACATGTGGTATCGCCGTACTCAGGAAAAGTAGGGCAATGTGTTTAGGGTGTATTTTACATATACCCATGCTGGGTGAGAGAAATATCGCTGTAAACGACAACTTTTTACATTTTTTATTCAAAGTTGTCAATTTACAGAGATATTTCTCTCACCCAGCATGGGTATATGTAAAAATACACCTCAAAACACATTGCCCTACTTCTCCTGAGTACGGCAATACCACATGACTGACACTTTTTGCAGCCAAGATGCCAAAGGGGCCCAAATTCCAATGAGTACCTTTAGGAGGGCATTTTACGCATTTTTCTTCTCACGCTTTAGGGCCCCTAAAATGCCAGGGCAGTATAAATACCCACATGTGACCCCATTTTGGAAAGAAGACACCCCAAGGTATTCACTGAGGGGCATAATGAGTCCATGAAAAATTAAACTTTTTGTCAAAAGTTAGCGGAAAGGGAGACTTTGTGAGAAAAAACAATAAAAAAAATCAATTTCCACTAACTTGTGCCAAAAAAAAATCTTCTATGAACTCGTCATGCCCCTCATTGAATACCTTGGGGTGTCTTCTTTCCAAAATGGGGTCTCATATGGGGGGAATTTCTATTGCCCTGGCATTTTAGGGGCCCTAAAGCGTGAGAAGAAAAATGCGTAAAAATGCCCTCCTAAAAGGTACTCATTGGAATTTGGGCCCCTTTGCGCATCTTGGCTGCAAAAAAGTGTCTGTCATGTGGTATCGCCGTATTCAGGAGAAGTAGGGCAATGTGTTTTGGGGTGTATTGTTACATATACCCATGCTGGGTGAGAGAAATATCGCTGTAAACGACAACTTTTTACATTTTTTTTATTCAAAGTTGTCAATTTACAGAGATATTTCTCTCACCCAGCATGGGTATATGTAAAAATACACCCCAAAACACATTGCCCTACTTCTCCTGAGTACGGCAATACCACATGACTGACACTTTTTTGCAGCCAAGATGCGCAAAGGGGCCCAAATTCCAATGAGTACCTTTTAGGAGGGCATTTTTATGCATTTTTCTTCTCACGCTTTAGGGCCCCTAAAATGCCAGGGCAGTATAAATACCCCACATGTGACCCCATTTTGGAAAGAAGACACCCCAAGGTATTCCGTGAGGGGCATGGCAAGTTCACCTAATTTTGATTTTTTTGGCACAAGTTAGCGGAAATTGATATTTTTTTTTTTCATTTTGTTTTTTATAAAGTCTCATATTCCACTAACTTGTGACAAAAAATAAAATTTTACATGAACTCACCATACCCCTCACGGAATACCTTGGGGTGTCTTCTTTCCAAAATGGGGTCACATGTGGGGTATTTATACTGTCCTGGCATTTTAGGGGCCCCAAAAGCGTGAGAAGAAGTCTGGAATCCAAATGCGTAAAAATGCCCTGTGAAATCCTAAAGGTACTCATTGGTTTTAGGGCCCCTTTGCGCAACTCAGGCTGCAAAAAGTGTCACACATGTGGTATCACCGTACTCAGAGAGTAGGGCAATGTGTTTTGGGGTGTATTTTTATATATACCCATACTTTGTGTGAAAAATATCTCTGTAAACGACCACTTTTAAAAATTTTTATACAAAGTTGACAATTTACAGAGATATTTCTCTCACCCAACATGGGTATATGTAAAAATACACCCCAAAACACATTGCCCTACTTCTCCTGAGTACGGCGATACCACATAAGTGACACTTTTTTGCAGCCTGGGTGCGCAAAGGGGCCCAAATTCCAACGAGGACCTTTAGGTTTTACATGGCGGCTCACAATTTAGCCCCGCCCAAAATGCCAGAACAGTAAACACACCCCACAAATGACCCCATTTCGGAAAGTAGACACCCCGAGGTATTCACTGAGGGGCATAGTGAGTCCGTCTGAGATTTTTTATTTTTTTTGCCAGAAGTTAGCAGAAATTGAAACTTTTTTTTTTTTCTCAGAAAGTGTCATTTTCCTCTAACTTGTGAAAAAAAATGAAATGATACATGAACTCACCATGCCCCTCCACGAATACTTTGGGTGTCTTCTTTCTAAAATGGTGTGATTTGGGGGGAATTTATACTATCCTGGCATTCTAGCACCTGAAGAAACATGACAGGTGCTCATAAAGTCAGAGCTGCTTCAAAATGCCGAAATTCACTTTTTTGCACCATAGTTTGTAAACGCTATGACTTTTACCCAAACCAATAAATATACACTTATTGGACTTTTTTTTTATCAAAGACATATAGAACAATAAATTTAGAGAAAAATTTATATAGAAATGTAGTTTAAAAAAAAAAATTTACAACAGAAAGTGAAAAATGTCATTTTTTTGCAAAAATTTCGTTAACTTTGTATTAATGGCAAAAAAAGTAAAAATGTCAGCAAGAATGAAATACCACCAAATGAAAGCTCTATTAGTGAGAAGAAAAGGAGGTAAAATTCATTTGGGTGGTAAGTTGTATGACGGAGCAATAAACGGTGAAAGTAGTGTAGTGCGGAATTGTAAAAAGTGGCCTGGTCATTAAGGGTGTTTAAGCAAGGGGGGCTGAAGCGGTTAATACTGTACGTCAAAGAATGGATTTTTTTCTGGGGTGAAATTAAATTGCCAAAATACCAATGCCCTAAATCTGGTGTTCCAGCTGTGGATGGCTAAGTTTAATACTGTACGTCAAAGAAGAGATTTTATTCTGGAGTGAAATTCAATTGCCAAATTTCCAATCCCTAAATCTGGTGTTCCAGCTATAGATGGCTAAGTCTAATAATGTAGTCAAAGGATAGATTTTTTTCTGGGGTGAAATTCAATTGCTAAAATACCGTTCCCCTGAATCTGATGTTCCAGCTATGGCTGGCTAAGTTTAATACTGTCCGTCACAGGATAGATTTTTTCTGTGATGAAATTCAATTGCCAAAATACCAATCCCTAAATCTGGTGTTCCAGCTGTGGCTGGCCAAGTGTAATACTGGACGTCAAAGGATAAAAAAAAATTTCTTGGGTGAAATCCAATTGCCAAAATACCAATCCCAAAATCTGGTGTTCCAGCTGTGGCTGTCTCAGTGTAATACTGTACGTAAAAGGATAGATTTTTTTCTGGGGTGAAATTCATTTGCCAAAATACCAATCCCTAAATCTGGTGTTCCAGCTGTCGCTGGCCAAGTGTAATACTGGACGTCAAAGGATAGATTTTTTTTCTGGGGTGAAATTCAATTGCCAAAATACCAATCCCTAAATCTGGTGTTTCAGCTTTGGCTGGCAAAGTGTAATACTGTACGTACAAGGATTGATTTTTTTCTGGGGGGAAATTCCATTGCAAAAATAACAATCACCTAAATCTGGGGTTCCAGCTGTGGCTGGCCAAGTGTAATACTGTCTGTCAAAGGATAGATTTTTTTTCTGGTGTAAAATTCAATTGCCAAAATACCAATCCCCTAAATGTGGTGTTTCAGCTGTGGCTGGCTAAATTTACTACTGTCCGTCAAAGGATAGATTTTTTTTCTGGAGTGAAATTCAATTGCCAATATCCAATCCCTAAATCTGGTGTTCCAGCTGTAGCTGGCTAAGTGTAATAATGTAGTCAAAGGATCGATTTTTTTCTGGGGCGAAATTCAATTGCTAATATACCATTCCCCTGAATCTGATGTTCCAGCTGTGGCTGGCTAAGTCTAATACTGTCCGTCACAGGATAGATTTTTTTCTGTGGTGAAATTCATTTGCCAAAATACCAATCCCTAAATCTGGTGTTCCAGCTGTGGCTGGCCAAGTGTAATACTGTACGTCAAAGGATAGATTTTCTTCTGGGGTGAAATTCAATTGCCAAAATACCAATCCCCTAAATCTGGTGTTCCAGCTGTGGCTGGCCAAGTGTAATACTGTACGTCAAAGGATAGATTTTTTTTCTGGGGTGAAATTCAATTGCCAAAATACCAATCCCTAAATCTGGTGTTCCAGCTGTGGCTGGCCAAGTGTAATACTGTACGTCAAAGGATAGATTTTTTTTCTGGGGTGAAATCCAATTTGCAAAATACCAATCCCTAAATCTGATGTTCCAGCTGTGGCTGGCTAAGTTTAATACTGTCCGTCACAGGATAGATTTATTTCTGTGGTGAAATTCAATTGCCAAAATACCAATCCCTAAATCTGGTGTTCCAGCTGTGGCTGGCCAAGTGTAATACTGTACGTCAAAGGATAGACTTTCTTCTGGGGTGAAATTCAATTGCCAAAATACCAATCCCTAAATCTGGTGTTCCAGCTGTGGCTGGCCAAGTGTAATACTGTACGTCAAAGGATAGATTTTCTTCTGGGGTGAAATTCAATTACCAAAATACCAATCCCTAAATCTGGTGTTCCAGCTGTGGCTGGCCAAGTGTAATACTGTACGTCAAAGGATAGATTTTTTTTCTGGGGTGAAATCCAATTGGCAAAATACCAATCCCTAAATCTGGTGTTCCAGCTGTGGCTGGCTAAGTTTCATACTGTCCGTCACAGGATAGATTTTTTTCTGTGGTGAAATTCAATTGCCAAAATACCAATCCCTAAATCTGGTGTTCCAGCTGTGGCTGGCCAAGTGTAATACTGTACGTCAAAGGATAGATTTTTTTTTTTCTGGGGTGAAATCCAATTGCCAAAATACCAATCCCTATATCTGGTGTTCCAGCTGTGGCTGGCTAAGTGTAATAATGTACGTAAAAGGATAGATTTTTTTCTGGGGTGAAATTCCATTGCCAAAATAACAATCCCCTAAATCTGGTGTTCCAGCTGTGGCTGGCTAAGTTTACTACTGTACATCAAAGTATATATTTTTTTCTGGGGTGAAATTCAATTGCCAAAATAACAATCCCCTAAATCTGGGGTTCCAGCTGTGGCTGGCCAGGTGTAATTCTGTTCGTCAAAGGATAGATTTTTTTGTTGGGTGAAATTCAATTGCCAAAATACCAATCCCTCAAATCTGGTGTTCCAGCTGTGACTGGCTAAGTGTAATACTGACCGTCAAAAGATAGATTTTTTTGTGGGGTGAAATGCAATTGCCAAAATAACAATCCCCTAAATCTGGGGTTCCAGCTGTGGCTGGCCAAGTGTAATACTGTCCGTCAAAGGATACATTTTTTTTTCTGGGGTGAAATTCAATTGGCAAAATAACAATCCGCTAAATCTGGTGTTCCAGCTGTGGCTGGCTATGTTTAATATTGCAAGTCAAAAGATAGATTTATTTCTGGGGTGAAATTCATATGCCAGAATAACAGTCCCCTAAATCTGGGGTTCAAGCTGTGGCTGGCCAAGTGTAATACTGTATGTCAAAGGATAGATTTTTTTGTGGGTAGAAATGCAATTGACAAAATACCAATCCCTTAAATCTGTTGTTTCAGCTATGGCTGGCTAAATGTAATATGGTATGTCAAGGGATAGTTTTTTTTCTGGGGTGAAATTCAATTGCCAAAATAACAATTCCCTAAATCTGGTGTTCCAGCTCTGGCTGGCTAAGTTTAATATTGTACATCAAAGGATAGATTTTTTTCTGGGGTGTAATTCAATTGCTAAATAACAATCCCCTAAAACTGGTGTTCCAGCTGTGGGTGGCTAAGTGCAATACTGTACGTCAAAGGATAGATTTTTCTCTTGGGTGAAATTCAATTGCCAAAATAACAATCCCCTAAATCTGGGGTTTCAGCTGTGTAATACTGTCCGTCAAAGGATAGATTTGTTTTCTGGTGTAAAATTCAATTGCCAAAATAATAATCGCCTAAATCTGGTGTTCCAGCTGTGGCTGGCTAAGTTTAATACTGTATGTCAAAGGATAGATTTTTTTTCTGGGGTGAAATTCAATTGCCAAAATAACAATCGAGTAAATCTGGTGTTCCAGCTGTGGCTGGCCAAGTGTAATACTGTACGTTAAAGGATATATTTTTTTCTGGGGATTAAATTAAATTGCCAAAATACAAATCAGCTAAATCTGGGGTTCCAGCTGTGGCTGGCTAAGTTTAATACTGTACATCAAAGGATATATTTTTTTCTGGGGTTTAAATTAAATTGCCAAAATACAAATCAGCTAAATCTGGGGTTCCAGCTGTGGCTGGCCAAGTGTAATACTGTCCATCAAAGGATAGATTTTTTTCTGGGGTGTAATTCAATTGCCAAAATAACAATCCCCTAAATCTGGGGTTCCAGCTGTGGCTGGCCAAGAGTAATACTGTCCGTCAAAGGATAGATTTTTTTGTGGGGTAAAATTGAATTGCCAAAATACCAATCCCCTAAATCTGGTGTTCCAGCTGTGGCTGGCTAAGTTTACTCCTGTACATCAAAGGATATGTTTTTTTCTGGAGTGAAATTCAATTGCCAAAATACCAATTCCCTAAATCTGGTGTTCCAGCTGTGACTGGCTAAGTGTAATACTGTCCGTCAAAAGATAGATTTTTTTGTGGGGTGAAATGCAATTGCCAAAATACCAAAACCCTGAATATGGTGTTCCAGATGTTGTTGGCCAAGTGTAATACTGTCCGTCCAAGGATAGATTTTTTTCTGGGGTGAAATTCAATTGCCAAAATACCAATCCTCTAAATCTGGTGTTCCAGCTGTGGCTGGCTAAGTTTAATATTTTACGTCAAAGGATAGATTTTTTTCTGTGGTGAAATTTAAATGCCAGAATAACAATCCCCTAAATCTGTGGTTCAAGCTGTGGCTGGCCAAGTGTAATACTGTACGTCAAAGGATAGATTTTTTGTCTGGGGTGAAATTCAATTGCCAAAATAACAATTCCCTAAATCTGGTGTTCCAGCTCTGGCTGGCTAAGTTTAATATTGTACATCAAAGGATAGATTTTTTTCTGGGGTGTAATTCAATTGCTAAAATAACAATCCCCTAAAACTGGTGTTCCAGCTGTGGCTGGCTAAGTGTAATACTGTACGTCAAAGGATAGATTTTTCTCTGGGGTGACATTCAATTGCCAAATTAATAATCCCCTAAATCTGGGGTTCCAGCTGTGGCTGGCCAAGTGTAATACTGTCCGTCAAAGGATAGATTTTTTGTGGGGTGAAATTCAATTGCGAAAATACCAATCCCCTAATGCTGGGGTTCCAGCTGTGGCTGGCTAAGTTTAATATTTTACGTCAAAGGATAGATCTTTTTCTGGGTTGAAAATTAAATGCCAGAATAAAAATCCCCTAAAACTGGGGTTCAAGCTGTGGCTGGCCAAGAGAAATACTGTGCGTCAAAGGATAGATTTTTGTCTGGGGTGAAATTTAATTGACAAAATACCAATCCCTTAAATCTGTTGTTCCAGCTATGGCTGACCAAGTGTAATACTGTCCGTCAAAGGATAGATTTTTTTCTGGGGTGAAATTCAATTGCCAAAATAACAATCCCCGAAATCTGGGGTTCAGGCTGTGGCTGGCCAGGTGTAATTCTATACGTCAAAGGATAGATTTTTTTGTTGGGTGAAATTCAATTGCCAAAATACCAATCACCTAAATCTGGTGTTCTAGCTGTGGCTGGCTAAGTTTAATATTTTACGTCAAAGGATAGATTTTTTGTCTGGGGTGAAATTCAATTGCCAAAATAACAATTCCCTAAATCTGGTGTTCCAGCTCTGGCTGGCTAAGTTTAATATTGTATATCAGAGGATAGATTTTTTTCTGGGGTGTAATTCAATTGCTAAAATAACAATCCCCTAAAACTGGTGTTCCAGCTGTGGCTGGCTAAGTGTAATACTGTACGTCAAAGGATTGATTTTTCTCTGGGGTGAAATTCAATTGCGAAAAAACCAATCCCCTAAATCTGGGGTTCCGGCTGTGGCTGGCCAAGTGTAATACTGTCCGTCAAAGGATAGATTTTTTGTGGGGTGAAATTCATTTGCGAAAACACCAATCCCCTAAATCTGGGGTTCCAGCTGTGGCTGGCTAAGTTTAATATTTTACGTCAAAGAATAGATTTTTTTCTGGGGTGAAATTTAAATGCCAGAATAAAAATCCACTAAATCTGGGGTTCAAGCTGTGGCTGGCCAAGAGTAATACTGTGCGTCAAAGGATAGATTTTTGTCTGGGGTGAAATTCAATTGACAAAATACCAATCCCTTAAATCTGTTGTTCCAGCTATAGCTGGCCAAGTGTAATACTGTCCGTCAAAGGATAGATTTTTTTCTGGGGTGAAATTCAATTGCCAAAATAACAATCCCCTAAATCTGTGGTTCCAGCTGTGGCTGTCCAAGTGTAATCTTGTCCGTCAATGGATGGATTTTTTTCTGGGGTGAAATTCAATTGCCAAAATACCAATCCCCTAAATCTGTGGTTCCAGCTGTGGCTGTCCAAGTGTAATCTTGTCCGTCAATGGATGGATTTTTTTCTGGGGTGAAATTCAATTGCCAAAATACCAATCCCCTAAATCTGGTGTTCCAGCTGTGGCTGGCTAAATTTAATATTTTACGTCAAAGGATAGATTTTTTTCTGGGGTGAAAATCAATTGTCAAAATACCAATCCCCTAAATCTGGGATTCCATCTGTGCCTGGCCAAGTGTAATACTGTCCGTCAAAGGATAGATTTTTTGTGGGCCGATATTCATTTGCCAAAATACCAATCCCCTAAATCTGGTGTTTCAGCTGTGGCTGGCTAAGTT
This sequence comes from Bufotes viridis, assembly GCA_033119425.1. NCBI lineage: Eukaryota > Metazoa > Chordata > Amphibia > Anura > Bufonidae > Bufotes > Bufotes viridis. Next base: position 90,657,543 of record CM065596.1, on the reverse strand, counting down.
TAATACTGTCCGTAAAAGGATAGATTTTTTTCTGGGGTGAAATTCAATTGCCAAAATACCAATCCCCTAAATCTGGGGTTCCAGCTGTGGCTGGCTAAGTTTAATGCTGTACGTCAATGGATAGATTTTGTTCTGGGGTGAAATTCAATTGCCAAAATATCAATCCCCTCAATCTGGTGTTTCAGCTGTGGCTGGCTCCGTTTAATACTGTACGTCAAAGGATAGATTTTTTTGTGGGGGTGAAATACAATTGCCAAAATAACAATCCCCTAAATCTGGGGTTCTAGCTGTGGCTGGCTAAGTGTAATACTGTACGTCAAAGGCTAGATTTTTTTCTGGGGTGAAATTCAATTGCCAAAATAACAATCCCCTAAATCTGGTGTTCCAGCTGTGGGTTCCAGCTGTGGCTGACTAAGTTTAATACTGTATGTCAAATGATAGATTTTTTTCTCTGGTTAATATCAATTGCCAGAATACCAATCCCCTAAATCTGGGATTCCAGCTGTGGCTGGCCAAGTGTAATACTGTCCGTCAAAGGATAGATTTTTTGTGGGGTGAAATTTATTTGCCAAAATACCAATCCCCTAAATCTCGTTTTCCAGCTCTGGTTGGCTAAGTTTAATTCTGCATTTTAAAGGATAGATTTTTTTCTGGGGTGTAATTCAATTGCCAGAATAACAATCCCCTATATCTGGGGTTCCAGCTGTGGCTGGCCAAGTGTAATACTGTCCGTCAAAGGATAGATTTTTTTTGTGGGGTGAAAACCAATTGCCAGAATACCAATCCCCTAAATTTGGTGTTCCAGCTGTGGCTGGCTAAGTTTAATACTGTCTGTCAAAGGATAGATTTTTTTCTGGGGTGAAATTCAATTGCCAAAATACCAATCCCCTAAATCTGGGGTTCCAGCTGTGCCTGGCTAAGTGTAATACTGTACGTCAAAGGATATATTTTTTTCTGGGGTGAATGATTACGAATAACGACTCTCTAAATCTGGTGTTCCAGCTGTGGACCAATCCCCTAAATCTGGGGTTCCAGCTGTGCCTGGCTAAGTGTAATACTGTACGTCAAAGGATATATTTTTTTCTGGGGTGAAATTTGATTGCCAAAATAACAATCCCCTAAATCTGGTGTTCCAGCTGTGGGTTCCAGCTGTGGCTGGCTACGTGTAATACTGTACGTCAAAGGATAGATTTTTTTGTAGGGGTGAAAGTCAATTGCCAAAATAACAATCCCCTAAATCTGGGGTTCTGGCTGTGCCTGGCTAAGTGTAATACTGTACGGCAAAGGATATATTTTTTTCTGGGGTGAAATTTGATTGCCAAAATAACAATCCCCTAAATCTGGTGTTCCAGCTGTGGGTTCCAGCTGTGGCTGGCTAAGTTTAATACTGTATGTCAAAGGATAGATTTTTTTCTGGGGTGAAATTTAATTGCCAAAATACCAATCCCCGAAATCAGTGGTTTTAGCTGTTGCTTTCCAAGTGTAATACTGTCCGTAAAAGGATAGATTTTATTTCTATGATGAAATTCAGTTGCAAGAATACCAATCCCCTAAATCTGGGATTCCAGCTGTGGCTGGCCAAGTGTAATACTGTCCGTCAAAGGATAGATTTTTTGTGGGGTGAAATTTATTTGCCAAAATACCAATCCCCTAAATCTCGTTTTCCAGCTCTGGTTGGCTAAGTTTAATACTGCATTTTAAAGGATAGATTTTTTTCTGGGGTGTAATTCAATTGCCAGAATAACAATCCCCTATATCTGGGGTTCCAGCTGTGGCTGGCCAAGTGTAATACTGTCCGTCAAAGGATAGATTTTTTTTGTGAGGTGAAAACCAATTGCCAGAATACCAATCCCCTAAATTTGGTGTTCCAGCTGTGGCTGGCTAAGTTTAATACTGTCTGTCAAAGGATAGATTTTTTTCTGGGGTGAAATTCAATTGCCAAAATACCAATCCCCTAAATCTGGGGTTCCAGCTGTGCCTGGCTAAGTTTAATGCTGTACGTCTAAGGATAGATTTTTTTCTGGGGTGAAATTCAATTGCCAAAATAACAATCCCCTAAATCTGGTGTTTCAGCTGTGGCTGGCTACGTGTAATACTGTACGTCAAAGGATAGATTTTTTTGTAGGGGTGAAAGTCAATTGCCAAAATAACAATCCCCTAAATCTGGGGTTCTGGCTGTGCCTGGCTAAGTGAAATACTGTACGTCAAAGGATATATTTTTTTCTGGGGTGAAATTTGATTGCCTAAATAACAATCCCCTAAATCTGGTGTTCCAGCTGTGGGTTCCAGCTGTGGCTGGCTAAGTTTAATACTGTACGTCAAAGGATAGATTTTTTTCTGGGGTGAAATTTAATTGCCAAAATACCAATCCCCGAAATCAGTGGTTTTAGCTGTTGCTTTCCAAGTGTAATACTGTCCGTAAAAGGATAGATTTTATTTCTATGATGAAATTCAGTTGCCAAAATACCAATCCCCTAAATCTGGGGTTCCAGTTGTGGATGTCCAAGTGTAATACTGTCCGTAAGAGGATAGATTTTTTTCTGTGGTTAAATAAAATCCCTGAAATAGAAATCCTAAACATCTGTGCTTTCCGCTGTTCCTCTCCAAGTGTAATTCTATCCGCAATAGGGTATTTTACATTCAACGTGTCAGCGTCTAAATACAAGGTCCGAAAAATAAATCCTCTATATTTGCACACGCTATTGTGTATTTCTGTCCGTAAAAGGGTATATTACACTCATGGTCTAAATACAAGTGCTGAAAGCGTAATCCTCTATATTTGCACACATTATTGTGCATCTCCAAGTGTATTTCTGTCCGTAAAAGTGTATATTACACTAAGTGTCTAAATACAAGGGCTGAAAGCGTAATCCTCTATATTTGCTCATGCTATTGTGCATCTCCAATTGTAAATCTGTCCATAAAAGGATACCTTTCAGCCAGGGCCTAAATACTTGGACTAAAATTGATTTTCCCCTAAATCTGTGGTTTCTGCTGTGCCTGTATTAGTGTAATACGGTACATAAATAGACAACTAGATTGTGTTAGGTGCCTGTAAATAAATGTCTTAATTTGAACTCTATACATTGGACAAATAAGTTTTTCCTTATTGTGGTGAATGGTAACAATAAGGAAAACATCTAATAAGGGACGCAGACATGGTGGTGTTAGTGGACCCTCTGGTGCTGGGAGAGGACGTGGCCGTTCTGCCACAGCTACACGTCCTAGTGAACCAACTACCTCAGGTCCCAGTTGCCGCCAGAATCTACAGCAATATTTGGTCGGGCCTAATTCCGTTCTAAGGATCGTAAGGCCTGAGCAAGTACAGGCGCTAGTCGATTGGGTGGCCAACAGTGGATCCAGCACGGTCACAACATTATCTCCCACCCAGTCTTCTGCAGAAAGCGCACAGGTGGTGCCGAAAACCAAGCCCATCAGTCTGTCATCACCCCCATGCATATCAGGGAACCAGTCTGAGCCTCAAGTTATGCAGCAGTCTCTTATGCTGTTTGAAGAATCTGCTGTCATGGTTTCCCAAGGGCATCCACCTAGTCCTACCCCAGCGGTGGAAGACATAGAATGCACTGACGCACAACCACTTATGTTTCCTGAAGAGGACATAGGAATACCACATCAGCAGAGTCAGCACGTCTCTGATGATGACAAAACACAGGTGCCAACTGCTGCGTCTTTCTGCAGTGTGCAGACCGACCAGGGAGGAAGACTGTGTGGAAGACGATGCAGGGGACGATGAGGTCCTAGACCCCACATGGAATGAAGGTCGTGCCACTGACTTTCAGAGTTCAGAGGAAGAGGCAGTGGTGAGACTGCTACTGGCCACCGCCACCAGGGACCAAGCACACCAAAGGCAGCTTCAAGGAGTTCCCTAGCATGGCACTTCTTCACACAATGTGCTGACGACAAGACCCGAGTGGTTTACATGCTGTGCCATCAGAGCTTGAAGCGAGGCATTAACGTTCTGAACCTTAGCACAACCTGCATGACCAGGCATCTACATGCTAGACACGGGCTGCAGTGGAGTAAGCACCTTCAAAACCAAGAAAGGGCTCAGGCCCCTTCTGCTCCCTCTTCTGCTGCTGCCTCCGCCTCTTCCTCCGCCTCTGGAGGAACGTTGGCACCTGCCTCCCAGCAAACAGAGGATGTGCCACCAACACCACCACCTTCGTCACCAAACATCTTCACCATGTCACACGGCAGCGTTCAGCTCTTCATTTCACAAACCTTGGAGAGAAAGTATAAATTCCCACCTAGCCAACCTCGATCCCTGGCCCTGAATGCCACCATTTCTAAACTACTGGCCTTTGAAATGCTGTCATTCAGGCTGGTGTACACGGACAGCTTCAAACAGCTGATGGCGGTGGCTGTCCCACAGTACGTCGTTCCCAGCCGCCACTACTTCTCCAAGAGAGTCGTGCTTTCCCTGCACAACCAAGTATCGGATAAAATCAAGTGTGCACTGCGCAATGCCATCTGTGGCAAGGTCCACCTAACCACAGATACGTGGACCAGTAAGCACGGCCAGGGACGCTATATCTCCCTAACTGCACACTAGGTAACTGTAGTGACGGCTGGGCCCCAGGCGGAGAGCTGTTTGGCGCACGTCCTTCCGCCACCAAGGATCGCAGGGCATCATTCTTTGCTTCCTGTTGCCTCCTCCTCCTACTTGGCTTCCTCCTCCTTTTCTTCCACCTGCTCATACGGTCAGCCACAGACCTTCACCACCAACTTCAGCACAGCCCGGTGTAAATGTCAGCAGGCTGTTCTGAAACTCATGTGTTTGGGGGACAGGCCCCTCACCGCGCAGGAGTTGTGGCGGGGTATGTGCCGGTGAGCCTCAAGCCCGGCCTGGTGGTATGCGATAATGGGCGAAATCTCATTGCAGCTCTGGGACTAGCCATTTTGACGCACATCCCTTGCCTGTCGCATGTGCTGAACAACTACCCCGACATGTCAGAGCTGCTGCAGCAAGTGCGCGCTTCCGGCATTCTCATCCTGCCGCTGCTCGCCTGTCTGTGCTACAGCGTAACTTCGGCCTTCCCGCTCACCGCCTCATATTCGACGTGCCCACAAGGTGGAACTCCACCTTGCACATGCTGGAGAGACTGTGCGAGCAGCAGCAGGCCATAGTGGAGTTTCAGCTGCAGCACGCACGGGTGAGTCGCACTGCGGAACCGCACCACTTCAGCACCAATGACTGGGCATCCATGTGAGACCTGTGAGACCTGTGTGCCCTGTTGCTCTGTTTCGAGTACTCCACCAACATGGCCAGTGGTGATGACACCGTTATCAGCGTTACAATACCACTTCTATGTCTCCTTAAGAAAACACTTAGGGCGATGATGGAAGAGGATGTGGCCCAGGAGGAAGGATGAAGAGGGGTAATGTCTAACACTTTCAGGCCAGTCTTTTAGAAGTGGCTCAGTGGGAGGTCTTTTGCAACAGCGGAGGCCAGGTACAAATGGTTGCCAGCCAGGGCCCACTACTGGAGGACGAGGAGGACGAGGATGAGGAGGAGGTAAAGGAGGATTAGGATGAAGCATGTTCACAGCAGGGTGGCATCCAACGCAGCTCGGGCCCATCACTGGTGCATGGCTGGGGGGAAACAGAGGACAATGACGAGGCGCCTCCCACAGAGGACAGCTTGTCCCTACCTCTGGGCAGCCTGGCATACATAAGCGACTACATGCTGCAGTTGCCCACATTTTAACTTGTGCTGACTACTAGGTAGCCACCCTGCTGGATCCCCGGTACGAAGAAAACATGCCCACCTTAATTCCCGCACTGGAGCGTGATAAGAAAATGCGCGAGTACAAGCGCACGCTGGTAGACACGCTCCTGAGAGCATTCCCAACTGACACGGGGGGACAAGTGGAAGGACAAGGCGAAGGCAGAGGAGGAGCAAGAGGTTGCCAATGCAGCTGTGTCACGGGTAGCTCCTCTGAAGGCAGGGTTAGCATTGCCGAGATGTGGAAAAGTTTTGTCACAGCACCACAGCTAACTGCACCACCAGCTGATATGGAACGCATTAGCAGGATGCAGCATTTCAACAACATGGTGGAATAGTACGTACTTAGAACGCCTCCACGTACTGACTGATGGTTCGACCCCATTCAACTTCTGGGTTTCCAAATTGTCCACTTGGCCAGAGCTATCCATTTATGCCTTGGAAGTGCTGGCCTGCCCTGCGGCTAGTGTATTGTCTGAACGTGTAATTAGGATGGCAGGGGGCGTCATTACAGACAAACGCAGCCGCCTGTCCACAGCCAACGTGGACAAGCTGACGTTCATAAAAATGAACCAGGCATGGATCCCACAGGACCTGTCCATCCCTTGACCAGAATAGACATTTATAACTGCCTCGCCCTCAACCATACATTCTTGTACTCCAGGGCAGTTCTTTAATGAATCCTCTTTTTTTAATTGTACCATTATTTTGGGGGCAACACCAAGTTTAATGAATCTCTCTTCTGATCATCCTGTCTGGATGCCAGCGGCCTACATTTCAGTTAATCGCCTGCTACTTTGGTGCGTGACATTAACCTCTTTTTGCTGTCAAATGACCTCTCCTCTGTCTGGGTGTCAGGGGCCCATATTTCGTTTAATTGCTTGCTGTCTTGGAGGGAGACATTTAACTCTTTTTACTGTCAAATGACCGTCCCATGGTGTGGGTGTCAGGGGCCTATATTTAGTTTACTTGCTTGCTGTCTTGGTGGGAGACATTTAACTCTTATTACTGTCAAATGACTGCCCCATTGTGTGGGTGTCAGGGGCCTATATGTCGTTTAATCATTTGTTGTCTTTGTTGGAGATATTAAACTCTTTTTACTGTCAAATGACCGCCCCATTGTGTGGGTGTCAGGGGCTTTTATTTTGTTTACTTGCTTGCTGTTTTGGTGGGAAACATTTAACTCTTTTTACTGTCAAAGGACCTCTACATTGTCTGGTTGTCAGGGGCCTATATTTTGTTTTATCGCTTGCTGCATTGGTGAGAGATATTAACCTCTTTTTACTGTCAAATGACTGCTCCATTGTCTGGTTTTCAGGAGCCTATATTTCGTTTCATCGCTTGCTGCATTGGTGGGAGATATTAAACTCTTTATACTGTCAAATGACCTCTCCTCTGTCTGGGTGTCAGGGGCCTACAGAAATGATAATGGCCTGTTCCATTGCAGGTTGACCTAAGGCCTGTGTTGCTGTTACGGGATCGCTCTCCTCTTTGCGTGTGCCATGGTCCTCCTGAATTAGTAAATGAGGCTTGTGGCACTGCTGGGTGAAATCAATACTGATTTGGCATGATTGCAACTCTACTCTTTGTGGGTGCCATGGGTCTGAATCTGCGAATGAGGCCTGTGGCATTGCTGGGTGAAATCAATACTGTCTTGATTTTAACTCTCCTTTTTGTGGGTCCCGTGGGCCTGAATGTTTGAATAAGGCCTGTGGCCCTGCAGGCAGACATGATTCTTTATTGGCTGTGATGACAACTTCGACTCCAATGTATGGTTGTCTTGGGCCCGAGTCTGTGAGTGAGGCCTGTGACACTGCTGGCAGACATGACTCCTTCTTGGCTGTGATGTGAAGTTCAACTTCCATATATGGTTGCCATGGCCCTGAGTCTGTGAATGAGGCCTGTGGCTCTGCAGGCAGACATGAATCCTTTTTGGCTGTGATGAGAACATTAACTCCCATAGCATTCCCACTTGATGCCACCCCGACCTCCTATTCCACTTCCTACTCCAAGTTGCCAATTGATATTGGTTAATTTTTATTTATTTTATTTTAAGTCATTTACCTATCCACATTTGTTTGCAGGGGATTTATCTACATGTTGCTGCCCTTTGCAGGCCTCTAGCCCTGTCCTGGGCTATTTTACAGCCTTTTTAGTGCCCAAAAGTTCGGGTCTCCATTGACTTCAATGGGGTTCGGGTTCGGGGTCAAGTTCAGGTCGAATTCGGATACCGGACCTGAACATTTTCATGAAGTTCGGCGGAACTTCTCGAACCCGAACATCCAGGTGTTCGCTCAACTCTAATTGCTATCTTTCTAGACAAACTTTTACGCGATTATGCAGTTAAAGAGGACCTTTCAGCAAAAAAATATTGTTGGGATACTTATAACATCTTACTTGGCTGCTGGTGCTGATGTCCGCACACAGTTTCTTTATTTTTTTTAAAACGACCCCCTGTTCGCCCGCTGCGCTCCCGTTATCTTCTGCGCCTCTTATGCTAATGAGGCGACTTGGTTATAGTAGGGGATTTCATTTAGTTCTGGTGGGCGGTGTCTCCTCCCTGCGATTGGATGCGCTCGCTGCCAGGGTGAAATTCACTTGCCAATATAGCAATACCCTGAATCTGGTGTTCCAGCTGTTGCAGGCCAAGTGTAAATCTGTCCGTAAAGGGGTATATTTTGTTCTGGGGTGAAATTAAATTGCCAAAATAGCAATACCCTGAATCTGGTGTCCCAGCACTGGCTGGCAAAATATAATAGTGTCCGCCAAAACATATATTTTGTTCTGGGGTGAAATTCACTTGCCAATGTAGCAATACCCTGAATCTGGTGTTTCAGCTGTTGCAGGCCAAGTGTTAATCTGTCCGTAAAAGGGTATATTTTGTTCTGGGGTGAAATTCAATTGCCAAAATAGCAATACCCTGAAGCTGGTGTCCCAGCACTGGCTGGCAAAGTATAATAGTGTCCACCAAAACATATATTTTGTTCTGGGGTGAAATTCAATTGCCAAAATAGCAATACCCGGAATGTGGTGTTCCAGCGGTTGCAGGCCTAGTTTAAATCTGTCCGTAACAGGGTATATTTTGTTCTGGGGTGAAATTCAATTGCCAATATAGCAATACCCTGAATCTGGTATTCCAGCTGTTGCAGGCCAAGTGTTAATCTGTCTGTAAAAGGGTATATTTTGTTCTGGGGTGAAATTCAATTGCCAATATAGCAATACTCTGAATCTGGTGTTCCAGCTGTTGCAGGCCAAGTGTTAATCTGTCCGTAAAAGGGTATATTTTGTTCTGGGGTGAAATTCAATTGCCAAAATAGCAATAACCTGAATCTGGTGTCCCAGCACTGGCTGGCAAAGTATAATAGTGTCTGCCAAAACATATATTTTGTTCTGGGGTGAAATTCGCTTGCCAAAATATCAATACCCTGAATCTGGTGTCCCAGCACTGGCTGGCAAAGTATAATAGTGTCCGCCAAAACATATATTTTGTTCTGGGGTGAAATTCACTTGCCAATATAGCAATACCCTGAATACCCCGCCAAGAGAGTTCGCCTGCTACTGGCCACCGCCACCAGGGACCGAGCACCCCAAAGGCAGCTTCAAGGAGTTTCCTGGCATGGCACTTCTTTAAACAATGTGCTGACGACAAGAGCCGAGTAGTTTGCACGCTGTGCCATCAGAGCCTGAAGCGAAGCATTAACGTTCTGAACCTTAGCACAACCTGCATGACCAGGCATCTACATGCAAAGCATGAACTGCAGTGGAGTAAACACATTAAAAGCAAGGAACTCACTCAGGCTCCCCCTGCTCCCTCTTCTGCTGCTGCCTCGGCCTCTTCCTTCGCCTAAATAACTGAAAGTGGCCTTCTCCAGTGGTGGGTGATATGACGCCTTATTCCTTGCTGTGGGACCTCTCTCCTCTGTCTGGGTGCTGGGCCTAAATAACTAAAAGTGGCCTTCTCCAGTGGTGGGTGATATGCGCCTTATTCCTTGCGGTGGGACCTCTCTCCTCTGTCTGGGTGCTGGGGCCTAAATAACTGAAAGTGGCCTTCTCCAGTGGTGGGTGATATGACGCATGGTTCTCTGCTATGGGACCTCTCTCCAATTGATATTGGTTAATTTTTATTTATTTTATTATATTTTAATTCCTTTCCCTATCCACATTTGTTTGCAGGGCATTTACCTACATTTTGCTGCCTTTTGCAGCCCTCTAGCCCTTTCCTGGACTATTTTACAGCCTTTTTAGTGCCTAAAAGTTCGGGTCCCCATTGACTTCAATGGGGTTCGGGTTCGGGATAAAGTTCGGGTCGAGTTCGGATCCCGAACCCGAACATTTTCGGGAAGTTCGGCCGAACTTCTTGAACCCGAACATCCAGGTGTTCGCTCATCTCTAGTTATAAGTATCCCAACAATATTTTTTTGCTGAAAGGTCCTCTTTAACACTAAGTCCTATGTTAGGAACACAGGGGACTTTTTAGACAAAATTGCCACCATTACAGTAATTTACCTCCACACTGCATATTGGTCTCTTTTGATGTTACCAGTTTATATACCTCAATTGATCACAGTAGAGGTACGGAGATGTTTGGATTCCAGCCATTATACAACAGAATGGCAATGAGTTCATCGTTGATCTACTGAATCTAGTTTAAAATTGTTTTGCCTTCATGGACCATTTTTATTTGCAGTTGCATGGGACCGCTATGGGGTCTAATGTGGCACCCACATATGCAAATATATTTATGGCAGCCATTGAGGAAGATCACGTCTATGTGTCCCACCACTTCAACCATGTGTTGGGGTGGTGGCGATACATAGATTAGTATTCTTTTATTTGGACCGGTGATGTTACATGTTACATATGTTACATAGTTTTCACCATTTCTTGAATCAGATTGACCCTGATATCAGTTATACATTGACATCTTCAACTGAACAGGTTTAATTTCTTGACACAACAGTACATGTTAGAGACAATTCTTTGAGTACGGATCTATACTTCAAACCTATTGATTGCAACAATTTGCTGGATATGAAAGTTATTATCCTAGATCAGGGATCAGCAACCTTCGGCACTCCAGCTGTTGTGAAACTACAACTCCCAGCATGCTCCTTTCAATTCTGTGGGAGTTCAGACAACAGCCAAGCAAGTGTGCATGATGGGAGATGTAGTTTCACAACACCTGGAGTGCAGGAGGTTGCTGATCACTGTCCTAGATCAACAGTCAATGCTCTACTATTAAGTCAGTTTTTGAGGATCAAATGAATATCACCATACCGCCACTGATGTCATATTGCCATCTACCTAATTTACATGACCAACTGATAAAAGCAGATTTATTCAAAAGGGGATCTGTACAAACTTACATCAGAATAAAGAGATTGGGTTGTTACCGCTGTTTAAGTTCCTTTACCCACCCCACATTGGGAACACGTCATGACATCCGCCATATAGCATATATGTGATCTATCTGCTTCAGTGCCCATGTGACCTACTCTATGTTGGAGAGACTACTTGGGACCTGAAGACGACATTAAACCAACATAGATACACAATACGACAAAAAAGAAAAGATTTACCAGTCCCAAAGCATTTTGCTGAATTAGAGCATAAAGAAAAAGATTTTAAGTTTAAAATACTGGATCATGTTCCACCCCTTAAGAGAGGTGGAGACAGGGAGTTGGTACTTAAACAAAAAGAACTTCAGTGGATCTATTGGTTACAAACCCTGAGACCTAAGGTTTTCAATACAGGATTCAAATGGGGCCTTTTTTGTTACAACTATTTGAGTGCCATAGTATTGCTGTGACAGAACCTCCTCATCCAGATATACTGTAGGATGTTATGAATGATGAAACAGGCATATGTATTTTTATATTTATTGTTTCTTTTTAATTTTCTTCTTTAAGTCAACCATTTTTGCATTTTTTTAAAATATAATAGCTAGGTGGTATACCGGTGAGCTCTCTTTATAGTGTTGTTGTTTTTATAGAGCAGGTTGATACAGACGCGACAACACCAAATATGTGTATTTTTTTTTTTTGGCTGTTTCAGTTTTACAACATAAAGCAGTTTTGAAAACAAAAATAATGTTTTTGTGTATTTATTTTCTGAAAGCTACATTTATGTTATTTTTCTGCCGATCTTCTCCTTTTTTTGCAGGAAAAGCTGACATTTTAATTTTTGGGTACATATGATTTTTTTTATCATTTAATATGACACTTTTTTGGAGCAAGGTGAACAAAAAATAGCTATTTTGGCACAGTCTTTATTTTTATTAATGGCGCTCACCTGAGGGGGTAGGACATGTGATATATTAGGTAGCAATACCTAATATGTCTATTTTTTATTTTTGAAAAGAAAAATCACGTTTTGGCATCTCCATTTTCTGAAAGCCATATTTTTTTTATTTTTTGGGCGATTGTCTTATGTAGGGGCTCATTTTTACAGGAAGAGATGATGGTTTGATTGGTACTATTTTGGGGTGCATATGACTTTTTGATCGCTTGGTATTACACTTTTTGTTATGAAAGGTGACAAAAAATTGCATTTTTTTAATGGTGTTTACCTTAGGGGATAAGACATATAATATTTTGATAGAGCAGGTCATTATGAATAGGTACCTAATATGTCTACTTTTTTTAATTTATTTCAGTTTTATACTATAAAAGCTTTTTTGAAGAAAAAAAACTCATGTTTTATTGTCTCCAATTTCTGAAAGCCATATTATTTTATCGTTTGGGCTATTGTCTTATGTAGGGGATAATTTTTTGGGGAAAGATATGACGGTTTGATTGGTATATTGGGGTAAATATATTTTTTGATTGCTTGGAATTACACTTTTTGTGATGTAAGGTGACAATAAAATGGCATTTTTTGCTCAGGTTTTTTTTTTTCTGCATTCACCTGAGGTGGTAGATTATGTGACATTTTTATAGAACTTATTGTTACTAACGTGGCAATTTCTAATTTGTCTGCTTTTGTAAATTTATTTCAGTTTTGCACTATAAAAGCATTTTTGAAGGAAAAGATAATATATTTTTTTTCCCTTTTGGGCAATTGTCTTAAGTAGGGGCTCATTTTTTGCGTGGAGAGATGACAGTTTGATTTGATTGGTACCATTTTAGGGTGTGTACGACTTTTTGCTCACTTGGAATTACACTTTTCTTTTTTAGGGAGACCTGAGGTAGTAGATTATGTGACATTTTCATACAGCAGGTCGTTACAGATGCGGCGATACCTAATTTGTTTTTTTATTATCATTATTAAAAGACACTTTTTTTTAACCTTTTATATCTGTCCCACTGTGGAACTTCACCTTTTCAGGGTTTGATCCCTGTTTCAGTTCAGTATAATACATTCTGCATTGTACTGAATTGAACTGTCAGCATCTTACACAGTAAGCCTGCAGGCTGGATCTCCTGAGCTTCCGCAGCTGGCAGGCTCCAATGCCTGTGTAAGGCATCGGAGCTGCCATGGCAACCATCGGCCCCCTGTCACTGCAGCATGGGGGGTGATGGAGTAAGAGGGAGCCCCCTCCCTCTGTAAACCCCGCATGTGCCGCAGTGTGAAAGGGTTAATCCGCATACAGCAATGCCGGCAGAGGCAGCAGAGGCCTGGCTATCAGTAACAGCCAGGCCTGTGCTGCTGATCGGGCAGGTGCAGCTTCTGCACCCACCCGATCACATCACGTACATGCATGTGAGGATGTAGCAAGAGACCGCATTCCCTCACGTACATGTATGTGGGAAGGGGTTAATAAATGAATAAAATTAATGGAGGACCCAGCACTGAACCTTGGGGTACACCACTAATAACTCGGGACCATTCTGAATAGGAATCATTGAGCACAACTCTCTGGACATGGTCCTTCAGCCAGTTTTCAATCCAATTACAATCTATGCTTTCCAAGCCTATAGACCTTATTTTACCTATTAAACATCTATGAGGGACAGTATCAAAGGCCTTTGCAAAACCTAATAACACTACATCCACAGCCACCCCTCTGTCCAGGCTTCTACTCACCTCCTCATAAAAACAAATCAAGTTAGGCTGACAACTTCTTTCCTTGGTAAACCCATGCTGGTTATCACTTATGATGTTTTTTATAGTCACATACTGCTGTATATAGTCCCTCAAGAGTCCTTCAAACATTTTTCCCACAATAGAAGTCAAACTAACTGGTCTATAATTACCTGTAGAGGACCTAGATCTCTTTGAATATACAGGAGGCACCACATTTGTCTTGTGCCAATCACTTGGCACTGTACTAGTACGTAGAGAATCTTGAGAAAAGTGAGAAAAGTGTTGTTGTATTCAGGAGAAAATGTGTAGCAAATTGTGGGACATTTTTTCTCCTTTTGCCCATTGTGAAACAATTGAGCCTAAATAGACATTTTATTGTAAGATATGTAATTTTTAATTTTCACGGCTAAATTTTTCTAAATCCTATGAAACACATGTTTTGCCACTACAAAACAAGTGTTCACTACAACCCTTTAAAAATTCCATGGTGAGTATAGTTTCCAAAATGGAGGGGGTTTCTAGTGTAGGGGTGCATCAGGGGGTCTTCAATGCAACATGTCGGAAAATTATTCTATTGAAATCTGCCCTCCAAAAGTCATTGTATTTTTAGCCCTGGTGTGCCCATACAGTAGTTTTAACCTCATATGGGGTGTTGCCATATTCAGGTAAAAAATGGGTAACAAATTGTGAGGTGCTTTTTATCCTTTTACCCCTTATGAAAATTAAAAAAATCAGAAACTAAAGAAACATTTTATTTTAAACAATTTAATTTTTCATTTTCACTGACACATGTTTCTAAATTCTATGAACTGCCTGTGGGGTCAAAGCACTCAGTACGCCCCTCAAAAAGGGTCACATTTTGGGGGGTTCCACTGTAGGGGTAATTCTCTGTCTTCTCAAATGCAACATGGTGATCAAAAACCATTCCAGCAACCATTCCAGCTTCTTCTCTTATAAACCCTGCCATGTGCCCATACAACAGTTTAAGACCACATATGAGTTGGTTATATAAACTGGGTTACAGGAAAAAGTGATAAAAAAGAAAAATCTGTTAAAAAAAAATGTTCACCTCCGTTTTCCTTTAATTCTTGTGGAACACCTAAAGGTTTAACAAAGTTAGTAAAATCTGTTTTGAATAAATTGAGGGGTGTAGTTTCCAAAATTGGGTCATTTATGGGTGGTTTCGATTTTGTAAGCCTTCAATGGGACGTCATAACGGAATTGGACCTTTAAAAAGTGGGTTTTGGAACATTTCTTGAACAATTGCTTCTAAATTCGGCTTAGAATTTAGAACATCAAAAATAAAATGACATTTACAAAATTATGTCAACATAAAATAGACATATAGGGAATGTTAAGTAATAACTATTTTATGAGGTATCAGTATCCGCTTAAAAGCAGAGAAATTTGAATTTGGAAAATTACAAACTTCTAAAATTTTTCTGTAAATTTTGGATTTTTTTCATAAATAAAGGTGAAACATATTGACTCAAATGTATCACTATAATGAAGTGTGTCAGTTTGTCATGAGAAAACATTCTCAGAAAGGCTTTGATAAGTAAAAGCGCTACAAATTTATTACCACATAAAGTGAAACATGTCAAATTTCAAAAAAATGGTCTGGTTCTGAAGGGGTTAATGATGTTTAATTAATAATAATAATAATAATAATAATAATAATAATAATAATAATAATATTCTATTTGTAATCCTGCTGAATGTTATAACTCACATAATAAGGCTATTACTGTATATGCAGCTCCCTTAGGAAGATATACAGATTCACTTTTGGCTCACCACAGGTAAATGAAACGTATATTATTAAAGGCATTCTCCAGAAAATAAAAATGAAAATACTGAAAAATATGTCATAAATAAACTCTTAAAGGGGTATTCCTGAGAAAATGGGGGCATATTGCTAGTATATGTACCCATTGTCTGATAGGTGTGGTTTACACCTCTGGTACTCACACCTATCTTGTAAGCCGAGGCAGCAAAGTGAAGGAGGGTCCACAGTGCATGTGTGGCCACTCTCCATTCATTTCTATAAGGTTGGCCCCATAGAAATTAATAGGAGTGCACGGCGCTTGTGCAGCCATCGCTTCCATTCACGTCAATGGGGCCGACAGAAATAGACAGAAATGGCCGAGCCAGAGATATACCTCCATTGTCTGAGATGGGAATACCCCTTTAAATTCCATTCATTATTTACAATGGCTCCTTTTGTTTAGGGGACAATTAGTGAAGGAGTTAAAATGGCCGCTGTCAGATTTTAAGAGCATGGAATCTGTCCTCCTAATGACACTACCTTTGTCGGTGGCATGGCCGAGTGGTGTAAGGTGCTGGATTTAGGCTCCAGTCTCTCCTAATGACACTGCAAGATGGCCTGTGAGAGAATATAGAAAACTCTGGTCTCTGCCAGTATCAACACTGTGAATCACTATATTTTGTGGAGATGACAGCTGAGATGCTTTGCTATGTCCCTGTGCTTCGGAAAGGAGTCCACTTCACTCTGTACACACAAGGTGAAGTTTTTTTCCAATGACGCTCCTCCCTCACAGCAGCATACATTTGATCCCCCTCCCTACACTTCAGCTTATGAATACAAGATGAGGTGAACTCAGGGATGTGTTTCTGCACATAATTTTTATGCTCACACAGGCAAGCCTTTAAATGGGTCTTGCTCTGTGCTCTGCTTTCTCATTCAGGACGTCCTGCAGTGTCATTAGGATGGACTCCATGATCATAAATCTGACAGCAACCATTTTAACGCCACTTCACTGATTGTGAGTATTTATAATAACATGTTCTTTCAGTATTATCATTTTTATATTTCCCGGAGAACCCCTTTAACCTGTTGGGGACACATGACGTACTGGTATGTCATGGTGTCCTGGTACTTAAGGACACATGATGTACCGGTACGTCACAAGTAATTCCGATCACCGCAGCGCAGGGTGATCGGAACAGAGTGCCTGCCGAAATCTTCAGCAGGCACTCTGTCACAATGCCTAGGGGGGTCCTGTCTCCTGTGATCCCCCTGTATTGGCGATCGCAGAAAACCGCAGGTCAATTCAGACCTGCGGTTTGCTGCGTTTCAAGGGTCATTCGGGTCTCTGGTGAATAGGATGGTAGTCAGTGGTGTGATAACACACCACCAATCACCATCCTTCGATACTGTGAGGTGATAGTGACATCACCTCACAGGAACGCATCTGACTGGCTGCACGGGCGGGCATTTTGCATCAGAGGAGCGAGGAGAGAGCAGCCTGCCGTCCATCAGGAGAGTCCAGCACCCCAGCACTCCAATCGTGCCCAGCACCCCCCCTTCTGACCATCCAGAGTGCCATCTGGCACTTACAGGTATTTAGGGAGAGGTTAGGGACGGGTTGGGTTAGGCAGGGATACATAGGGAAGGTAAGAGAAAAAAAAAAACTCTTTGTCTATTGCATCACCCTCTTAGGGTGTCTGGGGTCCACAGCACAGCTGTGTGACTCTAGACACCCAGGTGTGCTGCAGCTTGCCCCCTCCACCCCCCCTCCACCTTTTTTGGGGGCGCAAGCGTTTTTTTTTGTGTACGCTGACAGTGGCCGACTCTTTAGTGTCCGGCCGCTGTTAGCGCATCGCCCACCCCACCGCTGATTAGCTTCGGATGGCTGAGCAGCAAGTTAGAATTTTTTTTTAACCCTTTTCACATTTTTTTGCTATTAGCTTTACTGAACAGTCCGAGATCACCCGTGCCCCCCCACACACGCACACTAAATAAAGGTTTACACTCACGCACATACACACGCACCCACACACACTCCCCTATGGCCTGCTGGACGTTCTTGGCCGAGGAGGCATACGCCCAGCTTGCCTCCGAGTCTGAGAGCCCCAGTGAGGACGAGGATGACCCCATGTTCCTTTTGTCATCCGCGTCCTCCTCATCATCTAGTGATGATGATGAGTCCCCAAGGCGGCAGAGGCGCCGCCAGGCGGAGCAAGGGGACCGCCATGCTAGGCACCCTGTGGTCCACCCTAGTACAAGCAGTTCTGGGTCTCGTACTAGTTTTCCGGCCCACCAGATAAGTTCACCTGAGCCCCCTACCAGTGAACTTGCATGGTGTACCCCAGAAAATTTTCAGCCCGTGATTCCTGATTTTGTTGGTCAACAAGGAATCAAGATTCCCACAGTGGAATTCACTTAATACGACCATTTCAGTCTTTTTTTCAGTGACTCCCTTGTGAATCTGATGGTGGATCAAACAAATCTGTACACCCAACAGTTCGTTGCTCAACACCCGGGCTCTTTTTTGGATAGGCCTGGTGGCTGGACCCCGGTCAGTGCAGCCGAGATGAGGACGTTTTGGGGCCTCGTGCTGCACATGGGCCTAGTCAAAAAACCCAGTCAGGCATTACTGGAGTAGGGACGTCCTTTACCAGACCCCACTTTACAGTACGGCCATGACACGTTCACGGTTTGAGGCCATCCGGAAATGCCTGCATTATGCAGATAATGCAGCATGTCACATGAAAAATCAGCGTGGCCTCTCTACCGTCCCCCTCCAGGTACCTATCCCCAGGGGTGGGACCCGTGCCCTTACCAGTGAAAACCTGTTGCTGGTCAGACATAAGGACAAGAGGGATATCCTTGTACTGACCACAATTCAAGGTAACGGCATCTCACCTGTCCCTATGCGAGGTACCACAGCAACGGTCCTCAAGCCCGATTGTATCGTCGACTACAATCGGTATATGAGAGGAGATGATCTCTCTGATCAAGTCCTCTAGCCATATAACGGCATGCACAAAACCCGGACATGGTACAAAAAAAGTTGCAGTCTACTTTGTACAGGTTGCCTTGTACAACTCTTTTGTGCTGTCCCAGAGTGCTGGCAACACAGAGAAATTCCTTCAGTTCTATGAGGGAGTCCTCAAGGCCCTGATCTTTTATGACCGGGAAAGAGCCGGCCGGAGTACCTCCGGAACTGGAGGTGCCCGGATCGTCCCTGGCCAACACTTTCCAGGTGTGGTCCCCCATACTGGAAAGAAGGGATGGACCCCAAAAAAGTGCAGTGTGTCACAGGAGAGGTATAAGGAAGGACACCACCACTCAGTGTGACACGTGCCCTGATCATCCGGGCCTCTGCATTATTGGTTGCTTCAGGGAGTACCACACTTCCATGGAGTAGTACATTTATTATCCCCTTTTCCATGTAGCCACTGACAATCGGATAAAAACTATGGTTCTCAGACTTGAGACACCCAATTTTTTTTTCAAAAATTATAGTTTATGAATAGAGTCGAGAAGTTCGGTCTTTAGACAGTAAAAAGAGTTTAATATCTCCCACCAAGACAACAAATTAGTAAACAACATATAGGCCCCTGACACCCAGACAATCGGGGGGTCATTAAAAAGTAAAAAGTGTTAAATGTCTGCCACCAAGACAGCAAGCAAGTACGTGAAATTTAGGCCCCTGACACCCAAACAATGGGGTGGTCATTAGACAGTAAAAAGAATTTAATATCTCCCACCAAGACAACAATTGATTAAACAACATATAGGACCCTGACACCCAGACAATGGGATGGTCATTAGACAGTAAATAGAGTTTAATATCTCCCACCAAGAAAACAAAATGATTAAACGACATATAGCCCAGATTTAGGAGATTGGTATTTTGGCAATTGAATTTCACCCCAGAAAAAAATCTATCCTTTGATGGACAGTATTACACTTGGTCAGCCACAGCTGGAACACCAGATTTACGGTATTGCTCTTTTTGCAACTGAATTTCACCCCAGAAAATAATATATCCTTTGACGGACACTATGAAACTTGTCCAGTCACAGATGGAACACCAGAATTACGGTATTTCTATTTTTGCAACTGAAATTAACCCCAGAACAATATATATCCTTTGCCAGACACTATTAAACTTGGCCAGCCGCTGCTGGGACACCAGATTTAGGGGATTGCTATTTTGGCAATTGAATTCACCCCAGAAAATTATCTATCCTTTGCCGGACACTATTAAACTTGTTCAGTCACAGCTGGAACACAAGATTCAGGGTATTGCTATTTTTGCAATTAAACTTCACCCAAGAAAAAAATATACCCTTTTACGGACAGATTTAAACTAGGCCTGCAAAAGGCGGAACACCTGATTTACTGTATTTCTATTTTTGCTACTGACTTTCACCCCAGAAAATAATATATCCTGTGACGGACACTATTAAACTTGGCCAGCCACAGCTGAAACCACTGATTTATGGTATTGCTATTTTGGCAATTGAATTTCACCCCAGAAAAAAATGTATCCTTTGCCGGACACTATTAGACTTGTTTAGTCACAGCTGGAACACCAGATTTACGGTATTTCTATTTTTGAAACTAAATTTCACTGCAGAAAATAATATATCCTATGACGGACACTATTAAACTTGTCCAGTCACAGCTGGAACACCAGATTTACTGTATTTCTATTTTGGCAACTGAATTTCACCCCAGAAAATAATAAATCCTTTGCCGGACACTATTAAACTTGTCCAGTCACAGCTGGAACACCAGATTTACGGTATTGCTATTTTGGCAATTGAATTTCATGGCAGAAAATAATATATCCTATGACGGACGCTATGAAACTTGTCCAGTCAAAGCTGGAACACCAGATTTACGGTATTGCTATTTTGGCAATTGAATTTCACCCCAGAAAATGATCTATCCTTTGCCGGACACTATTAAACTTGGCCAGCCACTGCTGGGACACCAGATTTACGGTATTGCATTTTTGGCTATTGAATTTCACCCCAGAACAAAATCTATCCTTTGCCAGACAGCAGACAGTATAACACTTGGCTAGCCACAGCTGGAACACCAGATTTAGGGGATTGCTATTTTGGCAATTCAATTTAATCCCTTAATAAAATATAGAAATTTCTATGCTGAGTTTCTAGGTGTGACAATAAGCACAGCCAAGCCCCTGATGTAGGATATAGCTAAAAAAAAAACTAGTATTGATGGATTGATGGACTTGGTAGGAACTTGTGCTGGTGCACCCAAAGACACAAAATGGCCACCGATCAAAGTTACAGAAAAACGCTCTGTGCAGCCTAAAAACCAGTGAGCAATTAACTAGCAGAAGTTGAATGATTCACAGCTGTAGATCGATCACTTCATTAGGTGTTTTTGCTGACTTTTCCCTGCCTAATCTCGCCCTCACAGAAGCTGCGTCCTCTCCCTACACTAATCAAAGCAGAGTGACGTGTGGTGCTACGTGACTCCAGCTTAAATAGAGGCTGGGTCACATGCTGCACTTGGCCAATCACAGCACATGAAAAAATATGTAGGATTATGCCTTCAGCAATTGTATTTTAACACTATGTGTAATATACCCGTTTACGGACAGAAATACAATGGGAAATGCACGGTAGCGTTTGAAGTTATTGAGGATGACCCTCTCAGCACTTGTATATACACCTTTAGTGTAATATATCCTTTTACGGACAGATTAACACTTGGCCTGCAACAGCTGGAACACCAGATTCAGGGTTTTGCTATATTGGCAAGTGAATTTCACCCCAGAACAAAATATATGTTTTGGCGGACACTATTATACTTTGCCAGCCAGTGCTGGGACACCAGATTCAGGGTATTGCTATTTTGGCAATTGGATTTCACCCCAGAACAAAATATACCCTTTTACGGACAGATTAACACTTGGCCTGCAACAGCTGGAACACCAGATTTAGGGTATTGCTATATTGGCAATTGAATTTCACCCCAGAACAAAATATACCCTTTTACGGACAGATTAACACTTGGCCTGCAACAGCTGGAACACCAGATTCAGGGTATTGCTATATTGGCAATTGAATTTCACCACAGAACAAAATATACCCGTTTACGGACAGATTAACGCTTGGCCTTCAACAGCTGGAACACCAGATTTAGGGTATTGCTATATTGGCAATTGAATTTCACCCCCGAACAAAATATACCCTGTTACGGACAGATTAACTAGGCCTGCATCTGCTGGAACACCAGATTCAGGGTATTGCTATTTTGGCAATTGAATTTCACCCCAGAACTAAATATATGTTTTGGCAGACACTATTATACTTTGCCAGCCAGTGCTGGGACACCAGATAAAGGGTATTGCTATTTTGGCAATTGAATTTCACCCCAGAACAAAAAATATGTTTTGGCAGACACTATTATACTTTGCCAGCCAGTGCTGGGACACCAGATTCAGGGTATTGCTATTTTGGCAATTGAATTTCACCCCAGAACAAAATATACCCTTTTACGGACAGATTAACACTTGGCCAGCAACAGCTGGAACACCAGATTCAGGGTATTGCTACATTGGCAAGTGAATTTCACCCCAGAACAAAATATATGTTTTGGCAGTCACTATTATACTTTGCCAGCCAGTGCTGGAACACCAGATTCAGGGTATTGCTATTTTTGCAAGTGAATTTCACCCCAAAACTAAATATATGTTTTGGCGGACACTATTATACTTTGCCAGCCAGTGCTGGGACACCAGATTCAGGGTATTGCTATTTTGGCTATTGAATTTCACCACAGAAAATAATCTATCCTTTGCCAGACAGTAGACAGTATTACACTTGGCTAGCCAAAGCTGTAACACCAGATTTAGGGGATTGGTGTCTTGGCAATTGGATTTAGCCCCTTAATAAAATATAGAAATTGCTATCCTGAGTTTCTAGGGGTGACAATAAGCACAGCCAAGCCCCTGATGTAGGATATCGCAAAAAAAAAAAAAAAAAAAACTAGTATTGATGGACTTGTTGGCAGCTTGTTCTGGTGCACCACAAGTCACAAAATGGCCACTGATCACCGCAGAAAAAAGTGACAGAAAAACGCTCTGTGCAGCCTAAAAACCAGTGAGCAAATAACTAGCAGAAGTTGAATCATTCACAGCTATAGATCTACCAGTTCATTAGGTGCTTTTGCTGACTTTTCCCTGCCTAATCTCGCCCTCACAGAAGCTGCATCCTCCCCCTACACTAATCAGAGCATTGTGACGTGCGGCGCTACGTGACTCCAGCTTAAATAGAGGCTGGGTCACATGCTGCACTTGGCCAATCACAGCCATGCCATTAGTAGGCATGGGTGTGATGGCTTCTTAGGGCAAGAAGTAAAACGCTAGCTGATTGGCTGCTGTGCAGCCCTTTAGAAAGCGGGAAGAAATCGCCGAACAACGGACCCGAACCCAAACTTTTTTGGAAATGTTCGGGTCCTGGTCTGTGTCCCGAACACCCCAAAATTCGGTACGAACCCGAACTATTTCGGGTTCGCTCATCCCTATTTATGAATCTAAAATAATTTAAAAAATATTTTAAAAAGTAGACAAACTAGGTATTGCCGCATCACTAATAATAATAACCCTTAGATTAAAGAGGTAAAAAAAAAGGTGCAAAAAAATGATTTTTTTTTTACATTTTGCATAACAAAATGTGTAATAGCAAGCGATCAAAAAGTTTAATGCCCCCAAAATAGTGCCAATAAAACCCTCCTCTCATCCCACAAAAAAATGAGGCCATACCTAGTACAATCGGGTTAAAACTTTAAAAAAAACTGACTCAGACTGTGTAGATCGTTAATTTTTTTTAGATTGTTTCAAATAGGATAATATAGTGTTAAACCTAAATACATTTAAAAAAAGTAGACAAATTAGGTATCGCCGCGTCCATAATAATTTGCTCTATAAAAATACCCCATGATCTAACCCCTCAGATTCACACGGTCAAATTTTTTTTATAAAAACTGTGCCAAAAGAGCTATTTTTTGGCAAATGTTCCATTATAATCCATTTTTCCAGTAACTAAGCAAGGGCTAACAGCGAAGTAAAACATAAAATTTATTGCCCTGATTCTGCAGTTAACAGAAATACCCATATGTGGTGGTAAACTCTTGTACGGGCACACGGAAGGGCGCAGAAGGAAAAAGACGCCATATGGTTCCTAGAAGGCAGATTTTGATGGCCTTTTTTTTTTTTACACCATGTCCCATTTGAAGAACCCCTGATGCACCCCTAAAGTAGAAACTCCATAAAGTGACCCCATCTAGTAAACTACACTCCTCAAGGTATTAAAAACTTATTTTACAAACTTTGTTAACCCTTTAGGTGTCCCTCAAGAGTTTATGGCAAATGGAGATGAAATTTCACAAGAAATTGCGTCAAAAGAATGTAATATAGAGTGACCAAAAATCATATGTACCCTAAAAACAGCCACCTTATCCTGTAGGTTCCAAAATGGGGTCACGTTTAGGGAGTTTCTACTCGGGGGGGGGGGCATCAGGGGGGCTTCAAATGGGAAATGGGGTAGATAAACCAGACCAGCAAAATCTGCCTTCCAAAAACCACACGGCGCTCCTTTCCCTCTACACCCTGCCGTGTGGCCATACAGTACTTTACGACCATATATAGGGTGTTTCTGCAAACTACAGAATCAGGGCAATACAAATTTCCAGCTTTTCTAAGTTTAGTAGGTAAAGTCACCAGGAAATTCACTGTTAAACTAGTTACAGTGCCTTGGAGGCATAGCATCTACTTATACTTTGCACTTAACAATCCTTTGCTTCATTCTGGAGTGAATTTGCTGGTGACAGTTCCCGTTAAATAGTAATGCTAGTACCTATTAAATCACAGAGTTGACATGTTTGAATTTATTTTTATTGTTTATATCTGGTACATTCAGTGTATGACAAAAATAATGTTTACAATATTAGATAACTGTTTTTTCTTCAATGTCATGGAACTCATCCAAGTGTTTTCTTATTTTCTTCATCATTATCTTCATCATTCACCTGTTTCAGGTCAGCTGAACAGATGGTTGTACTATATTGTTGCTTTTGACCTAAATTTGGAAATATAAATTAATTGTTGTGATTGTGGTTATATATGCAAGATATTTTTTTTTTATCTGGTAGACATTGTTGGAAATAGATATTTGATTTTCATTTAAAACCATAAGAATGTTTTCCATTCTTCCTATCTATGCTCCATAACTAGTGTGGAGCGAAACAAAGCATCTGAAGCGGAATTCAATCTAAAGTTTAGTAAAAATTTGATTCACTGAGAAGCTGAATTTCCATAACAAATCTTTTTTTTGTTTTCTAAAATGGCTGTTGCACATGTTACAAAGTGAAAGTGAGAAGCTGGGGAATGCGATATGACCTAAAATACCATGCAGCGGAGGGGACACCGTCTGCAATTCAGGAAACAACCTGTGAGGAACCCACTAGTAGTGCACAAGTTTATAAAAGCAGCAGGCAGGCATCACACAGTGGTGGAGGGAAAATGCCATACTCGCCAGTGTGGGAATTTTTCAGCAAGTCGTTGTGGGATGTTATTGTGGTGGTATGCAGGATGTGTGGGCAGAAAGTGAGGCGCAATAAAGTTGCATGGGAAATCCGTGCCACTCAGTTAGTCTTACAGCCTGATGCAGCAACCGCTGCATCTCCTGCCGGCCTACACCCCCCTCTCAAGCAGTCGGGGCTTGCCACCGTCAGTAGACAAAAGCTGTTGTTCCTTTCCATCAACTTCAAACGTTGTCTATAGCTCCTGATGCTCCTCCTCCTCATCATCACTTGTTTCTACAGCAATCACTGAGGCAATTGCTAAATGACAACAATACACATGCACTCATCCAATGGCGCATAAGCCGAATGTGCACCGGACCAAGTTGCTGGTACTACAGTCCCTCCCTTTCCATGTAGTTGACTCTGCACATTTCAGAGAACTGATGGCTTGTGCCCAGCCAAGGTGGAGATTCCCAAGCTGACATCACTTTTCCAAAAAAGCTGTAATAGACCTGCACACATACATTAAGAAGAAGGTGGGCCAGTCCTTGGGCCTCTCGGTGTCTGGTAGAGTTCACGCCATTGCTGATGTATGAAGTTGCAACTATGGTCAAGAACAATATATGTTGCTCACAGCCCACTGGGTTGGTTCTGGATCAGGCACACCAGCCTTGGCCAGGTGATGGCAATGTGCCTCTGCGTTGTAATGCTGGGATTTTTGCACCAATGTCCTCCTCTGCCTCCTCATCCTCCACCTGGTCCTCAGCTTCCAATGCAGGTAAAGTTCACAGTGGTCCTCTAGCATGTCACCTATGCAAAGCTAGGTGTTGTCACACGGTTGTGCACCTGGTAATCCTGGGCGAACTGAGCCACACCGGAGAGGAACTGCTAACCATAATCAATAAAGAAATTGAACACTGGCTGTCTCCTCGCCAACTGGAGATAAGAACCATGGTTACTGATAACAGGAAGAACATTTTGTTTGCGCTATATCACCTCCTTGAACTGTGAAGGCAAGATGCTTTTCTCCAACATTGCCTGATATGCGACGTTTCCTCCTGTTTGAACTCAATGCTACATATACTAGACCGCCTGTACGAGCAGAGGACGGCAGTCAATGAATTCTTAATGCAACAGATGGACAGGGCTACTCTTCACTGTAACTTCCACGTTAGCCATGTGTGACACATGCCGTTTGCTCCTTTGAGGATGCCATTTTACTTGTCAGTTGGCAGAATTATTGGATGAATTATATAATTCCACTCCTTCACATCCTGGAGGTGATACTGAAAAATCTTATTGGCAAGGGAACAGAAGGGGTGGCACCTATATCTCACGGCTACCTGAGCCCTAAGGAGGATGAGGACATAAACATCCAGGAATTCTATACACAGCTAGGTGGTTTATCTGCCCAAGCGACAGGAGAGGAGCAGGAGGATTAGGGGGTGCATGAGGAGCAGGAAGGAGATGATGAAGATAAGGCATTATGTAGTGGAGATGGAGGATGGGAGGCCCACTGAGTCACATGCGCAAATGGCCAGATGCATGCTTTCTTGTATGCTAATTGACAGCCACATTGTCAGGATTCAGCAGAGGGATGACTACTGGCTAACCACATTCTTAGACTCTTGCTAATAGTCAAAAATGGATAGTAAATATATAATATAATATATAGAGGTTCACCCGTCAGTGTAGGTGGAATTGGGTGCTCTTGACTTACTGATTGACCCAATCAGAAAAAGAAAAGGAGTTTACGTAAAATTAGTGTCAGGCACTCACAACACTGTAGCACGGTGCAAAAATACTTAAAAGCTTACACATATAACATATAAAATTAAAAGTTGATACACATTTGCCTTCCTGTTCAGCCACACTCATTGAAGGATAGACTGTGCCTTTACTGGTTTTAGAGAATCAAACTGTGTTCATCTTCCCATAGGGGGAATTACAGAGTAAACAACTGTTTTTAAAAAGTAAAGAAACACTTGATTCTGTATATAAAACTTACTAATGAGGTCGGAACATCGCTGACCAGTGCCATCTAGTGACTAACAGGTGGAACTTATTGCAGTTCACTCAATAATCAGCTAGACCTTTTGAATTGCAATTTTAATCCTATTTTTAATTTTATGTTTTATGTTATATGTGTAAGCTTTTAAGTATTGTTGCACCGTGCTACAGTGTTATTAAAATAAGAGGTTCTAAATATGTACCTTGGTCTCCTGCTCTCTGGGTGCACAAATGTTGTGAGTGCCTGACACTAATTTTACGTAATGGTCAAAAATAGTGGCGTTTTTTAGACCTTCTGAGAGGGATTTAAAGATGGATTACTACACAGACTTGCTGTGTAGAAGGTTGGTCGCTGCCTGCGAGCGCCAATGTCTGTCGTCATGCAAATGAAGCCACACACCTGCTGCCTGTACTGCCATTCCTACAAATGGGCTTCTTGGCCTACTGACATGTACATGATGAATTTTTTAATCATGTGATCTGCCATTATCTTGTGTTGTATGCCTCTGCTGTTGCCCCTCCTCCCTTCCCTGTCATGGAGCCACTATTGTCCCTATTACTGCCACTGTTGTAGTCAGAAGAACAGAAAAAAAAGGATCCTGGCCTCTTTCACACGGTCAGTATTTGATCAGAATTTGTAAGCCTAAAGCAGGAGTGGGTCCAAAACACAGATGAGATGCCAATAATTCCATTATACTTTTTCTCTGTTTTGGACCCACTCCTGTTTTTAACTTACAATTACTGATGCAAAACACTGACCAAATACTGACCATCTGAAAGAGTCCATTAAAGTTCTGCATGCAGGACTTTTTTCCCTTGTTTATAAAAACTGATTTCAGACCTAAATGGCTAAAACAGATGCAAATTAGCATAAGGTCTCTTTCCTTTCAGACAGTCAGCATTTAGTCTGTGTTTTATATCAGTATTTGATCAGAATTGGTAATCCACTCCTGTGTTTGGATTACACATATTAATCAAATACTGATTCAAAAAACACTGACCAAAGGCCGACTGTCTGAAAGGCTTTATGAATGCTCAAAATACTGGATTATTATTTTTGCTGTTGTCTGTTCTTCTGACCGATAAGAACAAAAAGGAAAAATAAACAGTGATGTTAACACAACATTACTGTCACTGACGCTGCCTGCCCCCCCCCCCCCTCCATTCGGTCAAGGGGAAACTACTGTCACTGTGTCAGCTGACTTACTCACTCTGTCACGGGGCCACTAGTGCCACTGCCACCACCTTCCCCACTCTGTCATGGGGCCACTACTGCTGCCACTGTCCCCACTCTGTGAGGGGGACACTATTGTCAAGGATACTGCCACTGCTGCCATCGCCCCCACTCTGACATGGGGCCACTATTGTCATTGTTACTGCCACTACTGCTGCCACCCTCCCCACTCTGTCTTGGGGCCACTATTTTAATCTTGGGACACTGAACAGTTAAATCCACAGTGACAAATTAAACCTGACTCTAACAGTGAACTGTAATACTGATGCAAACTGATTCAACAGCTAACAGAAGGGATTAAAAAGCATATGTTTGGACTGGCACAACATGCATTAAAAAAATTTTTTTCTCGACTACTTTATTGGTGCATCCTCCATTTCTTTATTTTGTTCCACTAAGGAGCCATTTTGACAAAGCTCCTGCAGAGGCGCACACATTTTTTCTTCTTTACTGAAGGGTGCTGTATGCGTTTCTTTTTGTTTAACAGAAGGGATTAGCTTTGAATCCTGGTGACCTGCACAGTGAGGTAGACAGCGATAAATTACAACTGCCTGTAATACTGATGGAACTGTACCTTCAGAACGGATTAGGTATGAATGTGGGTGCACTAAAACATGATGCACATGACAATACCCTGCAGTCTCCTTGCACTTTCCCTGCAGTTTAAGTTCCAAGCCTTCACAATCACAATTAGATTGGGCAACCAGGTAGGATGAATATGATTAAGCAGAGTGGCCTGGGTACACCTGATTTATTGTGGATTTGTGCCAAATAATTCGTAATGATTCAAATTTCTTGTGGAAGTTCAGCGAATCGACCAAACTTAATTTTTCAAAACTTCGCTCATCACTACCCATAACTAAAGTACTAAATTATAGAAACTAGTGCTGTCAAAAATGTGAGGAGTTGCCCAAAAGCATTAGTTGCCGAACACCAAAGTATATTCCTCCCCAGCTCTAGCATTGTATTATCTGAGAATGGCAATACAGTTGTATGTGCGGCAGCCACTATGATCGGGACCATGGACAAAACACACAGGGCCCAAACCTCAGATGTTTTAGCCTGGAGTTGCCAGTTGGAATGTATGTAAAGGATTCTTAGCAGTTTTCTTAGCAGTTTAAAATTGACTGAATTTTCACTGGTTCTTTTTGGCAACACCTCCTGTAGTTTTAATACATTGAGACAAGCCAACAATTTGAGGGAGATTTTAAGCTCAATTATACTTGGTTTTCACATGTTTTATTTATATGATATTTTATGTAAACTCATTGGCAAAAAAATAACGCACCAATAAGGAGTTGTTTAAATCGAATAAAACTTTATCTATGTGACCGTAATGATTTCTCAGTAAATCTGCAAAGTCTTCAGACCCACTTTTCTCACATACTGTTATGCTGCGGCCTTGTGCTAAGACAAAAAAATTCAAGTTTTTCCCCTTAATTCTGCAATTCAAACCCTATAATGACAAAGTGAAAACAGAATGTTAGAAATCTTTTCTAATTTATTCAAATGGAAAAACTAAAATTTTGCATTCAGATAAGTATTTAAGACCCTTTAGTCAGTTCTTACTTGAAGCACCTTTGGCAACGATTACAGCCTCTAGTCTTCTTGAGTATGATGCCACAAGTATTGCACACACCTGGATTTGACGATAATCTGCCATTTTTCTCTGTAGATCCTCTCAAGCTTTGTCAGGTTGTGTGGAGACTATTGGTGGACAGCCATTTTCAGGTCTTTCCAGAGATGTTTGATTAGGGTCAATTTAGAGCTTGATCAGTGTCCCTGTCATAGCGCTGAAAAATATCCTTTCAGCACGATGCTTTGACCACCATGCTTGATATTATAGTGATAGTACTGTGTTGGGCAGGTGATGAGTAGTGCTGGGTGCGAATATTCAAATCGCAAATTTTGATCGTGAATATCGCCACATCGAGAATTCGCATAGATTTAGAATATAGTGCGATATATTCGTGTTTGTAAATATTCTAGATTTTCTTTTCCTCTGAACCCATGATTCCTCCCTGCTTCTTGCTTGTGGGCCAATGAGAAGGCTGCAATGTCTTTGTCTGAGCTTAGCAACATCCCAACATCCAATATAAAAGTTGCCTAGTATAGGTTAGATCGTGATATAGTGTAGCTGGTTCCAGCTGTAGCTGGTTCCAGTGCAGTGTGTAGGTTCTGCTGTCCATACATACATGCTACATACACAGTGCTGTGATGTCACAAGTTCACAACAATACATAGTACACCAATCACTAATATGTAGTCAGACCTGCTAAAATGTGAAGTTGCACGTATTGCGCAAAAATATTTGCATCATTAACCGCCTCTGGACCGCCTAACACAGTCCCTGACCATCTTTCTATAGTGTGGATGTGCGATAACGCGGGACTACTAAAGGTCATACACCTCAGTCCGCTACCATCACTTGTCCTCGTCCCTCTTGAAAAGTTGCTGCCATATGCTGCCGCTTCATCTTTTTTAAAGGTTGTTATTTGTGGACTATTTATTTGTTAACCTGAGTGACTGGATTTTGCAAACTAGCCCTAGCGTCCCCTGAAGATTCACGGGCTAGTTTTGCTGTGGTGCGCTCTGGAGGAAACGCGTCGGGACGCGGTAGCTGCACCAGGTTTCCTTTTTCTCTTTTAAGTGTGTCGGTTGCTCCAACTGTTTTGAACAAGTTTGTGAGGCCTTGGGTACCTTCCCCTCCCTAACTAGGGCAAACTATATAGGGTGAGGTTCCAGCACATGGCCACTCCTTGCGGGGTTTTTTGGACCTTGTGATCCACTTTAGGGATTTTTAGGCCAAGCAGGGTCGTACTAGGGTTACCTTTCCCCTTGTTTGACCCGTACCTGGTCTTTCTCCCTGGAGAGCTATTTTTACCCTGGGTAGTTTTTTCATCCACTACCCTTTCCCTTATTTGTGCCTTTTCTTTTGATGTTTTGGGTAACATAGTAACATAGTATATAAGGCCAAAAAAAGACATTTGTCCATCCAGTTCGACCTGTTTCCTGCAAGTTGATCCAGAGGAAGGCAAAAAACCCCTGTGAGGTAGAGCCAATTTTCCTCACTTAAGGGGAAAAAAATTCCTTCCCGACTCCAATCAGGCAGTCAGAATAACTCCCTGGATCAACGACCCATCTTTAGTAGCTATAGCCTGAAATATTATTACGCTCCAGAAATACATCCAGGCCCCTCTTGAATTCCTTTATTGTACTCACCATCACCACCTCCTCAGAAAGAGAGTTCCATAGTCTTACTGCTCTTACCGTGAAGAACCCTTTTCTATGTTTGTGTACAAACCTTCTTTCCTCCAGACGCAGAGGATGTCCCCTCGTCACAGTCACAGTCCTGGGGATAAATAGATGATGGGAGAGATCTTTGTACTGACCCCTGATATATTTATACATAGTTATTAGATCTCCCCTCAGTCGTCTTTTTTTCTAGAGTGAATAACCCTAATTTTGATAACCTTTCAGGGTACTGTAGTTGCCCCATTCCAGTTATTACTTTAGTTGCCCTCCTCTGAACCCTCTCTAGCTCTGCTATGTCTGCCTTGTTCACGGGAGCCCAGAACTGTACACAGTACTCCATGTGTGGTCTGACTAGTGATTTATAAAGTGGTAAGACTATATTTTCATCACGGGCATCTATGCCCCTTTTGATGCAACCCATTATCTTATTGGCCTTAGCAGCAGCTGCCTGACACTGGTTTTTACAGCTTAATTTGTAATTTATTAAAATTCCTAGATCCTTTTCCATGTCAGTGTTACTGAGTGTTTTACCATTTAGTATGTACGGGTGACTTGCATTATTCCTTCCCATGTGCATAACTTTACATTTGTCAGTGTTAAACCTCATCTGCCATTTCTCTGCCCAAGCCCCCAATCTATCCAGATCCCTCTGTAGCAGAAAACTGTCCTCTTTAGTGTTAATTACTTTACACAGTTTAGTGTCATCTGCAAAAATTGATATATTACTGTGCAAGCCTTCACATGACTATTTGTCTGTGGGGCCCAATGTGTTTTCTAACATTATTAAAAGTGAAGTTTTATCATATGTTGCTCCCCCTTTGGTCTTACAATCAATTATTTCCAAAGATTCCAAGAGGCCCAGCAGGTTAGTAAGGAATTGGTCAATACTGTAATCCGGTGGCCTGTAAAGAACGGCGATCAAAGCTTGTACAGGGGACTCAAGGTTGACAACCAAAGAAATCCAAGTCAGTCACATTGTGATGATACTGCTTTTCAAATGCCTTGAAATGGTTTCTGACATACGTAGAAGGCGACATATATATCAAGGGTCAGTACAGAGATCTCTCCCATCATCTATTTATCCCCAGGACTGTGACGAGGGGACATCCTCTGCGTCTGGAGGAAAGAAGGTTTGTACACAAACATAGAAGAGGATTCTTTATGTACAGTAAGAGAAGTGAGACTATGGAACTCTCTGCCTGAGGAGGTGGTGATGGTGAGTACAATAAAGGATATCAAGAGGGGCCTGGATGTATTTCTGAAATGTAATATTATTGCAGGCTATAGCTACTAGAGATGAGTTGTTGATCCAGGGAGTTCTTCTGATTGCCTGAATGGAGTCCGGAAGAAATTTTTTACTCCCCTTAAGTGGGGAAAATTGGCTTCTACCTCACAGTTTTTTTTTGCCTTCCTCTGGATCAACTAGCAGGATGATAGGCCGAACTGGATGGACAGATGTCTTTTTTCGGCCTTATGTACTATGTTACTATGTTACCTCCGCCAATTTTACTTGCAATGTCAGGACGGTTCGTATAGGAGAGGTGTCTGTTGCGTTTGAACAGGTTGTTGCCCTCCAGCTGGAGACTTTCAGTATAGTGTCCCACTCGGTAATGGTGGGCACTACTAACGGGTCACAAGGGTCATGTTGTTCCCCCCTCTTATGGGGAGATTGGTATTTTGTCATTTTATGCACTGTTTTATAAACAGTGCAAATGTCATGTATTACTGTGTACAGGCCTGCTAGAGGTGTAGTTTAGCCTCCCAGACAGTAGAGGGAGCTAGGGAGCCCCTAGTTTATATAGCTAGGCCCAGGCAGGGGTTAAAGAGTCCAGGCCCTGGAGCCTGAGAGAGTGGAGTCCAGGCCCTGGAGCCTGAAAGAGAGTGCAGTGCAGGCCCTGAGCCTGTGAGGGCAAGATCAGCTCCTGTGCAGTCAGTCTAAGAATGGAGCTAGCCCAGTCCAGGCTGCGTGCCAAAGGAACCACCTTCCAGGAGAGAGTCCTGAGTCCAGGAGAAGGTTCCCTCCTGAGTCCTGCAATCAGCAGAGATAAACCCAGCAGTGCTATTACCCAGTCCAGCTAGAGTCAAGCTGAGAGGCAGGGAGAGAAAGTGAGTGCAAGTGGATATTACAGATCAGAGGAGGTGAAGGGTTAAATAGAATGAGCCATATGGTATGTATGGATGACAGGATGGTGGGGGAGATCATGCTAGAGGGGGTCTATATTTAAAGTAGCCTTATTTCCATATATGGGAAGGTCTCTGTCTGTTACAATGGAATGTGAAACACAGCTATCTCTTGTTATGTATGTATGTACTATATAAGGAAGACACTGTATAAGAATAAACTAGAGTTGTCTTTGAAGGTCACTGGCTTGGTAGTTCTTTCTGACACAGCTCTCCAGACGTCTGCCTCATGGGATGAAGGAAGAACCAGGCTGCAGAAATACACTAACTCTTTCAGCTGGGGGCATCGTCCGGGATAGAATACAGATACGCTTTGGTGAGTCTGGGAGCTTCCTGCCTGTTTTTTTTCTTTTTAAGGATTGTGGGCTTCCAATGCTTTCCGAAGAGTCTCTGTTATTTCTATTTTTTAACCCAATTTAGACACACTGAAAGGAATAGTATCTATCTTTTGGCAAGATAGAGGTCGGCTTTAGGCAAGCTGGACTGTAAATAGGGAACCTATCTTTTGGCAAGGTAGGCGGCCTGCTTTTGGCAAGCAGGACTGCAAATAGTGACTCTATCTTTAGGTAAGATGGACAGTCGGTCTTCAGACAAGATAAACTGTAAATAGTCTCTAGCCCTATGAGATAAATTCTTTAGGTAAGAATTTAAAAGAGGAATTCTTTTGGCAAGAATTCAAATATTGTCTGCACCCTGGTTTTTCTTATCCCTATCTCTATCGCTTCTTATCTGTCGCATTCTTCCTTTCTCTTGTATGTTATTATGTTATGATGCATTAAGTAATTTTATTTCTGCTGAAGGTAAGCAGCAAATGATACTGTGAAAACTGTACTAACTTTATTGTGTGTGTCCTGGAAAACCGTAAGGCGCCCCACCACTCTGGCTAGGGGAAACCCGCTAACCCAGAAACTGGTGAACGCCAGTGACGGTTTGAAAGGATAATACTAACAGGCAGTTGAGAAGGAAGTTGAGCATAGACATACGTCCTTTCCATCCAGTTGACAAGTATTGTCAGAACTTTCACAGTTCAGTACAGCCAGTCCTGGGGAAAGTTCTACTCCGCCTCTGTCTCAATTAACTTATAAGAAATGGGTGCAAAGCAAGGAAAGGTCTCTCCACCCGCTCCGTATATAGGAGAAACATGTAAGGATTATGTTGCACGGGTCTGTGGGACTAATCATTATTTAGTTACTCCCTGGGTGGATAATATGGCAGGATGGACAGAGGGATGAAGAGTATACATTTGTTTCCTCGGATAGGGACTAATGACACCTTCCATATGGACATGGTGAAAGAATATGTCCGTGATCAACTCTGAGCCCGGACATTCTCTGTAAACTGCTTGTCACCTTATCTCAAGTGCTAGCCAAGCTATGTGTTTATGCAGCGCGGGGTGGGTAGAGAGGGGGGGCACACAGCTGCGGGCTGTCTTCTCTGCCTACAGAGTGACATATGGACTGAAGGAGCATGCTTGAGTCAATTTAGTAAACAATGCCACAGCCCCAGCATAATACCCCTCATTTTCCTGTAGCTTGAGGGCAACAGACATCACAATGAGGAAGCCCGTGGGACAGTATCCCAGCATTCACTCTCATTACAAACCACTATAAGGAATCACCACTGATTGTGTTAACCATAGAGGGACATCCTCTCCCTTTTCTTGTGGATTCTGGTGCTACTTGTAGTACTATATGTGAGGATTATTATGGTGGTCCAAGAGAGAATGCTGAGCCCTCTGTGGGAATTAATGGGATACTGACCAGATCTTACAAAACTCCTCCTCTCTCGATCCAACACCCATACAAGCACCAGTCAATGTTCACACACAGTTGTAGGAACATTCCAAATTGTCCTGTGAATTTATTAGGGAGGGATTTGTTTGTTCTGTTACAGTTGCAGTAAGGGGTTAGCAAGACGGGACACTTACATGTCACATCCTCAGTTTTGCCCATTCATGTACCGGAGGGTAATTGTTTTTTATATCTGGAGTGCCAACCTCAGGATCTGCTACTTGATTTGGTGCCTCCTGAGGTTTGGGCAACTACTGACCAAGCTGTTGGCCTTATCTCTTGTACACCATATAAGGCACTGCTCAGGCCCGGCGCTGCACCTCTTTATATTAAACAATACCACCCTTCCCCAGAAAAAGAAAAGGGGATAGAGTCTATGTTGACGGAATTCCTAGAGGCAGGGGTTATTCAGGAAATTATTTTGCCCTATAATAGACCTATCAACCTATTAAGAAAGGCTGATAATACCTTTAGGTTTGTCCAGGATCTTAGAGCGGTAAATGCACAGATCATACCCATAGCCCCTGTGGTTCCAGACGTACCATCTCTGCTATCAGCTATTCCTGCCCATGCAGAGTTTTTCTCTGTTGTTGATTTAAAGAATGCATTTTTTTCTGTCCCAGTGGACGGAGAGACATGGCCACTTTTTGCATTCACATTAAAATTTCGCCAGTATACTTGGTGTAGAATGCCTCAGGGTTATGTAGACTCCCCAGTAGTCTACTCCATTGTCCTCCAAGTTACACTGCGCCCTTGGACTGCCCCTCATGGTTCTGTCCTTCTACAATATGTGGATGATCTCCTCATATGTAGTTCTACTCGGGAGGCCTGCCAGGCAGACTGTGTTAGTCTCTTACTGTGGTTATGTGAATGTGGTCACAAAGTTTCTAGGAAGAAATGACAATGGTGTAGGGAAAGTGTTGAGTATTTGGCCTTTGTTCTCAGTAAAGGTGAGAGAAAATCAGCCATGCCAGAATTACTGCCATACTGGGTCTGCCCCGCCCACAAACCAAGAAAGACATGTTGACCTTTCTTGGCATGATTGGTTACTGCCGCCAATGGATTGCTGATTGTTCCTACTATGATAATATTCTGAGACAAGCCACTAATACTGATATGCCTGACCTCATTAAATGGTCTGATGACATGTTACAAGCTTTTAGTCATTTGAAATGTGCCATGGTTTCAAGTCCTGGTTTGGGCCTACCCAACTATGGCGTGATGTTTCACTTATTTGCCAGGGACAATTGTAAAACCATGGCGGGAGTCCTGGCGCAAGACCATGGAGGCAAATTCCGCCCTGTTGCTTTTTTCTCAAAGGTGGCTCTCGTACAGGTTCAGGGCATGCCTGCGTGTCTCAGGAGTTTGGCAGCCTGTGCTATGATCGCTGAGATGGCTACGCCTATCACCCTAGGTCATCCCACCACTCTGCATACCTCACACAATGTTCAAGCCCTGTTGAAGAACATACATACACAACATATGTCAGCACAAAGACTGAGTGGATATGAAGTTTTGTTGCTATCTAATCCTCAACTTCATATCAAATACTCAGCCCCCACATTCGGTCCAATGGCTATACTGAATGCCCTACTTGGATATAAGGGAGAGCAGGATGATTTGCCTCCTCCCCATGTATGTACTGAGCTTATACATGAACATACTCACCTAGGCCTGACTTACAGTCCACACCCATTGAAGCAGCACCTGATATTTTTGTGGATGGATCCTGTTCCCGCCCTAATGACAACACCTATCATGCAGGATACGCTGTAGTTCAACTCCCTGATGTTATTCTAGAATCGAATCCTATACCCTTTCAGTCAGCCCAAGCAGCTGAACTGATTGCCCTCACTAGGGCTTGTTGTCTTTTTGAGGGGAGAGATGTAAATATCTACACCGATTCCAAATACACCTTTGGGGTTGTACATGATCATGGGGTAATCTGGCAGAGAAGAGGCTTCATAGCTGCAGATGGGAAGAAAATCTCGCATTCCACCCTAGTGCATGATCTCCTGGCCGCCATCCTATTACCAAGCAAGGTTGCGATTATCCATTGTAAGGCACATACTGGTATCCAAACGCACATAGCAAAAGGGAATGCCCTGGCTGATCAGGCAGCAAAAGAGGCTGCTATTAGAACGGCAGCAACTGTTCAAATGCCCTCCCTAGTTCCAGAAATCACCCTTACTGACAATCTGTTGCTAAGCCTCCAGGATTTGGCAAACAGTAGTGACAAGATAGAATGGCAATCGGTAGGTGCAGTACAAGACCCTGATACGGGTCTTTTCTGCAAAGAGGGGAAACCATGTATTCCAGTTGATCTCAAAGATCTCAAAGTAGTACAGGCACAATAGGTGAGGAAACTTGTAGAAACTTTAGATGGTCTTGAACGAGATATTGCTTGTGCCTCTCCTTTCTCTCCACAGGAACCTACGCATCCTTTCCAACCAGGAGACGTGGTGATATTCCAGCGCCTGGCAAAAGGACGAAAGCAGACTGAGTTCCCGTTTGGACCACCCACCCGAGTGGTAGCAGTTACCAGAACAGCGATTCTCACAGAAGAGGCTTCAACCTGGATTCACGCTAGCAGAGTGAAAATACTTTTTCCCCGGTGACAGACAAAGAGGGTGAAGCAGGTGTGAAATCCCAGAATAAAGAGGGGAGCTCAGAAGAAGTTTCCCTGAAAAGTGCCTTGCCACAGGCTGAAGATGATAACTTCAGATTTGTTTGTCTGCTAATGATTATTAATCTTTGTGTTTCCTTGCCAGTCTGGCTTATTACTACATGTATTTATCACCCAGAGAAGCTGAGTTTCCTCTGTGGTGCACCAAATAATCAGTTGATACATAAAAGAGCACAGGAGCAAGATCCTTTTGCTCCCAGACCCTTTTATTCTGAACAGAATAGTATAGTCAGGATGGCAAATGCCCTAAATGTAAGTTCATTGTGCCTTACAGACTTACGGAGCCCACAGGATCTTATTCAAACATGTGTTATTGCTGTGCCTACACCCGATTAATCCCTCCTTGGAGTCTGGTCGAGGGCTAACAATACACAATCTTTTATTCCCTTGTATGACTTCTGAAACTGTGACTCTACTTTACCCCTCCTCAGCTGTACAGAATATATCAGTTTGGGCGCCTCTATATTAGGAGTACCTGCACTTGCTATATATAATGCTTGTACTATAAATTCTATTGCATGTGCCTTGGATAAATCTCTGAATAATACCTCTACCGATTTATAAGACATACTTTTAGATCTACAAGGCATAAGAGGAGCGGTGCTAGAAACTAGATTTGCTTTAATTTATCTGACCACTCCAGATCAATCCAGTCCCATATTCAAGGGTTACATGAAATCGCCAATAATATCAAAAAGGATGTTGATTCATCCTCTTGGTGGGACTGGTTATTGAGCTGGCTGCCAGATTTGAGTTGATTAAGAACATTCTTTATCAGTATTATAATTATAATTGCTTTTTTTATTACAATACATTGGTGCATTCAATGTATTCCCTCACTCATACGGACCTTTGGCGTCATATGTCCAAGACCCACAGATCCTGGACAACCTTATGCTACTTACCTCTCTATGAGAGAAAGAAGATAAGTCATACTCATGACTTAAGAGGGGATTGAAGGGTTAAATAGAATGAGCCATATGGTATGTATGGATGACAGGATGGTGGGGGAGATCATGCTAGAGGGGGGCTATATTTAAAGTAGCCTTATTTCCATATATGGGAAGGTCTCTGTCTGTTACAATGGAATGTGAAACACAGCTATCTCTTGTTATGTATGTATGTACTATATAAGGAAGACACTGTATAAGAATAAACTAGAGTTGTCTTTGAAGGTCACTGGCTTGGTGGTTCTTTCTGACACAGCTCTCCAGACGTCTGCCTCACGGGATGAAGGAAGAACCAGGCTGCAGAAATACACTAACTCTTTCAGGAGGTACTTTAGTTTTCCCCAAGGATAAAGCCAGCAATTTGGCATACGGGCCTTGGAAGTTTTTACCAGTCAGGATCCTGAGGAATGCAGCCTGTACTGTGAGTCTATGTAACCCTCTGTGTAACCTTGCCACGCTATACCTGCTGTATACTACTGTGAAGCCTGCTGTATACCAATTGTCTTCTGTGGAACTACAAGGAGTGTGTATGAAGGTGCCATTGTTCAGTAAAGAAGAGTTCTGTTTCACCTCGAGTGTCTGCACCTCCATTATTCCCACTGTCAATTGGTGTGCCACCGTTACGGCCACTGGCGTCCCGAACTTAAAGGGACCTGGCCACAGGCACGTTAAATCATAACACCAAGGGCACCTCACCTAACATCCAGCCTGTGTCCCTCAAACTAGAGTGTGCCCCAGATGACCCATGTGTCAGCCTCTCCATCACTGGCATCCCTCTCTCCCTTACCCCGGGATGCTACATCAGCAACAGAAGAGCCTGAGAATTGAGTTTCAGTGAAACATAAAACATCTCCAAGTGTCAACTCGTGGTGAGATTTGATATCTTCAATGTGAGCTGGTAATCCTTCCGTCATAATTGTTAATGTTTGCTGTTTGTCTTCAAGAGGGGCATAACACTTTCCAGTGATGCATTCTTCATTGAGTCCAGGGAGGCTGTGATTTAAGGATCAGCAAAGATCTTCTCATCAAAGTCGGTTATGTGCAGTCCTTGCAGTGTAGTCGTTCTACTCAGAGCAACATAGGCCTTTCCCGGCTGGAAGACTCGTTTCAATAAGACCACTGCCAACTGTATTGACATCCCCTGAGAATTATGAATCGTACATGCAAAAGCCAACTTCAGGAGGAACTGCCTGTGAACAACTCCTTTCTGTCTCAGATTTTCCTCTACTCTTTCTATGTACACCAAGTTGTCAGCATCACCAGGTGACTTGTTACGGTATCTCTGTACATTTTCCAAAGGAAATCAGGGCACATTTGTGGGGCCTTCACATTAAGCGCAATTCCACCTGTTTGTTTGTGACGTGTATACTCCGGAACATCATCTTGTTCATTCTCATGAGGTGGCTCCCCTTCTTTGCATTCCTCTATACATTCCAACCTATCCAACTGAGCTTCTGGGTAAAGGTGTTCCAAGCATCTTTAACAGGGCCGTTTTTTACAAAGTCATCCAAGACTTGCTCCACAATTTTGTTGTCTTGTTCAAACTTCTTTTGGTTCCTGGTAACAATTGCAGACACTGCTTGGATTGCCTCTTCTCCTGGTAAGCTCACACAGGCACCTTTGTAAAAATCCTGGTGTGTTGGGAACCTCACAGTTGTCAGTGATGACTCTGAACGGTGGGGGGAGGTAGATTTTAAGCAGTCTGCTGTAGTAGACCTTCTTCTCTGAGAAGCATGCGTACCTGATGATTGCAGGCTTCCCTCTTGTGCGTTTTTGAATCATTCCCATTTCATTCAATGGCTGACACGCTTGCCATCTTCCTTTTGCTTTAATGGGATGCAAAGTCTGCCAGACAGATGGACTCAAACTCTGGTGTTTCGGGTCTGGCTCTGTATTTGTCGACAAAACTCGTCATCCACACATTGAGAGAATAGGCTGGTTTGTTCTGCAACGCACTGAGCGGGAGACTCACTTTCAGTGCATTGTCACCAGTTGGCAGAAAAACAACCTCACGTGAGCAAGACTTCATTTTTAGGCTGCACGTACGGGCCACAGACTTCTGGGTGCTGACCTCTCTGTGTTTTAAATAAGCCTGAAGAAGTTCTTTCATTTCTTCTCGTTCTGTCTCTGGGCTAATTTCTTACATGATGCAACCATAATTATCAAGAATGTACTGAATGTCCATGTCCCAATTGTCTAACCATGGCTAGCAAATTCTTCAGATTTTTATCCCAGTAAGCTGGATGCCCTATCAGTGGTTGCATGAACCTCATGGCATCTCGATTTCGCACCAACCTCTCAACCTCACGCTTGTCCGGTAGCAACTTGTTGGATATTTTCCGTCCATCCCTGGTATTGGGTTTTCCTTGGGATGGACATGCTGCTTTTGGCCATGTGTGTCTCTGTGACAAACTGCTCAAATAAGAGGTAGCTTGTGTCTCTTGCAAAACGATTATCAACACAAAAAAGCCTTGCATTGAAAAACATGCTTGGGGACAGTTTGACTTGTCTTGACTTGTCTCAGCGATTGTCTCATCCAATCTGATTGAAATGTCACTGTAGTTGGGGTGTGTGTCAATGAGTTTTGACAGACCTACTACTACATTTCTCATGTTGACATTGTGAAACAGCTGGTGGGCGGCCTTTGTAAGTCAGATGTCTTTTCAGATTCACTCTGTGTAACTGGAATGTGCTGTGTGATCTTGGTAGAGTATTGACCATGGTTTCCACCTCGGATGGCACACACACTACAGCTCCGAGTATAGCTGCCTGTCAACCTTTGGGAAGTGTGATGATCTTGGCAAATGGCAGTATTTTGGCCAAAAGTTGTCTTTCCAGCACAATCAAATCGCAGAGCTCTGGGGGAATGGGCGACAGCTCCATGTTGTTAGCCACAGCGATGGATGATTTGTGTCCTGCTTTTAAATGTGAATCGTAGTTGTGACAAATCCATTCTTTGTTCCTTTCATCTGGTGTGGTGCATAGTTCAGGCCTTGACAGTGATTGTTGCACATATGGACATATTGCCCTGTCAAACAGGCAATGACAATGTGTAGATTCTTCTTGTAATTGCTGTGAATGCAATGTTTCACTTGGTTAGGGAAATGGGTGCGATGACACATTGTGCACACAAAAGTTGGCCCAGCTTTAATGCGTTCATGGAAAGTGGATATAGCTGTCTGCATTAGGCTGTTGTCCACTGGTTGACTGCATTCCCGCATGACACGAGTCCATCGTCTGTATTTCATTCTTATTTTGAAGGCACATTGCATCTTATGGGTTATGCAAAAATCTGCTTGAGTGTGACGCTTAATTATAATGTACCTCATGCACTGTTGCAAGTGACGTTTTCTGAAAGCAGGATCATTATGATATTTTCTGGTGATCTATTGCTGCTTCTTCAAGTTACAATTGGCATCTGTCACATATTTGCTGGTTGTGTATTGCTTCTGCTTTAACTTTAAACATGCATCTGTTGCATATTTTCTGGTGATGTATTGCTTTTGCTTCAACTTAAAATCATCATCTGCTCTGTATTGCATGGTGATGTATGTCCTCTTCTTATTGGTGACAGACATCTTTGTAGCCTTAAAACCACGCCTTCTTTCATTTCTGTGTCTTGTCTTCAGTTTTTGTCGTCGCTGTACATTTAATTTGGAAAATGCCTTACTGTCCTTCCATATGCCC
The DNA here is from genome assembly GCA_033119425.1 of Bufotes viridis. Taxonomy (NCBI): domain Eukaryota; kingdom Metazoa; phylum Chordata; class Amphibia; order Anura; family Bufonidae; genus Bufotes; species Bufotes viridis. The sequence continues at coordinate 90,614,662 of CM065596.1, read as the reverse complement.
TGTGAGGATTTTGCATCAAGTGATCGTGGAAAATGTTTGCTGGCTGGGAATCCAGTGTGTGTTGTATCTTTGGTCATCGGTGTAACTTTGTTTTCCACATGCTTTCCATTATGTGGTTTGTCGGATGGCACCGATGGGGACAGCAAACCATCTGACAGACGTCTTGCACAATGAAATGAGACTGGCATGAAGTCATACTGCAGTCCATTAATAGGGCCTCTGGTGTCTGTAAGGAGCAATTCATACAACTTATAAATCCTTGCCCCCATATCACTCAAATGTGTAAAAGTGATCATAACAGATTTTCTTTTTCCAGTGGCAGGAAGTCTACCCTTATTTCGACTATGAAAATCAAACAGTCCATATCTCCCAGACTTGTCTCTGAACAATGCAATGCAATATGGCACTACTATAGTCTTGTGGAGAGGTCAACGAACCAACCTTGGTTGTCACTGTCTACCGTGGCTCTCACACATCCCGATAACACTGGATATTTAACAATGTTATATTCATATTTGTCAGTGTTGACTCTGAGGGGCACTTCTTCCATTATCAAGTGTTGGTGCTGATAGACATTTCTTCATTTTAGCTGTTTTATTGTTGTGCCATACAAGCTGTTGCTCTTCTTCGGTATTTGATAAAGATCATCCTTCCTCACATCAGCAAGCTCACAGTGGTATGTCAAAAATGTCAGAGCCATGCATGTACACTGTTTGTTCCTTAACCTTCCATAGCCATGATGACCCTAAAACCTTTAACCAGAAGCCGGACAAACTGTCACTAATTCAAAATTAGATTTAGATAGGGCAGAGAAAAGCAGTTAAAAACAAACTGCTCCATCTTGCTCACTCCACTGGCGGTTGCCATCTTCGAATGGTTATAGTTTAAAATTTATAAATCTTACAGCAAAGAGCTTTATATTGTGAGAATCACAAGACCCAGACAGACCTACATTTTGATGCATAGTATGTCTGAAATATTAAAAATGAAGGCACACTCTAGCCCTTCAAATTTGAGGTGGCTAGAGTGGAGTTTCAATGAATGTCAATGGACGTCGTGAGTTTCAAACAAATGGTCATATTGTGAAAACTATCAGTACTATGGCTTAGCCATGGGCATTTTTACTGGCAGCAGGGATAGCTGAACGTTTTGATATAAGATTTGTGTAGGCGGGCTTGAAAATGAGGGAGTAACATAGTAACATAGTATATAAGACCGAAAAAAGACATTTGTCCATCCAGTTCGGCCTGTTTCCTACAAGTTGATCCAGAGGAAGGCAAAAAACCCCTGTGAGGCAGAAGCCAATTTTCCCCACTTAAGGGGAAACATTTCCTTCCCGACTCCAATCAGGCAATCAGAATAACTCCCTGGATCAACGACTCCTCTCTAGTAGCTATAACCTGAAATATTATTACACTCTAGAAATACATCCAGGCCCCTCTTGAACTCTTTTAGTGAACTCACCATCACCACCTCCTCAGGCAGAGAGTTCCATAGTCTCACTGCTCTTACCGTGAAGAATCCTTTTCTATGTTTGTGTACAAACCTTCTTTCCTCCAGACGCAGAGGATGTCACCTCATCACAGTCACAGTACTGGGGATAAATAGATGATGGGAGAGATCTCTGTACTGACCCCTGATATACTTATACATAGATATTAGATCTCCCGTCAGTTGTCTTTTTTCTAAGGTGAATAACCCTAATTTTGATAACCTTTCAGGGGACTGTAGTTTCCCCATTCCAGTTATTACTTTAGTTGCCCTCCTCTGAACCCTCTCCAGTAGAGTTGAGCGAACACCTGGATGTTCGGGTTCGAGAAGTTCGACCGAACTTCCCGAAAATGTTCGGGTTCGGGATCTGAACTCGACCCGAACTTCATCCCGAACCCGAACCCAATTGAAGTCAATGGGTACCCGAACTTTTGGGCACTAAAAAAGCTGTAAAATAGTCCAGGAAAGGGCTAGAGGGCTGCAAAAGGCAGCAAAATGTAAGTAAATGCCCTGCAAACAAATGTGGATAGGAAAACGTCACTTGCAACAGTGCATGAGGTACATTAAAATTAAGCGTCACACTCAAGCAGATTTTTGCATAACCCATAAAATGCAATGTGCCTTCAAAATAAGAATGAAATACAGACGATGGACTAGTGTCATGCGGGAATGCAGTCAACCAGTGGACAACAGCCTAATAAAATAAAATAAATAATAAAAATAAAAATAAAATAAAATAAAAATAAAAAAAATAAAAATTAACCAATATCAATTAGAGAGAGGTCCCATAGCAGAGAATCATGCGTCATATCACCCACCACTGGAGAAGGCCACTTTCAGTTATTTAGGCCACAGCACCCAGACAGAGGAGAGAGGTCCCACAGCAAGGAATAAGGCGTCATATCACCCACCACTGGAGAAGGCCACTTTCAGTTATTTAGGCCGCAGCACCCAGACAGAGGAGAGAGGTCCCACAGCAAGGAATAAGGCGTCATATCACCCACCACTGGAGAAGGCCACTTTCAGTTATTTAGGCCCCAGCACCCAAATAGAGGAGAGAGGTCCCACAGCAAGGAATAAGGCGTCATATCACCCACCACTGGAGAAGGCTACTTTCAGTTACTTAGGCCCAGCACCCAGACAGAGGAGAGAGGTCCTACAGCAGAGAATCATGCGTCATATCACCCACCACTGGAGAAGGCCACTTTCAGTTATTTAGGCCCCAGCACCCAGACAGAGGTGAGAGGTCCCACAGCAAGGAATCATGCGTTATATCACCCATCACTGGAGAAGGCCACTTTCAGTTATTTCGGACCCAGCACCCAGACAGAGGAGAGAGGTCCCACAGCAAGGAATCATGCGTCATATCACCTACCACTGGAGAAGGCCACTTTCAGTTATTTAGGCCCCAGAACCCAGACAGTGAGAGGTCCCACAGCAAGGAATCATGCGTCATATCACCCACCACTGGAGAAGGCCACTTTCACTTATTTCGGCCCCAGCACCCAGACAGAGGAGAGAGGTCCCACAGCAAGGAATAAGGCGTTATATCACCCACCACTGGAGAAGGCCACTTTCAGTTATTACAGCCCCAGCACCCAGACAGAGGGGCGAGGTCCCACAGCAAGGAATCATGCGTCATATCACCCACCACTGGAGAAGGCCACTTTCAGTTATTTAGGCCCCGGTGCCCAGATTGAGGAGAGGTTCATTCAACTTTGGGTTGCTCCGCAAGATCATGGTAAAGTTAAAAAAATGAGGATTCAATAAAGAAGTGCCCCGGAGAACAAGAATACATGGTTGAGGGGGAGGCAGTTATAAATGTCTATTCTGCACAAGGGAGGGACAGGTCCTGTGGGATCCATGCCTGGTTCATTTTTATGAACGTCAGCTTGTCCACGTTGGCTGTGGACAGGCGGCAGCGTTTGTCAGTAATGACGCCCCCTGCCGTGCTGAATACATGTTCAGACAAAACGCTGGCCGCCGGGCAGGCCAGCACCTCCAAGGCATAAAATGCTAACTCTGGCCACGTGGACAATTTGGAGACTAAGAAGTTGAATGGGGCCGAACCATCAGTCAGTACGTGGAGGTGTGTGCAGACGTACTGTTCAACCATGTTAGTGAAATGCTGCCTCCTGCTAACACGTTCCGTATCAGGTGGTTGTGCAGTTAGCTGTGGTGTGGAGACAAAACTTTTCCACATTTCTGCCATGCTAACCCTGCCCTCAGAGGAGCTGGCCGTGACACAGCTGCTTTGGCGAACTCTTGCTCCTCCTCTGACTTCGCCTTGCGCTTCCACCTGTTCCCCTGTGACATTTGGGAATGATCTCGGAGCGCGTCTACCAGCGTGCGCTTGTACTCGCGCATCTTCCTATCACGCTCCAGTGCAGGAAGTAAGGTGGGCACATTGTCTTTGTACCGGGGATCCAGCAGGGTAGTAACCCAGTAGTCCGCACATGTTAAAATGTGGGCAACTCTGCTGTCATTGCGCAGGCACTGCAGTATGTATTCGCTCATGTGTGCCAAGCTGTCCTCTGTGGGAGGCGTATCGTCATCGTCCTCCGTATCCCCCCAGCCACGCACCAGTGATGGGCCTGAGCTGTGTTGGGTGCCACCCTGCTGTGAACCTGCTTCATCCGCATCCTCCTCCACCTCCTCGTCCTCCAGTAGTGGGCCCTGGCTGGCCACATTAGTACCTGGCCTCTGCTGTTGCAAAAAACCTCCCTCTGAGGCACGTCTAAGATACTGGCCTAAAGGTGCTAAAAGTGACCCCTCATCCTCCTCCTCCTCCTCCTGGGCAACCTCCTCTTCCATCATCGCCCTAAGTGTTTTCTCAAGGAGACATAGAAGTGGTATTGTAACGCTGATAACGGCGTCATCGCCACTGGCCATGTTGGTGGAGTACTCGAAAACAGCGCAACAGGGCACACAGGTCTCGCATGGAGGCCCAGTCATTGGTGGTAAAGTGGGGCTGTTCCGAAGAGCGACTCACCCGTTCGTGCTGCAGTTGAAACTCCACTATCGGCTGCTGCTGCTCGCACAGTCTGTCCAGCATGTGCAAGGTGGAGTTCCACCTGGTGGGCACGTCGCATATGAGGCAGTGAGCAATTGAATTTCACCCCAGAACAAAATATATCCTTTGCCGGACACTATTAAACTTGGCCAGCCACAGCTGAAACCACTGATTTATGGTATTGCTATTTTGGCAATTTAATTTCACCCCAGAACAAAATATAACATTATACCGACAGATTTAAACTTGGCAAGCCACAGATGGGACACTAGATTTAGGGGATTGCTATTTTGGCAATTGAATTTCACCCCACAACAAAAAATATCCTTTGCCGGACACTATTAAACTTGGCCAGCCACAGCTGAAACTACTAATGTATGGTATTGCTATTTTGGCAATTGAATTTCACCCCAGAACAAAATATATCCTTTGCCGGACACTATTAAACTTGGCCAGCCACAGCTGAAACTACTGATTTATGGTATTGCTATTTTGGCAATTGAATTTCACCCAGAACAAAATATATATTTTGCAGGACACTATTAAACTTGGCCAGCAACAGCTGAAACCACTGATTTACTGAATTGCTATTTTGGCAATTGAATTTCACCCCAGAAGAAAATATATCTTTTTCCGGACACTATTATACTTTGCCAGCCACTGCTGGGACACCAGATTTATTGGACTGCTATTTTGGCAATTGAATTTCACCACAGAAAATTATCTATCCTTTGCAAGACAGCAGACAGTATTACTCTTGGCTAGCCACAGCTGGGACACCAGATTTAGGGTATTGCTATTTTGGCAATTGCATTTCACCCCAGAACAAAAAATACCTGGTTACAGACAGATTTAAACTAGGCCTGCAACAGCTGGAACACCAGATTCAGGGCATTGCTATTCTGGCAATTGAATTTCACCCCAGAACAAAATATATCCTTTGCCGGACACTATTAAACTTGGCCAGCCACAGCTGAAACCACTGATTTACGGAATTGCTATTTTGGCTATTGAATTTCACCCCAGAAGAAAATATATCCTTTGCCAGACACTATTATACTTTGCCAGCCACTTCTGGGACACCAGATTTAGGGGATTGCTATTTTGGCAATTGAATTTCACCACAGAAAATGATCTATCCTTTGTCAGACAGCAGACAGTATTACACTTGGCTAGCCACAGCTGGGACACCAGATTAAGGGTATTGGTATTTTGGCAATTTAATTTCACCCCAGAACAAAATATAACATTATACCGACAGATTTAAACTTGGCAAGCCACAGATGGGACACTAGATTTAGGGGATTGCTATTTTGGCAATTGAATTTCACCCCAGAACAAAATATACCCGGTTACGGACAGATTTAAACTAGGCCTGCAACATCTGGAACACCAGATTCAGGGTATTGCTATTTTGGCAATTGAATTTCACCCCAGAACAAAATATATCCTTTGCCGGACACTATTAAACTTGGCCAGCCACAGCTGAAACCACTGATTTATGGTAATGCTATTTTGGCAATTGAATTTCACCCCAGAAAAAAATATATTCTTTGCCGAACACTATTAAACTTGGCCAGCCACAGCTGGGACACCAGATTTAGGGCATTGCTATTTTGGCAATTGAATTTCACCCCAGAACAAAATATATCCTTTGCCGGACACTATTAAACTTGGCCAGCCACAGCTGAAACTACTAATTTATGGTATTGCTATTTTGGCAATTGAATTTCACCCCAGAACAAAATATATCCTTTGCCGGACACTATTAAACTTGGCTAGCCACAGCTGAAACCACTGATTTATGATATTGCTATTTTGGCAATTGAATTTCACCCACAACAAAATATATCCTTTGCAGGACACTATTAAATTTGGCCAGCCACAGCTGAAACCACTGACTTACGGAATTGCTATTTTGGCTATTGAATTTCACCCCAGAAGAAAATATATCCTTTGCCGGACACTATTATACTTTGCCAGCCACTGCTGGCACACCAGATTTAGGGGATTGCTATTTTGGCAATTGAATTTCACCACAGAAAATTATCTATCCTTTGTCAGACAACAGACAGTATTACACTTTGCTAGCCACAGCTGGGACACCAGATTCAGGGTATTACTATTTTGGCAATTGCATTTCTCCCCAGAACAAAATATACCCTGTTACGGACAGATTTAAACTAGGCCTGCAACAACTGGAACACCAGATTCAGGGCATTGCTATTTTGGCAATTGAATTTCACCCCAGAACAAAATATATCCTTTGCCGGACTCTATTAAACTTGGCCAGCCACAGCTGAAACCACTGATTTATGGTATTGCTATTTTGGCAATTGAATTTCACCCCAGAACAAAATATATCCATTGCCGGACACTATTAAACTTGGCCAGGCACAGCTGAAACTACAGATTTATGGTATTGTTATTTTGGCAATTGAATTTCACCCCAGAACAAAATATATCCTTTGCAGGACACTATTAAACTTGGCCAGCCACAGCTGAAATCACTGATTTTAGGTATTGCTATTTTGGCTATTGAATTTCACCCCAGAACAAAATATATTTTTTGCCGGACACTATTATACTTTGCCAGCCACTGCTGGGATGCCAGTTTTAGGGGATTGCTATTTTGGCAATTGAATTTAACCACAGAAAATTATCTATCCTTTGCCAGACAGCAGATAATATTACACTTGGCTAGCCACAGCTGGGGCACCAGATTTAGGGGATTGCTATTTTGGCAATTGAATTTAACCCCTTAATAAAATATAGACATTTCTATCCTGAGTTTCTAGGGGTGACAATAAGCACAGCCAAGCCCCTGATGTAGGATATTGCAAAAAAAAAAAAACACTAGTATTGATGGATTGATGGACTTGGTGGCAGCTTGTGCTGGTGCACCACAAGTCACAAAATGGTCGCCGATCACCCCAGAAAAAAGTGACAGAAAAACACTCTGTGCAGCCTAAAAACCACTGAGCAATTAACTAGCAGAAGTTGAATGATTCACAGCTGTAGATCGATCACTTCCTTAGGTGTTTTTGCTGACTTTTCCCTGCCTAATCTCGCCCTCACAGAAGCTGCGTCCTCTACCTACACTAATCAGAGCAGTGCCACATGCGGCGCTACGTGACTCCAGCTTAAATAGAGACTGGGTCACATGCTGCACTTGGCCAATCACAGCATTGCCATTAATAGGCATGGCTGTGATGGCTTCTTAGGGCAAGAAGTAAAACGCTAGCTGATTGGCTGCCGTGCAGCCCTTCAGAAAGTGGGAAAAAAATCGCCGAACAACAGACCCGAACCCAAACTTTTTTGAAAATGTTCGGGTCCAGGTCCCAAACACCCCAAAATTCGGTACGAACCCGAACTATGCTCGAACTGTTCGCTCAACACTACTCTCCAGCTCTGCTATGTCTGCCTTGATCACAGGAGCCCAGAACTGTACACAGTACTCCATGTGTGGTCTGACTAGTGATTTGTAAAGCGGTAAGACTATGTTCTTATCACGGGCATCTATGCCCCTTTTGATCCAACTCATTATCTTATTGGCCTTGGCAGTAGATGCCTGACACTGGTTTTTACAGCTTAGTTTCCTGTTTATTAAAATTCCTAGATCCTTTTCCATGTCAGTGTTACCGAGTGTTTTACCATTTAGTATGTACGGATGACTTGCATTATTCCTTCCTATGTGCATAACTTTACATTTGTCAGTGTTAAACCTCATCTGCCATTTCTCTGACCAAGCCTCCAATCTATCCAGATCCCTCTGTAGCAGAAAACTGTCCTCTTCAGTGTTAATTACTTTACACAGTTTAGTGTCATACGCAAAAATTGATATTTTACTGAGCAAGCCTTCTACAAGATCACTAATAAATATATTGAAGAGAATAGGGACCAATACTGACCCCTGAGGTACCCCACTAGTGACAGTGACCCAATCTGAGTGTGTACCGTCAATAACCACCCTCTGTTTTCTATTACTCAGCCAGTTACTTACCCACATACAGACATACTAACCTTTTATGAGGTACAGTGTCAAATGCTTTGGAGAAGTCCAGATATACAACATCCATTGATTCGCCGCTGTCAAGTCTAGAACTTACCTCCTCATAGAAACTGATTAAATTAATTTGGCATGACAGATCTCTCATGAGGCGATGCTGATATGGCGTTATTTTCTTATTATTTTTATTGAGATACTCCAGGATAGCATCTCTTAGAAACCCTTCAAACAGTTTACTAACAATAGATGTTAAACTTACCGGCCTATAATTCCAGGCTCTGTTTTTGGACCCTTTTTGAATATTGGCACCACATTTGCTATGCACCAATCCTGTGGAACATTCCCTGTCAGTATAGAGTCCGTAAGTATCAGAAATAAAGGTCTGGCTAGGACATCACTTAATTCCCTTAGGATACGGGGGTGTATGCCATCCGGTCCTGGCGATTTGTCTATTTTAATCTTTTTAAGTCGCTGTTGTACTTCTTACTGGGTCAGACAGGGCACTTTTAATGGGGAATTTACTTTTACATTCTGCTTTCATCTGACAGTTTATTTTCCTCAGTGAATATAGTGGAGAAAACAATTGCTTTATCCTTGTAGCTCTCTGCAACACCCCCCTCATTGCTATGTAGAGGGCCGACTCCTTCAGATTTATATTTTTTACCATTTATATAAATGAAGAACATTTTAGGGTTAGTTTTACTCTCTTTGACAATTAATCGCTCGGTCTCTAGTTTGGCAATTTTTATTAGTTTTTTACATATTCTATTTTTTTCCTTATAGTTTATCAGTGCTTCCTGGCTCTCCTCCTGTTTTAGGGATTTATATGCTTTCTTTTTGTCATTTATTGCTTTCTTTGCGGTTCTATTTATCCATATTGGTTTCTTATTGTATCTTAGCCTTTTATTCCTATAAGGTATGTACCTCTCACAATTAGATGTTACAATGCTTTTAAAAATCTCCCATTTTGTGGTTGTATTTTTATTTTTGAGGACTTTGTCCCAGTTAGTTAGGCCTATGGCCTCGCTTAGTTGGTGAAATTTTGCTTTTTTGAAGTTTGGTATTTTTGTTCCTCCCTTTAGAAACTCTTTTGAAGGATAATTGGAAGGTTATTACTTTATAGTCACTATTTCCTAGGTGTCCCCCAACCTGCACATCTGTTGTTCTGTCAGGTCTATAGGTTAATACTAAGTCCAGTATGGTCGTCCCTCTAGTGGGGTCCTGAACCAGTTCGGAAAGGTAATTGTCTTTGGCTATTGCCAAGAACCTGTTTCCTTTATGAGATGTACAGCTTTAAGTTTCCCAGTCTATATCTGGGTAGTTGAAGTCCCCCATAATAACGACTTCATTATGATTTGCCGGCTCATCTATCTCATTTAGTAATAGATTTTCTGTGGACTCTGGTATATTAGGTGTGTGACGGACTGAACTGTCACTGGGGCTGCTGGAGAAGCCTGAAGGCTAGCCTCCTTCCTACGGACTATGGACCCAGAACCATGGAGACCTCTTGGGGTTACAAGGAACTATGAACCCTGATTTATGAGTGGATTTACAGGCCTCATCTTTCCTATTTTCCATTAAAGGTGGAGGGGTGAACCCAGCAACACAAAAAGGGTTAACACTGCACTGAGGCTCCCAAGGAAGTTGTTGGTTCATTTGTCCCTTTGTTCTGTTGTGCTAGTGATGGGATTAAGTAGCTGACTCCGGGATAGAGGAGTAGATCACCCTCTGATACACTCAGGAGATAATCCCAATAATCCCATCACATGTGTCTCCTCTCTTCCTATTCATCATTAAGACACTGGGGGGGATGTTTGTTTGATTAGGTTATGATGTTAGACTACCATAACTGCGTATGTATATTAAGTTAGTCCATTGTCTTAGTTCACTGTATCACAGGCAGAGGGGGTGTGCCTCTGGCCTGTGGATCTGTATAAATTGTGAGTGCTGGCTGGCATTAAAGTGTCCTGTTCTACCCTTCATGAAGTTTAGGCTCATGTTTGGGGGATTGGAGAACTACACTCTCGGGATTGCTATAATCATTATACTCTCCAGAGTATATTCCCTAGCTCTTGTGAGAGCTGTTCTTGTTCTTGGTTCCTACTTTCTGGAGTTAGGAGAGGTGGTTATGGTGTCCGGTGGAGTGCTTGGAGCCCTCGGGAAGCGCTAGGAGCAAGCGTCAGCGGAAGGTGCCCAGTTGGGGTGCCAGGCGTTCCGTCACAAGGTGGTTTATAATAAACTCCTATTAGCAATTAATTATTGTTTTTGCCCCCATGTATTTCTACCCACAGTGACTCCATGTTCATGTCCCTCACAGATGTCTTCTCGAATAGTGGGCTTTAGACAGGACTTCACATAAAGGCAGACCCCTCCCCCTCTCCGGTTTTGACGATCCTTTCTAAACAGACTGTAACCCTATACATTAACTGCCCAGTCATAGCTATCATCCAGCCATGTCTCAGTTATTCTCACTATGTGATAGTCCTCCTCACACATCACTAATTCCAGTTCACCAGTCTTGTTAGTCAGGCTTTTGGCATTAGTATACATATATTTGAGAGGTGTATGTGTATTTTTTACCCTACACCTTTCATTCTGAACTGTTCTAGTCCCCCTTCCATTCCTCCCCCAGTCACACTACCTCGCCCCTGGTCTTTAGCTGCACTATCTTCCCCTCCTATAATGTAATTTCCCTCCCCCCAGTCCCTAGTTTAAACATTCCTCCAACCTTCTAGCCATCTTTCTCCCCAACACAGCTGCCCCTTCCCCATTGAGTGGAATGAAGCCGTTAAACGAGAAGGCGCTCATAGGGTAATACGTCTAGGAACTGTGTTATTGTGCTATTAAAATATTAGTTGTGTGCTCACCTTGTTTATTTCTTTTTTACTTTTTTACCCGTTCTTTATATGTTGCGCTTTAGGGGGTAATCGGTGGATGCTGCCAGGTACGTCCAAAATTCCCGTTGGTGGCTGGCTGGGCCGCCGTTCGGAATCTCGTCTATAGTAGAAGTATCGCCTCACACATATGTAGGAGTGTTTAGCTTTATGGACACCTTTTGGCGCAAAACACCTAGCCCAGATGGTAGTGTGAAGAGTAAATTTTATTTGACAACGCGTTTGGGTCTCGGCGACCCCTTTATCAAGTCTGTTTTGCTCGCCAGCGGAGTGGTGATAGAGAGTGCCAGTCACCACGTCGTCTTTAACCTGGTATGAGGAGCCGACTGGCGTGGTACAGCGTCCTCCTCCACGTGGTCGGAAAAGCGCGCTGGAGTGGAGCACGCGTCTCTCCTGCGGGCAGGATGAAGAGACGGGGCGGGGGCAGGGGCGGAGACGGGGTGTGGGCGGTGTAGCTGTCGCGGAGACAGCTACACCGCCCACTCCGCGACAGCTACACTCCGCGACAGCTACACCGCCCACACCCCGCCTCTCTCCGCCCCCTGCCCCCGCCCCCCGTCTCTTCATCCTGCCCGCAGGAGAGACGCGTGCTCCACTCCAGCGCGCTTTTCCGACCACGTGGAGGAGGACGCTGTACCACGCCAGTCGGCTCCTCATACCAGGTTAAAGACGACGTGGTGACTGGCACTCTCTATCACCACTCCGCTGGCGAGCAAAACAGACTTGATAAAGGGGTCGCCGAGACCCGGAAACGCGTTGTCAAATAAAATTTACTCTTCACACTACCATCTGGGCTAGGTGTATTGTGCCAAAAGGTGTCCATAAAGCTAAACACTCCTACATATGTGTGAGGCGATACTTCTACTATATACCTTCCCCATTGAGGGGCAGCCCGTCCCTACGATAGAGCCTGTAGCCGACAGAGAAGTCGGCCCAGTTCTCCAGGAACCCGAACCCCTCCTTCCTACACCAGTTCTTGAGCCACTTGTTAACCTCCCTAATCTGCCTTTCTTGTGTGGCTCGTGGTACAGGCAGTATTTCAGAAAATACTACTTTTGAGGTCCTTGCCCTAAGCTTTTGACCTAAATCTCTGAAATCATTTTTAAGGACTCTCCACCTTCCTCTAACTTTGTCATTGTTTCCGATATGGACCATGAATGCTGGATCTTCTCCAGCCCCTCCCAGTAATCTGTCAACCCAATCCGAGATGTGTCGAACTCTAGCGCCAGGAAGACAGCACACTGTTCGTCGATCACGATCTTTGTGACAGCTCGCCCTATCTGTTCCCCTAATAATGGAGTCTCCCACTACCAACACCTGTCTGGCCTGCCCTGCTCTCCTGGTCCCCTGCTTACTGGAGCTGACATTACCCTGACTGGCAGAGGAAGTGTCCAGCTACAGCAGTGCCGTCCCTGAACTGATATCTCTCTTATCTGCCAACCGTGCAAACATGTTGGGGTGTGTCAGATCAGGTCTAGCCTCCCTGGCACTCTTCCCTCTACCCCGCTTTCTTACTGTTACCCAGCTACCTACCTCACTCTCCTCAGCCCCCTCACTATCACTCTCCCCCTTATCTGCTCCATAGAGTGCTTGCTTAGTGAACAGCAAACTCTTTTCCAAATTGTCAGTGACTTTCAGTGTTGCAACTCACCTGTTTAGAGACTCGATGTGCAATTCCAAATGGCTAATTTTCTCACATTTTGAACAAACATATACACCCTCGAATGGCTGTTCCAGGACTGCATACATCAGACAAGATGTGCACTGGACGGCGTTGTCAATAATGGAAGGTGGCAGTTTAGAAATCATGTCCTGATTTTTTCAGCTCACACTCTAGCTTTTGTCACTCTGCTGGCTGCTCACACACCTGGGTTCCTATGGCAACTCACTCTACAGCAAGGGCAGAGAAGAGAGGTTAAAAACAAACTGCTCCAACTTGCTCACTTCACTGGCGGTTGACTTTCACTTCACTGGCGGTTGCCATCTTCAAATAGTTGTAGTTTAAAAATTATAAATCTTACAGCGAAGAGCTTTATATTGTGAGACTCACAAGACCCAGACAGACCTACATTTTGATGCATAGTATGTCTCTGAAATATTTAAAATGAAGGCACAGTCACAGTTTAGAAATTGCCCTTCAAATTTGAGGTGGCTAGAGTGGAGTTTCAATGAATGTCAATGGGCAGCGTGAGTTGCAAACAAAGGGTCATATTGTGAAAACTATCAGGACTATGGGTTAGCTATGGACATTGTTAGTGTCACCAGGGATAGCTGAACGTTTTGATATAAGATTTGTATAGGTGGGCTTGAAAATGAGGGAGTGGTGGCAGTTTAGAAACCATGTCCTGATTTTTCACCTCACACTCTAGCTTTTGCCAGCTCCCACTCTAGTTTTGAACATTACACCATTCATTCCTATGGGACCAATTTTGACACAAAAATGCCGATATTTCATGAACCATTCGGTGAAATGCTCCACAAAGCACACCAATTGTGAACAATCCACACGTTTCGGTATATTACTGTCTATGTAGTGTAAAATTGTGGGAGGAGTTAGGATGGTAAATTTGGCTATAATAATAAGAATATATATGTGAGATAACAGTAAGTGGTCTTGCCATGCAAGAACACTTAATAATAATATATGACGAATATTCGCCCAAATATTTACAAAATATCACAAATTTGAATATTGCCCCTGCCTCTCATCACTACTGGTTTCCTCCAGACATTATTCTTAGAACTGAAACCAAAATCATAAATCTGGTTTTCAACAGACCAGAGAATCTTGTTTCTCACCGTCCGAGGGTCCTTCAGGTGCTATTTTTGCAAATGCCAGACTGGCTTTTATATGTCTTTTAGGGCTCATGCACACGGCCGAAAGTGTTTTGCAGTCCGCAAATCGTGGGTCAGCAAAACACAGATAGCGATAGAGTGCATGCCACCATTTTTTTTTACTCCTGCAAAAATGTTTTATGATTGTCTGCAAAACATATTGCTGTAGTGCTGCAGTGATGGTTGATCTTCTGGAAGTTTCTGTTGTTGAAGTTTCTGCACACAGGGTCTTTGTAGTTTAGCCATTCTCCCTCAATTTTTTAGATGGTTGAAATAAACAGCTATAGGAAGAGTCTTTCTTGTTCCAAATTTCTTCCATTTTAGTAATTACGGAGGCCACTGTGATCTTGGGAATTTTCAGTGCAGCAGATTTTTTTGTACATTTATCTCGATCTGTACCTTCTGTCTCTGAACTCTACAGGCAATTCTTTCTTTCTCATGGTTTGGTTTTTCCTATGAAAGGAATTGTCAGCTGTGATATCTTATATAGACAAGGGTTGTGATTCCAAATCATGTCCAGTGAATTGAATTTACCACAAGTAGACTCCAGTCAAGGTTTAGAAACATCTCAAAGAGATTAAGAAAAATGGGAGGGCCCCAGAGCAAAATTTCAAGTGTTATAGCAAAGGGTCTGAATACTTATGTCTATGTGAAATTTTAGTTTTTCCTTTTTTAATAAATTTGCTAAAATTTCTAAAATTCTGTTTCCCCTTTCTCATTATGGAGTATTACGTGCAGATTGATGGTGCCACCTGTGTTCATATGGACAACAAAACTGTGGAAGCTGCTTGTGCTTGTCAACACATCAAATGATCTTGTGGTCTTGTCTCAGATTATTCTCCATGTGTGCGTGCCATGACAGTTAAGCACTGCTCCTAACAGTTAGGTCAGAATGGGATAGCTGAACCAACCATCAAACCAACCATCCTGCTTCTCTCAGTCTAATGATGCATCCAGAGTCTGTCAACTGGGCAAAATGTTTTTGAGTGTACTATAGAGGCATGCCTAGCAGTCAACAATCTTTCACGAACAGCTTTTTTATGGACAGCAAGGGGAGCACTGTTACACCCTGTTGTGGCAAGACCCAATGTCTAATCACTAATCAGACGACACCTGTAATCATTTACATATCTGAGACATTACTGCATGCCGTCTGACATTTCTATCTGTATGCACTATTTCTTTTTTCAAAGAGTGCATTATATTCGGTTATTCATTTTTCATCCACTTTATCTTGAGGTCAATATAACTATGATATGACTATGGCTGTGATATATATTTTTTTGTTTTCTAGCAATCGTATTTTAGTTTATAACTTCTCTTCAATTGAATATTACTAAAAGTAGCTGATAATATTTATAATGCTATATATCATATTAATTATTAGCAATTACTTACCAGTAGATTTAATCTTGCTTTCTTCAATGCACCACAGGTAGTTGTAACTACAATAAAAACATAAATGTGGACAAAATGTGAAAAAGAAAAATTGCTTTTAATGGTCCACAGGCTGCCGTGTATTAAAACTGTTCAGCATTCAAACATGCAGGTTTTTTTTTATATTTTTCTACTTTTGCTCAATTAAAGGGTTTCTGTCACTAGAATTTCCACAATGAAACTGAATGACATTAGCCATGTGCTAATGTCAGCTGCACCTAACTATGCTATTCTTCTGATTATTCATGCCCCCGTTACTGCAGAATTTGTACTTTTATATTATGCAAATTAGCCTCTAGGAGCAGGGGGGGCATTGCCCCTGCTCCTAGAGGCTTTTTTCTCCCACCTCATCACACGCCCTCCAAGTCTTGATTGACATGGCCAAGCAGTGTTCACATCCTCCTGCCGGCCCTGTGCACTGGGAAAATCTTGTGGCGCTCAGTATTTGGCGCAGGCGCAGTGAGGAAAGGACGCTCGCTGACTGCGAGCTTCCTCACCCCTCCAATGCCGAATACTGAACAGCATGAGATTTCCCCAGCGCAAAGGGCTGGGAGGAGGATGTGAATGCTGCCTGGCCCTGTCAATTAAGACTTGGAGGGTGTGTAATGAGGTGGGAGAAAAGAGCCTCCCCTACTCCTAGAGGCTAATTTGCTATATTTTCATTCTCTACTGAGGACAGTTAATTGGCGGACCCCCACCAATCTGATATTGATGACCCATCCTGAGAATTGGTCATCAATATCTAAAACCCTGTCGACCCTTTTAATGATGCCATTTTGGGGTACACAGAAGTAGACAAAAGTAGTTCAGGAGCTTTTATGCAATTTTTATGGGGGGAGGACCAATGACGGCGTCAGCACCCAACATACCCGGGCAAGTGCCGGGGCCCACAGCTCCTGCAGGGGCCCACAGCACAGCTGTCAGAGGCCAGAAGCAATGAGCGCTTCCATCAATACAGATGAAAGCGCTCATTGCTGGAGTGCAGGGAGCTGGGTCTTGTCACTCACCGCTCAGCTCCCAGCTGAGCGCTGGCAAGCAGTGCCAGCAGTGCACAGAATTGTGAAGCAGGAAGACTTCTGCCCGCTCCACTATTCAGCCTGCAGGCATGGATCGCGCTGTCGGCCTGTGTAGGCGGAGCCTTCAGCCCGGTAATCTGCATAAGCTCCGCCCACACCGTGCTGCAGAGCGATCTGTGCCTGCAGGGAAAAGAGGAATATGAGCTTCATGAATGGGACAAGGTGAGTAGTTACACTGTACTGCGTTTTTTTGGTTTTTAATACAAAGTGGTCATAGAAGACTTTATTTTTATGGAGGGGGCATAGAGGAGTTTATTACTATGGAAGGGGCATAGAGGAGTTTATTACTATGGAGGGGGCACAGAGGTCTTTATTACTATGGAGGGGGCACAGAGAACTTTATTACTATAGAGGGGGCACAGAGGTCTTTATTACTATGGAGGGGGCCCAGAGGTCTTTATTACTATGGAGGGGGCACAGAGGTCTTTATTACTATGGAGGGGGCACAGAGGACTTTATTACTATGGAGGGGGCACAGAGGACTTTATTACTATGGAGGGGGCCCAGAGGTCTTTATTACTATGGAGGTAGCACAGAGGACTTTATTGCTATGGAGGGGGCACAGAGAACATTATTACTATGGAGGGGACACATAGGTCTTTATTACTATAGAGGGGACACAGAGGTCTTTATTACTATGGAGGGGGCACAGAGGGCAATTCTACTATGGAGAGGACACAGGGGGCATTACTACCCTGGAGGGGGCACAGAGGGCATTACTAATGTAAAGGGGGCACAATGGGCATTTCTACTATGGAGGGGGCACAGAGCCAGAGGGCATTACTACAATGAAGGCAGCACAGTGGGCATTATTAATGTGAAGGGGGCACAGTGGGCGTTATTATTGTGAAGGGGGCAAAATGGGGATTTCTACTATGAAGGGGGCACAATGGGGATTATTACTATGAAGGGGGCACAATGGGGATTATTACTGTGAAGGGGGCACAATGGGGATTATTACTGTGACAGGGCACAATGTGGGCATAACTACTGTGAAGGGGCACACATCTGTCCAAAACTACTGTGAAGGTTGTACGATGAGGGCAAAAATACTTTGAGAGGGTACAATTTTTTTTTAAGTATTGGGGGGGGGGGGCAGATAAAGGACCCACCCGGGGTGCCAAACTCCGTAGGCAGGCCACTAAAGCAGGGGGCTATTTGCTCCTCGCACCACAATTGAGCTGCGCCAGAGCTCCACAGCAGCAGCAGCACCACAATGTCCTCACACATCATCCTGCTGATCTGTGTAGGAGGAGCGAGGCAGCCTGGGAATCAGCCTCTGCTCCTCCTACACAGCAGGGCAATGTATCACAGTATATTTCTGCTTCTGAGCGCAGATCATGGGAGGAGCCAGGTGAGGCGAGGAGTATTTATAGTTTTTTTTTTCACTTCCTGTGAAGGGGGCACATCTGGACATAACCACTGTGAAGGGGGCACTGGGCACATATATTGGCATATCCACCGTGAGAGGGCACATATCTTGGCATATCTACTGTGAGGAGGCACATATTTTGTGATATCTACTGTGAAGAGGGCACATATCTTGGCATATCTACTGTGAGGGGGGCACATATCTTGGCATATCTACTGTGAGGGAGCACATATCTTGGCATATCTACTGTGAGGGAGCACATATCTTGGCATATCTACTGTGAGGAGCACATATCTTGGCATATCAACTGTGAAGGGGAACATATTTTGGGATATCTACTGTGAGAGAGGCACATCTCTTGGCATATCTACTGTGAGGGGGCACATATCTTAGCATATCTACTATGAAGGGGGCATATCTTGGCATATCTACTGTGAGGGGGCACATATCTGTGAGTAGACCTGAGGGACTGAAACACTGGGTAGAATCTAAAAATAGGCATGTAAGTACTGATTCACGTATATCCGCTCTGTCGCATGCTCTGTGTAAGGTATTTAATCTATAATATATGCACTTTCATTGCTGTAAGTGCCGTGCAAAATGCCACAAGGGGGCCCACTGAGACTTTATTGCCTAAGGGCCCACATGAGCCTGTAGCCAACCCTGGGGGGAGACTAAAGTAAGAAGGCATAGAGAATCTTAGCTACGATAGATTAAAATGATTACATTTATCTACTCTTGGGAAAAGAGGAACATTATTTGTATATAAATGGCCTGTAAGATAATATAATGATATGTAAAATCCATTCAACATAATGACACGTAAAAATCAGTTCAAATTAGGAACACAAACTTATTTACTTTCAGTGTCCGTTCAGTTTTTTTTGCGGATAGGATGCGGACCCATACATCTCAAAGGGTCCGCAAAAAATGCTGACAGCACACCGTGTACTATCCACATCTGTATGCCCGTTCCGTAGCCCCGCCGCAAAAAAAATTGAGCATCTCCTACTCTTGTCTGTTTTGCGGACAAGGATAGGCATTATTACAATGGATCCGCAAGACACATACGTTCGTGTGCATGTAGCCTTAATGACATGTAAAATCCCTTTAAAATAGCTATACCTTTAACTGGAGAAAAAAGGTTGCGCTGTCCTGGGCCATACATGGGTGAAGCTAACATAAACCCTGCCCATAAGTGGCTGCTTCCAGGTGGTGTCAGAGCATTCCCAGGAGGGGGGCTTACATGCCCCGATATTACTAACTGAAAGCTTGGCAAGTATACAAGACATAGTCACAACAGTAATTGCTGTTACTAAATAATATTACTGCTCATGGAATGGTAAAGAATTTTTTTCTCCAGAACCCTTTCACTTCAGCAATGACTGTTCTCACCCATTGATTGAATATGATGAACATATAACATTTTTCAATCATATTAACTATGCCGAAGTTCAAATAGGACAATAGTAACAATAAGTCAGCCTTTTTTCAGCCTTATAAATTATGCACTCTTGCTTTAGGAGGGAGAAGCATGTATATGCTTAGTTTAGTACTGTTGGGAAGGTGGGGTTTAGGGATAAATGTAGCTTCCTGTCTTATCTGTCTTTTCCTCTTTCCCCCGCCAGATGAAGTGGAACAAACATATCTGCTTCAGGGAGTATGCTACTGGGATTTATCATCCCACACCACAATGATGTATCTACATTTCACTCATACAGCTTGTGCTGCTGTGGTTGCTTATATGGAGGTATTTCCAGCCTGGGAATTAAAAAAAAGTAGACATATTAGGTATTGCCGAGCCCAGAACAACCATCTCTATTAAAATATTATATGACCTAACCCCTCATGTGCACACCTTAAAAAAAAAAAAAAACTGTGCAAAAAACATTTTTTGTCACCTTACGTCACAAAAAGTGTAACACCAAGCAATCAAAAAGGCGTATGCTCCCCGAAATAGTACCAGTCAAACCGTCACCTCATCCCACAAAAAATGAGCCCCTACATAAGAGAATCGGCCAAAAAAAACTATGGCTCAGAGACTATGGAGACACTAAAACATTATTTTTTGGTTTCAAAAAAACTTTTATTGTGTTAAGGCCTTTTTCACACGACCGTATGGTTTAGCGGTCCGCAAAAAACAGATCCGCAAAAGAAACTAATGACATCCATGTGCATTTAGTTTTTTGCGGAACCAAGCATCTGGCCCCTAATAGAACAGTACTATACTTGTCTGTGATGCAGACAAGAATAGGACAAGTTCTATCTTTTAACGGAACGGAAACACAGAAACGGAATGCATATGAAGTACCTTCCGTTTTTTTTTTGTGGACCCATTGAAATGAATGGTTTTGTATATGGACCATATACAGAACGCAAAAAACGGCCCGTACACCCACAAAAAAAAAAAAAACGTTTGCGTAAAAGAGGCCTAAAGTGAATAAAATAAAAAAAGTTGAATTATTAGATATGGCCATGCTCCTAACAACCAGCTCTATTAAAATATCACATAACCTAACCCCTCAGGTGAACACTGTAAAAAAAATATAAAAAAAACTGTGCCTTAAAAAAATCTTTTTTTTTTCAAAAATGCTGTATTATGTAAAACAAACAAAAAAGTAGACATATTTGATATTGTCATATCCATAACAACCTGCTCTATAAAAATAGCACATGATCTAACCTGTTAGATGAACATTGTAAAAAACAAAAATTAAAGACGGAGCCAGAACAGCCATTTTTTTTGTACCTTACCTCACAAAAATCGTAATATAAAGCAATAAAAAATCATATGTACCCTAAAATAGTGCCAAAAAAACTGCCACCTTAGTTTACAAAATTAGGTTAATTTTTTGGAGTTTCCACTCTAGGGGTGCATCAGGTGGTCTGCAAATGTTACATGGCAACTTAAATTTTATCCCAGTGAAATCTGCCCACACCATATATTGCTCCTTTTCTTCTGCGCTCTGCCATGTGTCCATACAGCAGTTTACAATCACAAATGGGGTGTTTCTGTAAACTGCAGAATCAGGGTAATACATTTGAGTTTTGTTTGGCTGTTAATTCTTGCTTTGTGACAGGAAAAAATGGAGTAAAATGGAAAATCTGCCCAAAAAGTGACATTCTAAAATTTAATCTACATTTTCCTTTCATTCTTGTGGAACACCTAAAGGGTTAACAAACTTAGTAAAATCAGTTTTGGAAACCTTGAGGGGTGTAGTTTCTAAAATCTAAAATATTCTAATCGCTAATTTTTATCGCGAATATCGGCATTTCAAGAATTTGAAAAAATCTAGAATTATCGTAATCGCGAATATTCTAGATTTTTTTCATCAGTACTACTGCTTTTTGCTTGTGGGCCAATAAGAAGGCTGCAATATCTTTGTCAGAGCTTAGCAACATCCCTAGCAACCAATAGGAAAGTTGCCTACTGGTGTTGAGCGAACAGTTCGAAAATCGTTCGGGTCCGTACCGAATTTTGGGGTGTCCGTGACACGGACCCGAACCCGGACATTTTCAAAAAAGTTCGTGTTTGGGTTCGGTGTTCGTCGATTACTTCCCGCTTTCTGAAGGGCTGCACAGCAGCCAATCAGCTAGCGTTTTACTTCTTGCCCTAAGAGCCCATCACAGCCATGCCTACTAAAGGCATGGCTGTGATTGGCCAAGTGCAGCATGTGACCCAGCCTCTATTTAAGCTGGAGTCACGTAGCGCCGCATGTCACACTGCTCTGACTAGTGTAGGGAGAGGATGCAGCTTCTGTGAGGGCGAGATAGGCAGGGATAAAGAAGTGATTGAATGATCTACCTTTCTACACCTGTGCATCAGAACAACTCAGCTGAGCTGTTCACTGAAAGTCACTATTTTGTTGAGACTGGCCAGAGCGATTTTTACTGGCACATGTAACTGGGCTGACCGGCGGTGGCCATTTTGGGACTTGTGGTGCGCCAGCACAAGCTGCTACAGAGTCTAAACCAAAGCTCCAAAGAAGTGTAAAATCTACACCTGTGAATCAGAACAACAGCGATTCAGCTGCTCAGTCAAAGTCTATTTTTTTTTCTGGCTGGGCAGACCGTTTTCTGGCACATGTTACTGGGCTGATAGGCGGCGGCCATTTTGGGACTTGTGGTGCTACAGCAAAAGCTGCCACAACGTCCATTAATCTCATGTAATAGTCGATTTTTTCATAGATATACTACATCAGGGGTTTGGCTGTGCTTGTGTCACCCATACTAACTGCAAAGATATTTAATATATCAGTGGTGAAACTGAAAGTAACCCACTTGGATAGCAAATCCCATGAATGTGCTGTTCCAGCTAGGCTAGCCAGTGCCACTACAGCCAAGTCCAATACTGTCAGCCAGAAATATTTTTTTTTTATGTGCCAGAAATATAAATGAGAAAAAGCTTTTACCGTAATAATAAAATTATTCTGGTGTTAGACCAGAAGAAGCACTCCTGTTGTAATTAATACTGTAAAAAGGCTTAGGCAATATTTCTCCCAGTGTGGGAAATTTATCTAGCAAAACTAGCATTTTAAAAATTCCGGTGTTCTGAAATGCCAGCAGTCCTCTTGTAATTAATACCGCAAAAAGGCATTATATCGTCCAGTGTTGTAATTTTGGTGAAAAAAAGGCCAATTTAATCAATATGGTGTTAGTTACACCAGAAACAGTAGGCCTCACGTTTTTACTCCTGTAAAAAGGAATTAATACCGCAAAAAGGCATTACATTGTCCAGTGTTGTAATTTTGGTGAAAAAAAGGCCAATTTAATCAATCTGGTGTTAGTTACACCAGAAACAGTAGGCCGCACGTTTTTACTCCTGTAAAAAGGAATTATATCTCCCCGTGTGGGAATCTATGTACCAAAACTAGCATTTTAAAAATTCTGGTGTCCAATTAGCAGCAGTCTTCTTGTAATTAATACCGCAAAAGGCATTATTGTCCAGTGTTGTAATTTTGGTGAAAAAAGGCCAATTTAATCAATCTGGTGTTTGTTAGACCAGAAACAGTAGGCCTCACGTTTGTACTCCTGTAAAAGGAATTATATCTCCCGTGTGGGAATCTATGTACCAAAACTAGCATATTAAAAATTCTGGTGTCCAATTTGCAGCAGTTTTCTTGTAATTAATACCGGAAAAGGAATTATATCTTCCAGTGTGGGAATTTTGGGGCTAAAAAATAATATATTTTATTGTGGTGCGAGTTGAATCGCAACAATGAGGAAACATTCTATTAAGGGACGAGGACACGGTCGTGGTGGTGTCCGTGGAGCCTCTGTTGCTGGCAGAGGACGTGGCCGTTCGGCCTCAGGCGCACAAAGTAGTGAACCAACTCCCTCAAGTAGCCGGCAGAATTTACAGCGATATTTGGTGGGGCCCAATGCCGTTATGAGGATGGTAAGGCCTTAGCAGGTACAGGCATTAGTCGATTGGGTGGCCGACAGTGCTTCCAGCACGTTCACCACATTGTCTTCCGCCCGGTCTTCTGCGGAAAGCGCACAGGTGGCACCTGAAAACCAAGCCCATCAGTCTGTCACATCACCCCCATGCATATCAGGGAAACTGGTTGAGCCTCAAGTTATGCAGCAGTCTCTTATTCTGTTTGAAGACTCTGCTCCCACGGTTTTCCACGGGCGTCCAACTAGCCCTTCCCCAGCGGTGGAAGACATTCCATGCACTGACGCACAACCACTTATGTATCCAGATGATGAGGACATGGGAATACCACCAAAGCAGAGTGACCGAGTCTCTGATGATGACGAAACACTGGTGCCCACTGCCGCATCTTATTGCAGTGTGCAGACTGAACAGGAGGAGGTCAGGGAGGAAGACTGGGTGGAAGACGATGCAGAGGACGATGAGGTCTTAGACCCCACATGGACTGAAGGTCGTGCCGCTGACTTAAATAGTTCAGAGGAAGAGGCAGTGGTGAGACCGAGACAACAGCGAAGCCAAAGAGGGAGCAGGGGGCAAAAGCAGAACAGCCGCCGTCCAGAGAGTTTGCCTGCTATTGGCCAGCGCCAACAGGGACCCAGCACCCCAAAGGCATCTTCAAGGAGTTCCCTGGCATGGCACTTCTTCAAACAATGTGCTGAGGACAAGACCAGAGTGGTTTGCACGCTGTGCCATCAGACCCTGAGGCGAGGCATTAACGTTCTTAACCTGAGCACCACCTGCATGATCAGGCATCTACATGCAAAGCATGAACTGCAGTGGAGTACACACCTTAAAAACAAGGAACCCGCTCAGGCTCCCCTGCTCCCTCTACCGCTGCTGCCTCGGCTTCCGCCTCGAGAGGAATGTTGCCACCTGCCGAGCAGCAAACAGAGGATGTGCCACCGACACCACCACCACCACCGCCACCGTCACCTAGCGTCTCCACTATTTCACACAGCAGCGTTCAGCTCTCCATCTCTCAAACCTTTGAGAGGAAGTGCAAATTCCCACCTAGTCACCCTCGAGCCCTTGGCCTGAATGCCAGCATTTCTAAACTACTAGCCTTTGAAATGCTGTCATTCCGGCTGGTGGACACAGACAGCTTCAAACAGCTGATGGCCATGGCTGTCCCCCAGTATGTGGTTCCCAGCCGCCACTACTTCTCCACGACAGCCGTGCCTTCCCTGCACATGCAAGTGTCCGATAAAATCAAGTGTGCACTGCGCAACGCCATTTGTGGCAAGGTCCACCTAACCACAGATACGTGGACCAGTAAGCACGGCCAGGGACGCTATATCTCCCTAACTGCACACTGGGTAAATGTAGTGGCGGCTGGGCCGCAGGCGGAGAGTTCCTTGGCGCACGTCCTTCCGCCGCCAAGGATCACAGGGCATCATTCTTTGCCTCATGTAGCCTCCTCCTCCTACTCGGCTTCCTCCTCCTCCTCTGCTTCCACCAGCTCATCCAGTCAGCCACACACCTTCACCACCAACTTCAGCACAGCCCGGGGTAAACGTCAGCAGGCCATTCTGAAACTCATATGTTTGGGGGACAGGCCCCACCGCGCAGGAGTTGTGGCGGGGTATTGAACAACAGACCGACCAGTGGTTGCTGCCGGTGGGCCTCAAGCCCGGCCTGGTGGTGTGCGATAATGGGCGAAATCTCGTGGCAGCCCTTGCCTGGCGCATGTGCTGAATTTGGTGGTGCAAAAGTTCATTCACAACTACCCAGACATGTCAGAGCTGCTGCATAAAGTGCGGGCCGTCTGTGCGCGCTTCCGGCGTTCACATCCTGCCGCTGCTCGCCTGTCAGCGCTACAGCGGAACTTCGGCCTTCCCGCTCACCGCCTAATATGCGACGTGCCCACCAGGTGGAACTCCACCTTGCACATGCTGGAGAGACTGTGCGAGCAGCAGCAGGCCATAGTGGAGTTTCAGCTGCAGCACGCACGGGTCAGTCGCACTGCGGAACAGCACCACTTCACCACCAATGATTGGGCCTTCATGCGAGACCTGTGTGCCCTGTTGCGCTGTTTCGAGTACGCCACCAACATGGCCAGTGGTGATGCTACTGTTATCAGCGTGACGATACCAATTCTATGTCTCCTAGAGAAAACGCTTAGGGCGATGATGGAAGAGGAGGTGGGCCAGGGCCAGGAGGAGGAGGAGGAGGATGACGGGTCGTTTTTAGCACTTTCAGGCCAGTCTGTTAGAAGTGGCTCAGAGGGAGGTTTTTTGCAACAGCAGAGGGCAGGTACAAATGTGGCCAGCCAGGGACCACTACTGGAGGACGAGGAGGATGAGGAGGAGGTGGAGGAGGATGAGGATGAAGCAGGTTCACAGCGGGGTGGCACCCAGCACAGCGCAGGCACATCCCTGGTGCGTGGCTGGGGGGATACAGAGGATGATGACGATACGCCTTCCCCGGCCATTGCTGCTGGATGTCAGGGTGGTCATAACCATGGAAATGAACAGTGTATAATGTTATTGAAAAATTAATCTAGCCATCAAAGGAAGCGATATGGAAAATCACAATACATTAGGAAGTGCCTCATATTAACTTTGTCTAAATGATAAATGCCATGTACTGAAGTCAGACAACCCCTTTAAGGGGTTAAAGTGCTTCCTGTGGGGGATCTGGGAGAGCACACTTTTTTAGAGACACTGTTGGGGTATGGGTGGTCTGGGATGTGGGGATATTGCAAACGTGTATGGGGGTGGCACTGAGTTTTATAATCCATTCCATTCATGTCAATGCTTTGTGTAGACTAATCCTGCTGTGTAAAAGTTATTATTTCTTTCTTCAAGTACAGAGACCTCAATGACAGTGACTATATACTGGTCAGTCTGTGTATTCTGACCCTGCTGTTAATATTACCTTCTATCTGGGTATGGTGTCTAATGATCTGTATGAGTATCTCAGTGCTGTATACTGCCTTTTTCGTGATGCCGTGCACGTCCGACCGTCTGCGGGACTATTGTCCCGCACTCATAAGATCGTATGAGTACGGGACAATAGCCCTGCGGGCAGCCCGACGGGCACAGCATAATTGTAACCTATGATGCTGTGTGCTCCCGAGTACATGATCAATGCCACCCCGGGACATATGGCCCGCTCACTGACGGTATATCTCGGAGGGTATGCGGTCGTGTGCAAGGGCCCTTACCAACATCTCAGTTAAAATCAGGGCATATAATCCCCACCCCGGGAATGCCCCAAACCACCATCAGTGCTGGTCGTGCTTGCACACTACAAGAAAATGCACTAGCCTTGCTGTGTATAATGTGATGGAAAAATGAATCCAGCCAGCAAAGGAAGTAATATGGATAATAACAATACATTAGTAAGTGGCTGGTATTAACTTCCTCTACATAATAAATACTATTTGCTGAAGAGAGACAACCCCTTTAATCCCTCCATACATTACTTACATGGGGACTGGAGCCTTGTTGAGCCCATATATCTTACATATATTGCACAATTATGAGTATTGTTTTTTGGGTAAAGGGTATGTAAATTTGTCTCTGGGTTGGTATTTAGGGAGCAGTACAGTTGGACAGTAGACTGCTACAGATGGATCTGGATAGATTGGAGGCTTGGGCAGAGATGTGGCAGATGAAGTTTAACACTGACAATTGTAAGGTTATGCATATGGGAAGGAATAATGCATGTCACCAGTACATACTAAATGGTAAAACACTGGGTAATGCTTCATTCCCATGTCAGTGTTTTGGTCAGTGATTTCCATTAGTGATTGTGAGCCAAAACCTTCAAAAGGGGCCTAGATGTAATTCTGGAGTGTAATAATATTACAGGCTATAGCTACTAGAGAGGGTTCATCCAGGGAGTTATTCTGATTTTCTGATTGCCTGATTGGAGTCAGAAAAGATTGTTTCCCCCTTAAGTGGGGCAAATTGGCTTCTACCTCACAGTTGTTTTTTTTTTTGCCTTCCTCTGGATCAACTTGCAGGATAACAGGCCAAACTGGATGGACAAATGTCTTTTTTCAGCCTTAGAAACTATGTTACCTTGTATTTTGCCTGCTATACAGATATAATCCATTAGTATGTAATTTAAGTGATAGATTAAATGGCCCCCTGGGAGTGGAAGGGTACCCATCATCTCGAGTATGGCCTACTAGTGTGGTACGGCCCCCTGGAGTGTGGGGAAGTAATTATCTCAGTTATGACCCCCTGGAGTAGAGGGGTAAAGAACTCAGGTATAACCCCTGGATTTTCTGTAAATCATTTATATAGTATGAGATCATGTTGGTGTAAAGTCCCAGGAGTCATTGCAATCATATTTCACATGCCTGAAGTATAAAATTAGTTCTCTAACGCTTCTTTCACACTGGTGTTAGGCTTGTCTGGCATGCTGCCACCTATGGGATCCGCACCTACACCGAGAACGGAGCCCCGTAAGTTGTGGAGCGAAATGCCCCCATTGTATCAGATGGGAATATCCTTTTAACTTATTTATTAATTAATGATATCGAGGAAGGGATTAATAGCACTGTTTCTATTTTTGCAGATGAAACACCAAGCTATGTAGTACTCTGCAGTCTATGGAAGATGTCCGGAAACTACAAGTTGGCCTGGACACTGAGTGTTTGGGCATCAACTTGGCAAATGAGGTTTAATGTGAATACATGTAAAGTTATGCATCTGGGTACTAATAATCTCCATGGATCATATCTCCTAGGGCAGTGGTGGCGAACCTATGGCACGGGTGCCAGAGGCGGCACTCAGAGCCCTCTCTGTGGGCACCCGCACCCTGGATAAAGTCTATGACTTTTCCTGCCTTAGACTTTTCCTGCCATTCATCAGCGCAGGGCGCACTCTGAATAGCACAGGCAGTGCACTGAATGTAGGCAGGCTATTATAGCTAAATGATAAAGTACATGGAAGATATACTATATTGACCTCCTGACGAAGCCTGTTCCTGGCGAAACGCGTGTCGAGGTATCTGGTCCAGACATCCTGTGCTACTACACCATGGGTAATTGATATATCTTCAGTTTAGCGATCATGCATTGTTGATTACGAGACTGTTCAATGTATTCAGTTATCTTTTACATCTGCCGCTGCTGTGCTCCTTTTGTCTATTGCCACACTTTTTGGTAATGGCACCCCCTGCGATGGGTTATTGCAGGTGGACACATTAGTTTAACTATCAAGTGACCACAGCACCAGCAATGCACGCTATTGGGGAATATCTTGATATATTTATGGATTATTAAGTTCATCAAGAGTTGGGATCTTTAGCACAGCTTATCTGCATTGTCTCCCTGTTGCTGTGATATGTGAGTTGATGGGGGCTATGCTCCCATTATTTGGGGCTCCCCGTCTCCTGAACTTGTGCCATGTAAATTTGTGTATATATATGTAGTAAGGCTGACTAGTCAGCCTGCATTTGTGGGAGGGGCGGAGGCTCTTCTTAAACAAGCCACTGCCTCACTCCTGGGCGTGTGTTCTTCAGGTGCACAGGTGCTGCTGGGTGTCATTAGTGAACTAGCTTCTCTGGTGACAGGATCTCTTTCTTTGCAGCATGGAGCCAGAACGGAGGTTTTGTTTTGTCTTTTTTTTTTTCTCTTCACTCTCTGCTATCGTAGCAATGCACGCGGGGTAATACGTAAGTAAGTTGGGCCGTGGCCATCCCTCCTGGCCGGTCGGAACCCGACTTTTCTAGCGAACGGGAGGCTTCGCCTCAGAATCTTCTGCCTCAGGTTTGTTTTGTTGGGGCTAAAAAATTTCTATTTCTTTTTCAACCTCGTTTGCTTGATAATAAGAATTAGTTCCAATATATCTTGCAAATTTACGTCGCTTGTTTGTCGCATGGAAAATTACTTCAGCTTATATGCAGTTAGGGAACAGTCACCCGGGCTGCATGTGACGTCATGATTGAACATCAGACTCAGCTGTTGTTTGACCTATTGCTGTAGCTGTTCCTTGCCATGTGACTCCCAGCCACCACCATCTTTAGACTTCATGTATTTTCCCTGCTTTATGTACTAAAACCCTGATGCACTTTATGCTCTGCTCTTATTCTGAGTTCGGCTCTACTTCTGTCTTATACCTGCTTGCACCTCGTTTTATACGCCTCACACCCTCAGATGTATCCGCACGTCTTTTATTGTCCATCACTTTCACGCTGCTCGTTCCAGACGGCCTTTACATTTTGCTTTACACATGTTTTACTCTCTGCTCACTGGAGCTGTGTCCACATGTCTGCTATTTTCATCATGCTTCATACTTCAATCACATTCGAGTTGCATTCACCCGTTGGCTGTTCACACTTGGCTGTTGCATCATGTTGTTGTGTGTGGTTAGAGCTGCGTTTATGCGTCGGCTAGTATACCATGTTTGCTCTGCTCACAGTCAGAGCTGCGTTCACATGTCTGCTGTTACAACAGGTCATACGAGGCTTGTTTTCAGAGGTGCATTCACGTTCGCTGTCACATCATGTTCATGCTCCACTCACATTTAGAGCTGCTGTTATACCTATTTTCGTTCTCGGCTCACTCACAAAGGAGCCTTCACACTTACGTAGTCAAATTCACGACCAGAGCTGTGTCCATACGTCTATTGGCATATCATGTTTGCTCTACTCACACCCAGAGCTGCGTTCACACGTCCAGTGTTACTACAGGTTCTTTCCAGGCCCATTTCAAGAGCTGCGTTCATGTCATTTTCACAGCATGTGTCACGCTCCATTCACAACCAGAGCTGCCGTTATACCAATTGTTTGCTCTGCCTATACCCAGAGTTGTGTTAACACTTCTACTACTACAACAGGTTTTATACCCCACTCGCCAGAGCTGCTTTCGAGTTACTTCGAGTTAATATTCATTCACATCCAAAGCTGCGTTCGCATGTCTACTTTTACATCCTGTCCTCTACTCCATTCACTACTAAAGCTGTGTTCATGTGTCCGCAGATGCATCACGTTAATAGTCTGCTCACGTTCAGTTTGCATTCTTACGTCTGCTTTATACCATGTTTTTCATGCTCTAGCCATACTCAGAGCAGCGCTCATACATTGGTACTCACATCCTGAGCGGCATTCATCCATCTGCTGTTACACCATCGTTACATTCGGCTCCCACTCAAAGCTGCATTCTCCTGTTACTTGCCACACTCAGTAGTCTCAACAGGGCACTCCGCACCCACTGCTTAGTACTCTCCCGGTAAACATGGCTGCTTTCTTTTCAGGCGTACGTTTTTCCTCGGTGGTGTGAAAAAAATAAAATAAAAATCCTTTAAAATCCTGATTCGTGTTCACTCAGATTGGTCTCCTTTACTCCTGGTTTGCATTCACTCAGATTGGTCTCCTGCCTATTTCAACAAAACAGCTTCTCAGCGGAGGCCAGTGGGCCTGCCATGTTTTACAAGTTGTTCTTTTGTTTGTTGGGAAGGTACTGTACCTTCCCTATGGCTTCGGGGGTCCACCGACTGCTTCGGCCTTATGGCTTCGGGGGTCCGATGGCTGCTATGGCCCTATGGCTTCGTGGGTCCGACGACTGCTTCGGCCCTATGGCTTCGGGGGTCAGACGACTGCTTCGGCCCTATGGCTTCGGGGGTCCGACGGCTGCTTCGGCCCTATGGCTTCGGGGGTCCGACGGCTGCTTCGGCCCTATGGCTTTGGGGTCCGACGACTGCTACGGCCCCATGGCTTCGGGGGTCAGACGACTGCTTCGGCCCCATGGCCGGGGTCAGACGACTGCTTCGGCCCCATGGCCGGGGTCCGGCGACTGCTTCGGCCCCATGGCTTTGGGGGTCCGACGGCCGCTCGGCCCCATGGCTTTGGGGGTCCGACGACTGCTTCGGCCCTATGGCTCGGGGTCCGACGACTGCTTCGGCCCCATGGCTTCGGGGGTCCGGCGGCTGCTTCGGCCCTATGGCTTCGGGGGTCCGACGGCTGCTTCGGCCCTATGGCTTCGCTGTCCGACGACTGCTACGGCCCCATGGCCTCGGGGGTCAGATGACTGCTTCGGCCCCATGGCCGGGGTCAGGCGACTGCTCGGCCCCATGGCTCGGGGTCAGACGACTGCTTCGGCCCTATGGCCGGGGGTCCGGCGACTGCTTCGGCCCCATGGCCGGGGTCCGACGACTGCTTCGGCCCCATGGCCCGGGGTCCGACGGCTGCTTCGGCCCCATGGCTTGGGGTCCGGCGGCTGCTCGGCCCCATGGCTTCGAGGTCCGGCGACTGCTCCGGCCCCATGGCTTCGAGGGTCCGGCGGCTGCTATGGCCCTATGGCTTCGGAGGTCCGATGGCTGCTTTGGCCCTATGGCTTCGGGGGTCCGACGACTGCTACGGCCCCATGGCTTCGGGGGTCCGACGACTGCTTCGGCCCCATGGCCGGGGTCCGGCGACTGCTCGGCCCCATGGCCGGGGTCCGACTACTGCTCGGCCCCATGGCCGGGGTCCGACGACTGCTTCGGCCCCATGGCTCCGGGGGTCCGACGACTGCTTCGGCCCCATGGCTTCGGGGGTCCGACGACTGCTTCGGCCCCATGGCTTCGTGGGTCCGACGACTGCTTCGGCCCCATGGCTTCGGGGGTCCGACGACTGCTACGGCCCCATGGCTTCGGGGGTCCGACGGCTGCTCGGCCCCATGGCTTCGGGGGTCCGTCGACTGCTTCGTGGTCCGTCGACTGCTTCGGCCCCAGGGCTTCGGGGGTCCGTCGACTGCTTCGGCCCCATGGCTTCGGGGATCCGACGACTGCTTCGGCCCCATGGCTGCGGGGGTCCGATTACCTGTTTTCAGTCCTGTCTGGTTGGTTGTCCATCCATGGTTCCAGGCTGATTGGGCCCAAATGTCTCACATTCATATCTGCTTCCCTGATCACCTGCATACGGCCCATATTTTAAACTAAAGTCTGTCACCTGCGGGGTTCAGTCAGGTTCACTTGTTACTCAACTAAGTTTCCTGCTCCTTACGTTCTTTAGGTATTACACCTTATTAATGTCCAGTGTCTGCCATGCTCCAGGATCACACTTCAATTACTGGAGCTCAAATCTTTAGGGTCACCTGCCATGTTGGTCAGGTCACATTTTTCAACGATATTCACCTGCCACGGTATTCGGGCCACGTAGGTTAATGGTAGACTCAGATACCAGGTCGGTTTTCCCGGTTCAGGATTAAACCATTCTCAGGGGTTCGCAGAAGAATGCAGGGGCCATGGCAAGCAGATAGATGATGTCTGGGGAACTATTCAAAGATTCCCTTCCTACTTTCATGGTTTCTTTTGCCCCTCACTTCATTCCGCTTCGGGGCACTATCTGCAACATCGAGCATCATGTCTCCGGTTTCGTCATTTGCAAGCTGTGATGTACGTCTCCTTATGGTTTTGCCGCATACTTCCTGAATGTGCGGTCAAGATTGCCGATGCCTTGCAGTTGGTCACGGATTTGTTTGCACTTTCATTGTGTTTCTTTATAACCTACTTGGCTTGGCTTTTGCCCCCTTTTAGGCCTACCCACGGCTATGGCTAAGGGCACAATTCAAGCCATTAAGTTAGGTTTAGCTAGCACACGGCTAGCCGGGTTAGGTTGTTCTTGATGTTTATCTCCCTAGGGTTCATCAAGCATCGTTGGCCGTAGCCATGACCACAAGTAGTAAGGCTGACTAGTCAGCCTGCATTTGTGGGAGGGGCGGAGGCTCTTCTTAAACAAGCCACTGCCTCACTCCTGGGCGTGTGTTCTTCAGGTGCCCCACCCTCCCTCCCTTCTCCTTTCATTTCCACAGGGTATGCCCCCTTTTAGGCCTACCCACGGCTATGGCTAAGGGCACAATTCAAGCCATTAAGTTAGGTTTAGCTAGCACACGGCTAGCCGGGTTAGGTTGTTCTTGATGTTTATCTCCCTAGGGTTCATCAAGCATCGTTGGCCGTAGCCATGACCACAAATATATATATATAATAAAATTGCGTATATATTTTATATGAGCGATAATTGTTATTCTTTTGTTGTGGGGCCATTAGTGAGTTTGTGTTGGTTTTTAGATACACTATATTGGTGTTCAGGTTAAATTGCTGTGTTGGCGCTTTGCAATAAATAAGTGGGTTTTGGGTTGCAGTTTGGGCACTCGGTCTCTAAAAGGTTCGCCATCACTGTCCTAGGAAATGTAACACTGGGAGAGTCACTTGTAGAGAAGGATTTGGGTGTACTTGTAGATCATAGATAGTGATGAGTGGCAGAGGCTATATTCTATTTCACGATATTTCGCGAATATATGGGTGAATATTCACCATATATTCGCGAATTCGCAGTTATTTTCTTGATTGCCAAAAATCGGCAATGTAATATTCGCGTAATGCGTGCGTAATACAGGCGTGGGTCACTTTGGGTACATTTTTAAAGCTGCTAGAAGTTTACTGAGACTGGAGACAATGGCTAACAAGGAAGAACATTACAATAGCTTTATATATGCAGGTAGAGTGCTCCAATATATATTCGCGATTGTGAGAATCAGCAATTAATGATGCACATATTTTTGCGCAATACGTGCAACTGGGTGACATCTCAGCACTATGTACATATGTATGGACAGCAGAACCCTACTTAACACCCTGCACTCAAACCTATGAGCTACACTATAAATCAATGACTATCTCCCCCTAACTATCTGAATTATATATCTAAGTTAACTGTCTAATTATACAGCAAAGCACAGAGCACAGAAATAACACTGCTGTCTCTCTCAGAACTCCATTACACTAAAGAAAATGGCTGCTGTGGAGGTTCTTTATAAAGTAAGGGGTAGGCAACTTTCCTATTGGTTGCTAGGGATGTTGCTAAGCTCAGACAAAGACATTGCAGCCTTCTCATTGGCCCCAGCAAGAGGGAAGTTACTGATGAAAAAAAAAAGTTAAATATTCAAAATTACAAATATATAGCACTATATTCTAAATGTTCGCGAATTCTCGAATTTGCTATATTCGCGATAAATAGATTAAATAACAGCATTCAATGTCAATCAGCTGCTTGTAAGGCTAGGAACAGTGTGTAGCTATAGGGGTTGCAGCAGTCGCAATTGCAACAGAGCCCCTAAGTCAGGGGTGTAATGATGGCAGTCACAGAGTGTGCGACTGCAACCGGGCCCGGCAGGGGAAGGGCACAGGGAGAAGAACGCTTCCATTGTGGAAGCGCTCATTTCCATAGTCATCTGTATCGCTGTTCTCAGGACAGCGATACAGATGGATGCTGCGGCGGGGCATGGCAGAGGCGTCTCCCTTCCCCATTCCTCTGATAGGCTGTAGGCACTAGGCCCGCAGCCCGTCAGAGGCTGGTGCAGACATCATCGCGCCGCCTGAGCCGTACAGAGTTGGACACAGGCCAGAAGAGGCCTGCATCGCATCGCTGCCATGGAGGTAAGTATACGTGTTTATTTTTTTTTCATATGGTACAATACTTGGTACTGGCACATGACTGGGGGGGGGGGAGGAACTTGTTACTGGCACATGATTGGGGGTGGGAACTTGTTACTGGCACATGATTGGGGGGGGTGAGGCACTTGTTACTGGCATATGATTGGGGGGGGCACTTGTTACTGGCACATGATTGAAGTGCACTTGTTACTGGCACATGATTGGGGGTCATCTATGGGGGCACTTATTACTGGCACATGATTGCAGGGGATCTATGGGGCACTTTTTACTGGCACATTATTGGGAGGCACTATAGGGGGCACTTTTTACTGGAAAATTATTGGGTGGCACTATGGGGGCACTTACTGGTACATTATTGGGGGGCACTATGGGGGCACTTCTTACTGGCACATTATTGGGGGGCACTATGGGCGCATCTACTGAGGCCACAAAGAAGGGATATTTTATATGGAGGGCTCTGTGTGGTACTAGTATTATCAAGGGGTTTATCTGTTTCTGCAGTATAGTATTGGGGAGCACAGAGGCACAGTATTGAGGTTAGTAGGATGATTTGTCCAGAAGATGGGAGGATGATGGAAAAGTAATAAACTAAAATTTTATTTTTTTTGTCAAACTGCAGAGACGAAAAATAGCTGAAAAATTGTAGTCTGGTCTGAAGGTCTGTAGGGAGAAGATGAGGAAAGAGAACATCTACATCAAAGGAGATGTCACCAGATGTAAGAGGCATGAGGCGCTGTATTACCCTGTATTTTCTGTAGTGATGGGAGTAGGGGCATAACAATCGCGACAGGGGGGTGGAGATGAGGGTAGAGTATTTGGGGATCAGGCCTGGGGGCGGGGCCCAATTTAAAGTTTGCCCTGGGGCCCATAGAACTCTAGTTACGCCCCTGACTAGGATGATATTGTTGTGTATTAAAAGGGCTATGGACTCGCAGGACAGGGCTGTAATATTATCAATTTATAAAACTGTGGTGCAGCCTCATTTGGAATATCTGTGCTGTTCTGGACACTAGTTTGTAGAAAGGATACTTTGGAGCTGGAAAAAAGTACAAAGAGCAACTAAACTGATAAGTTTAATGGAGGGTCTTAATTATGAGTAAGAGTAAACTAATTACATTCATTTAGTCTTAAGATTTATTATTAACTTATGCAAATACAGTATATTAATGGGCCGTACAAAAAATATGGTGAAAAGCTGTTTCATGTAAAATGGCTGGCACCCCCATAGTACTGCCTATTCTTGTCTGCAATTGCGGACAAGAAAAGGACATGTTCTATTTTTTTCCGGAGCCGCGGACCGGAAGTTCGGTTGCGCACTCCGGAAATGCGGATGCGGACAGCACACTGTGTGTTGTCTGCATCCATTCCTGCCCCATAGAGAATGAATGGGTCCGGATCTGTTCCGCAACGGAACAGATCCGGACACATTCGCGGACGTGTGAATGGACCCTAAGTCTGGATCTCATTCCCTTTGTCTAAAGTTCACATTCCCACCTATCCTTTGGTTAAACTTGATGGACTTACAGAATGTATTTTTTTAGCTTCTTTTACCAATGTAACTGTTAGCAGCAGTTAGAATAGCAGTTAGTTAGTTAGCAGTTAGAATTAGGCGGTGTATGGAGCTGAAACTCAGGTACTACAGTTTCCAATATGTTAGTCCCAGAAAACCCCGTTAAATTGATAGCATTCAAGTGTTATTCAAAACAAAATGTTTTTTTTTTCAGTATTTCAAATAGATTTCATTGTGCTGCCAACATATTTACACATACTACATACGTTGTTTCTTGATAAGTTTTTCCATGCCTTCTCTTGCAAAGTTTGCATTTTTAACTTTATCTAATGCTTTCTGTAGCAGCACTTCTTGTTCTTTTAGTTTATTTTTCAGAGTGCAGATCTCATCTCTCGCTACCTGATCCTGTCAAAAAAACAAAACAGAGAAATCATGCATTTTTAAACTGTATTTATTAGAGATGAGGGAACCAGTCAATATTCATTTTGGGTCTGGTTCGTCGAATTTCTTAAAAAGTTCAGTTCTGACCCAAATCAGTTTGAGACAAATCAAAGTTGCTCCAATCGCCCTGAAAGTTGGTATATAACCCCTTCTAGCCTCTTAGGACTCTTGTTATCGCTTTTAATTTATTTTCTATGATTTTTTTTTCCTATTCCCTCCACAAGCTCAGGAACACGACAGCAATAGTAAATGATGTCTGAGTGACTCTGACAAACATAGCTATGGGTAAACGCTCGTTTAATGGCGTATACATATGTGTTATGCTTTTTCATATTCCAAAGCTTCCACAAATTGTCCCCTATCATGGACAGATAGTTTAAACACACAGAGTGTTATGGGATAAAAAAAAAAAAAAAGTGGCTTGGGGGAAATTATGCCTTGACATTAGAGATGAGCGAATCAAATCAGACGAAGTGGAATTCGATCCGAATTTCAGGTAAAATTTGATTCGCAAGGAATGCGAATTTAGTTGCGCTTCATAGCAACGAATCGCAATTTTTCCTAAGCTGGCGGCCACATGTGTGAGGACTGAGGACATGGGGCAAGAAACTCTGGGATGGCGGGATCACCAAAATTGACATTCATGCAGCCAATCAGCAGCCAGCCAGCCCTGTGATGTCACAGCCCTATAAATACGGCAGCCATTGTAGATTCTGCCATTTTCCAGCGTTCTGAGTGCAGGGACAGACGTGGGAAGCCACTAGGGACGGTTATTGGAAAAAGCTAATTGTAAAAAAAAAAACTATTTATAAGTGCAGGGAAAGGCTAGGGAGGAATCTTTTCACAGCATCTTAGTGCAGGGAGAGACATCGGAAGGCACTAGGGACAGTGCTAGAAAAGCCTTTAGTGGCTTATATCTGTAGAAAAAGAAAAATATATACGCAGTTCACTTCTGCAGCTATATGTGCTGAGAACGTTAAGTGACGTATTTCTGTACTACAAGAAAAATATGTACGCAGTTCACTTCTGCAGTTATTTGGAGTTAAAAGCATTTAGTGAGGTATTTCTGTACTATAAGAAAAATATATACACAGTTTACTGTTGCCGTTATTTGCGGTAAAAGCGTTTAGTGGCCTATTTCATTGCAAAAATAAAAATATATATGTAGAACAGAAGGTGGGCCAGTCCTTAAGCCTTTCGGTGTCTGCCAAAGTGCACGGCAGCGCCGACGTGAGGAGCTGTAACTACGGTCAGGGACAGTACATGTCCTTTATGGCCCTTTGTGGTAAATGTGGTACCTGCAGAGTCACACCAGCAACTTGGCCAGGTAACGCCGTTTCCGCCAACACGTTCTCACGCCGCTGGTCCAGCAACAATGTCCGCCTCTGCCTCCTCATCCTCGGCCATGTCCTCAGCCTCCACTGCAGGGACAAGTCACAGTGCCCTTCCAGCATACCATATATGCAGGGAACGGCGGTGTCACGCTGTTCTGCACCTTGTTAGAAGCGTAGTCAGGCGATGCAGTTTATGATAATCCAGGTGATCCAACAAACAGATGGCAGGCAGATACGTAGTCAGACTGAGCAGGGGTCAATAGTCCAGGCAATCCAGCAAGTAGACAGCAGACAGAGTCAGGGTCCAGCAAAGCAGATGTCAGAATCCAGGAAATCCAATAAATAGACACGGAGGGACACTTTAGCGGGAGTCAAGAGGTACAACAACCACGCTTGGGCACTTCCGCCAGAGTGAAGCTGCCCTAAATACTCAAAGCCCCAACTATGGGTGGGGAGGATAATCAGGACCAGCTGGTATCCCCTATAAGACAGAGAGAGGTTGTCACGACCGCTATCCCAGCAGCAGTCGTGTCGCACCAGACGGAGGGGAAGGGGGACCCTTATCTACGGATGGGAAATAGAACGGCCACCCCTGACAAACCCTATGCTGGCACCTGTCTGCCCTGATACCCTAGACGGGGTGTGAACCCGTGCGGCGAGCAGGATGCCTAAACCCTGAGTCACTCTAAGAAGACTAGACTGGGGAAAGGCAGATGGGAGCACTAGTCACCATCACTCATGTCTAGGAGAACAACAGGGGAAGACAGTAACAAACAAACAAACAAACAAACAAACAATCTCCAGCAGAGATAGACTTATCCAGTCACGAGCAGAGAAGATGATCCCAACAACGACAGTCCACGCCAGACAAGAGCTCCACAGCAATACCGTCAAACGATCTCCTTCAAAGGTCAGAATAGCACTGGAAGTAAGGACTATATCTGGCAATGACTGCAAGTGAAACTGAAACTAATATAGTAGCTGGGAGTGGCAGACAGCACTCACCTGAGAAGAATGCCTACAAACTCCCAGTCAGGACAAAAAGGTTCACAAGGCAAAACCCGGATGACATACTCCTGAACCATGAAGCAAACTCACAAGCTATCGCGAGTAGCAAGTCGCTGCGACCTTCTCTTCCCAGACCTATCTGGATCAGTCACAGTCGTGACAGTACCCCCTTTCTACGAGGGCCACCGGACCCTCAAGACCAGGCCTCTCCGGGTGGGACCTATGAAAAGCCCGAATGAGTCTGTCCGCCTTTATCTCTGATGCTGGCACCCACATTCTCTCTTCGAACCATAACCTTTCCAGTGCACCAGGTACTGAAGAGAGCGGCGAACATATCGTGAATCAACAATCTTTTCTACCTGAAACTCAAGACTGCCATCAACAACCACCGGTGGAGGCGGTAGTGGCAATGGTTCAGGAGGTTCTACATATCTCTTAAGCAGAGATCTGTGGAAGACATTATGGATCCTTAGAGTCTGAGGCAGCTCCAGACGAAAAGCCACCGGGTTAATGATCTTAATTACCCTATAAGGACCAATAAATCTTGGACCTAATTTCCATGAGGGAACCTTCAACTTGATATTTCTGGTAGACAACCACACCAAGTCATTCACCCCAAGGTCCGGACCTTCAGAGCGCTTCTTATCAGCCACACGTTTGTATCTGCCACCAATTCTCTTCAAACTTTCTTGCACACTCTGCCACACTGATGAAAGTGAAGACGCAAATCGTTCCTCCTCGGGAATCCCAGACGGCCCCCTCACTAAACGTACAAAACTGAGGATGGAAACCATACGCACCAAAAAATGGTGACTTATCGGTGGATTCTTGACGACGATTATTAATGGCAAACTCGGCTAACGGTAAATAAGATGACCATTCCTCCTGATTTTCGGAAACAAAGCATCTCAAATATGTCTCTAGGTTTTGATTGGTACGTTCAGTCTGACCGTTGGACTGTGGATGGAAAGATGAAGAAAACGACAGATGAACCCCTAAACGAGAACAAAAAGCTTTCCAAAATTTAGAAACAAATTGGGTACCACGATCCGAAACAATATCGGAAGGGACCCCGTGAAGCTTCACGATGTGGTCAATAAAAACCTAAGCCAGTGTGTTAGCATTAGGCAATGCGGTCAGAGCAATAAAGTGCACCATTTTACTGAATCTGTCAACAACAACAAGAATAACAGTCTTCCCTGCTGATACTGGTAGATTAGTAATGAAATCCATTGATAGGCGCGTCCAAGGCCTGTTGGGGATGGCCAGAGGTAAAAGACGCCCTGCCGGACGAATATGATCCACCTTAGAACGAGCACAGGTAGGACATGCAAACACAAAATTCAACACCTCCTGGCGCCACTTAGGCCACCAGAACCGACGAGACACTAATTCAGAGGTTGCCTTACTACCTGGGTGTCCTGCCAGTGCGGAGTTATGGTGTTCCTTTAGTATCTCCAGGCGTAAATTTTCTGGCACAAACAGTTTATCCGAGGGGCAGGAGGCCGGGGTGTCCCCCTAAGCTTCCAACACCCTCCCCTCTAAACCTGAGTGTAATGCAGAGACCACCACCCCCTTTTGCAAAATAGGCTCTGGAACATCATCATCACCCCCTCCAGG
This sequence comes from Bufotes viridis, assembly GCA_033119425.1. NCBI lineage: Eukaryota > Metazoa > Chordata > Amphibia > Anura > Bufonidae > Bufotes > Bufotes viridis. The sequence goes on along the minus strand of CM065596.1, from coordinate 90,573,795 downwards.
AAAACTTCGAGACAATGCATCCGCCTTAGTATTTTTGCCCCGGGCGATAGGTTATTACAAAATTAAACCTAGTAAAAATAACGACCACCGAGCCTGTCTAGGGGTGAGACGTTTAGCAGACTCCAGATATACTAAGTTTTTGTGATCAGTAATCACTGTGACGGGATGAACCGCCCCCTCCAAAAAATGATGCCACTCCTCTAAGGCCAACTTAATAGCCAAAAGTTCCCTGTTGCCAATGTCATAGTTCCTTTCTGCAGTAGACAATTTCTTCGAAAAGAAAGCACACGGACGCCATTCACCAGGGACGGGCCCTGAGATAGTACCGCTCCCACCCCCACCTCTGATGCATCAACCTCTACAATAAAAGGAAGCGAGACATCTGGCTGTACGAGAATAGGAGCCGAGGTGAATCTTTCCTTCAGAGATGTAAAGGCAGTTTTGGCTGCATGTGACCATTTGGAAAAAAATCGGATCCCTTTCGGGTCATGTCCGTCAGTGGTTTGACCACCAAGGAATAGTTCTTTATAAACTTTCTATAAAAATTGGCAAACCCCAGGAAGCGTTGCAATGCCTTCAGGTTCTCAGGCAGATCCCAGTCCATAATTGCCCGGACTTTCTCTGGATCCATGCGGAAGCCTGAATCTGACAACACATACCCCAGAAATGGCAGTTCTTTTACAGCGAACACACATTTCTCTAATTTAGCAAACAATTTGTTGGCCCTTAATATCTGCAGCACTTGTCTCACATGGATCTTATGTGTATCCAGATCCGGAGAATAGACCAGGATGTCATCAAGATATATCACAACAAATCTCCCGATAAGGTGACTAAAAATATCGTTGACAAAATATTGGAACACCGCAGGCGCATTAGTAAGACCAAATGGCATGACTAGATTTTCATAATGCCCTTCCGGAGTATTAAGCCGTCTTCCACTCATCCCCTCTTTGATGCGAACCAGGTTATAGGCTCCTCTGAGATCCATTTTGGAGAACCATTTAGCACCAGCAACCTGATTAAAGAGGTCGGGAATGAGAGGAAGAGGATAGGGATCTCGGATAGTTATCCGGTTTAATTCCCGGAAATCCAGGCAAGGACGCAGGCCCCCATCTTTCTTTTTAACGAAAAAGAACTCTGCAGCCACGGGTGAAGAAGAGGGTCTGATGTGTCCCTTAGCCAAACTCTCCGAAATATAATCTTTCATAGCCTTCCTCTCCGGGCCGGAAAGATTGTATAACCGGGTTTTAGGTAGTTTTGCCAAAGGTAACAGATTAATTGGGCAATCATATGGACGATGAGGTGGTAACCCCTGACAACCCTTCTCAGAGAACACATCCATAAAATCTGACAGAAAGGAAGGTAGAGATGTTACAGAGAGTGTTGAGCACCTACTACTCAAGCAGTTGTCCTTACAATGTTCACTCCACTCCACAATCTCCTCGGCCTGCCAATCCACTACGGGATTGTGAGTCACCAGCCAGGGAAGCCCCAATACCATAGGAGCCGGAAGACCGTCCAGGACATAACAAGAGATATGCTCTTTATGGAGGTCCCCTACCTGCAGATGGATATTATGGACGATCTGAGTTAACCTCTCTGAGTAAGAGGGAGGAGTCGATGGCAAAAACAGGAATAGTTCTGCGTACCGATTCCGGAGTAAAACCCAGAGCCTGAGCAAACCGTGAATCCACCAAGTTGACCCCCGCCCCACTGTCCAAAAAGACGGAACAGATCTCAGTCTTATTGCCCACCACAACGGTAGCGGACAACAAAAACTGAGACATGCGTATGGAGGAAACGAATACGCCCAGACTTTTATCCTCCGCACAGTCTGGGGACTCTAGTTTTCCGGCGGCTCCTTTGTTTGTGATCTCTTGGGTTCTGAGGGACATACCTTTACAAAATGACCCCTCCCCCCACAACGAAAACAAACCTCTGACCTATGGCGGACCTTAGGAGGATTCACCCATCTAGTGGCGCCCCCTATTTGCATTGGTTCGACTGGATCACAACAAACCGATCCCTGCCCTATAGAGGCCTCTGTAGAATTTAATAGTTTTTCCCTGAGTCGTCTGTCGATTCTTATGGACAGAGACATAGCAGCCTCAAGAGACCCAGGGACCTCGTATACAGCCAGCGCGTCTTTTAATTTTTCAGACAACCCCTGGCAGAACTGACTCCTAAGGGCCGAGTCGTTCCATAATGTATCCGTAGCCCACCTACAATTCAGAACAATATAGTTCAGCTGACCGGTTCTCCTGCCGAAGTCTACGTAGCTTAGACTCAGCCAGTGAGACCCTGTCCGGGTCATCATACACGAGACACAAGGCTTCAAAAAACTCCTCCACTGATCGTAAGGCCGGAGAGTCAGATGGTAAAGAGAAAGCCCAAGCCTGCGGATCTCCTTGCAGGAGAGAAATTACAATGCCCATCCGTTGTTCCTCACCGCCGGAGGATCTAGGGCGTAACCTGAAGAACAATTTACAAGCTTCTCTGAAGGTTACAAATTGGTCTCTCCCTCCTGAGAACCTATCAGGAAAAGCCACTTTTGGCTCAGGAGTACCTTGGTTTCCCGTAGCAACGGTGGAACCCAAGGATTGCTGCTGCTGCTGCAGTACTGTTGCTTTTAATCCTGCCACTTCAAGGCCAGATATACTGTCACGACCGCTATCCCAGCAGCAGTCGTGTCGCACCAGACGGAGGGGAAGGGGGACCCTTATCTACGGATGGGAAATAGAACGGCCACCCCTGACAAACCCTACGCTGGCACCTGTCTGCCCTGATACCCTAGACGGGGTGTGAACCCGTGCGGCGAGCAGGATGCCTAAATCCTGAGTCACTCTAAGAAGACTAGACTGGGGAAAGGCAGATGGGAGCACTAGTCACCATCACTCATGTCTAGGAGAACAACAGGGGAAGACAGTAACAAACAAACAATCTCCAGCAGAGATAGACTTATCCAGTCACGAGCAGAGAAGATGATCCCAACAACGACAGTCCACGCCAGACAAGAGCTCCACAGCAATACCGTCAAACGATCTCCTTCAAAGGTCAGAATAGCACTGGAAGTAAGGACTATATCTGGCAATGACTGCAAGGGAAACTGAAACTAATATAGTATCTGGGAGTGGCAGACAGCACTCAACTGAGAAGAATGCCTACAAACTCCCAGTCAGGACAAAAAGGTTCACAACGCAAAACCCGGATGACATACCCTGAACCATGAAGCAAACTCACAAGCTATCGCGAGTAGCAAGTCGCTGCGACCTTCTCTTCCCAGACCTATCTGGATCAGTCACAGTCGTGACAGTACCCCCCTTTCTACGAGGGGCCACCGGAGGCACGTGCTCTATAGTGCCTCAGATGACACCTGGTAGTGAGGATGGATGCGGTGATAAGCCAGAGGACGCCTGCGTCTCTTATAAGGTAAGCCAGCCCTGGGACCCATGGTGCTGAGCTGTGCAGACAGGGATCTGTCCTCCTGCGGTGGGGACACAGAACCAATGCTGACAATTCGTGGCCGTAACTGGCCGAATTTGCCCTGGAAAAGCTGTCCTGTCCGGCCAGTAGTGTGGCAACATAGTGGGTGTTTAGTGCGGCGGGGGCCAAGATGAATCAGGCGTGGATCAGGCAGGATTTCCACTCACCAATTCCTGATGCATCTGATTAGATCATCCATGCCGCCTCACCCAAACCTTGAAAAAAGAGACCGGTTTCTTTGACCTCAGCTACTACTCTGATGCTGCCACCCACCTGATGCCACACATCTGATTCCAAGTGCTCCTTCTTTCACCCACCCACGTATGCGTCCTCACATATCAGCGCCGGAACCAGAAGTCCACCTTGCCATTTTGTGGTCTCCTGATGCTGCTGCTGCCATCTCCACACTATGTCACCTTGCCACTCTGTGGTATTCTGATGCTGCTGCCACCATCTCCACACTATGTCACCTTGACATTTTGTGGTCTCCTGCTGCTGCCATCTTCACACTATGTCACCTTGCCATTTTGTGGGCTCCTGATGCTACTGCTGCCTTCTCCACACTGTTTTGCATTCTGCTGCCACCTCCAGACTCTGTCATTGTGCCACTCTGTGGCCTACTCATGCTGCAGCCACCTCCAGACTCTGTCATTGTGCTGCTCTGTGGTCTCCTCATGCTGCTGTCACCTCCACACTTGGTCATTGTGCCACCCTGTGGCCTCCTCCTGATGCTGCTGCCGCCACCTCAAGACCCTGTCATTGGGCCACTCTGTGGTCTCCTCATGCTGCTTCCACCTCACCACTATGACATAGGTCCACTCTGTGGACTTCTCCTGCTGTTCCCACACTTCCCACTTCATGACTGGTCCACTATTTTGGCTTTCGGCCTGGCTGACATCATCATTTATTTGACCTTTCTTCTGACTGTCAGAAGCAAGGAAAAATGAGATGTACAACGGATCCTGTCTGTGTAGCGGCTGTAAGCCTTTATGATCCCATCAGAATTGGCGTATGATTTGGTAGCCAAAAGCACAAAACACAGAAGACATGCAAATATTCCATTCACGTGTTATCTCTGTTTTAGATCCACTTCTGTGTTTTTTTTGGCATTAGCAATACTGATGGATTTTTGAGAAAATGCTGAACAAGTGAAGGCATATGCTCCACAGACAGGATCCGTTTTTTGTGGGTCATTATTCTGATGGATCAGAGGAAGGGCAAATTGATCAGTGACGTCAACACAAATGTACTGCTGACCCAGCGGGGCTCTATTTGTATAAGCGTTTAGTAAAAGAGGTTCTGTAGACATCTATGTGAAATCAGCTAACGAGGGTGTAAAAGGACTGTGCTTCTTCTTGACGCTAACATCTACCTGTAAGGCGGAGTTGATACTTGAGTTATTTGGTCAGTTTTGGCTCTGTGACTGCCCAAATAAGTGAATTGTGCAGTGATTCCAAGAGCAACCCCTGTCATCTGCATTCACTACCACAGCAGACTCCCTATGCGTGTTACTGCAAGTCACAGTGTTCTACAGCCCTCTAAAAGGCTGTCTCTACTCAACATGCACAAGTTTTGATTGTTAGAAGAAAAAGCGTCTTGTTGTGAACAAGCCTAAAAAAAATTGGGAGCAGCAGCAGTGCAATGTGGATGTTGAATGGGTACTGCACAGATATAGTAGCATGCAACATACAATGCTGTCTATGGGTAATAGTAGTAGCAATAGTTGTTGTAGTAGTGATAGTGGCGGCAGATGGTTTGCGTTGTGTTAATGGTGGTGACCGCCATATGATACATGTTGGCAGAAAGGCAGCAGCATGATGAATATCGCAACTTCGAGAATTTGTGAATATTTAGAATATAGTGCTATATATTTGTAATTTCGAATATTCGTCTATTTTTTTTCATCTGAACCCATTACCTGCCTGCTTCTTGCTTGTGGGCCAATGTGAGAAGGCTGCAATATCGTAGTCTGTAGTAAATTAGAATATTCTTCATTATTTAACCACTTGCCGCCACGCTAATGCAGATGGGCGTCAGCGCGGCGGCTCTCTCAGGTCTCACTCACGCCTATCGGCGTCATCTCGTGAGACCCGAGATTTCGCATGAACGCGCGTGCCGTGCGTGCGCGTTCATGCGATCGTAACCGGGACAACTGAAACTACAGCCTGCCAGTGCTGATCATGCGCTGGCAGGCTGTAGATGCGGAAAAAAACGCATTTAAAACGCATATCAGACGCTTTTTTGTAAACAGCGTCTGATATGCCTGCTGTCTGCTCCGCTGGTGGTCCATTTGTCTGGGACCACCAGGGCAAACACAAGTAAAGTGCACCAATCACTACACACACCCCCCCCTACCCCCCATCACTGATTAACCCCTGATAACCCATGTCACCCCCCTGATCACCCCCTGTCACCCCCCTGTCACTAATCACCCCCCTGTAAGGCTCATTCAGACATCCGTGTGTGTTTAGCGGATCCATGGATCTGCGGATCCGCAAAATACGGACACCGGCAATGTGCTTTCCGCATTTTGCGGATCCGCACATTGCCAGAACTATATAGAAAATGCCTTTTCTTGTCCGCAATTGCGGACAATTGCAAATGAAATTTTTTAAAAAAAAAAAAATCCATTTCCGCTAACTTGTGACAAAAAAAAAAAATTCCATGAACTCACTATGCCCCTCAGTCAATACCTTAGGGTGTCTACTTTCCGAAATGGGGTCATTTATGGGGTGTTTCTACTGTCTGGGCATTGTAGTGCGTCAGGAAACAGGACAGGTGCTCAGAAAATCAAAGTGCGGAAACTCACTTTTTTGCACCATAGTTTGTAAACGCTATAACTTTTACCCAAACCAATAAATATACACTTATTGCATTTTTTTTTATCAAAGACATGTAGAACAATTAATTTAGAGAAAAATTTTAATTGAAATGTAGTGTTATTTGAAAATTTTTACAACAGAAAGCGAAAAATGTAGTTTTTTTGCAAAAATGTCTTTAAAAAAAGTAAAATATAAAAAAAAGTAAAAATGTCAGCAAGAATGAAATACCACCAAATGAAAGCTCTATTAGTGAGAAGAAAAGGAGGTAAAATTCATTTGGGTGGAAAGTTGTATGACCGAGTAATAAATGGTGAAAGTAGTGTAGTGCGGATTTGTAAAAAAGGGCCTGGTCACTAGGGGGGTATAAACCTGTGGTCTTCAAGTGGTTAATTTATTTCATCCTATGCGAAAAATCAGCCATGTGATATGCGCGTTAATCGAGTAAGGGTGGGTTATAGGCAACTTTTCTATTGGGTTGGCTTGCTAGAATTCGTAAATATGTAGAATATAGTGTGATATTATATATATTCATAAAACCAAATATTAGTTTTTTTATTCTTCTGAACCCATTAGAGTAGTAAATGTAATGGGTTCAGATGAAAAAAAAAGATGAATATTCGTTTTTACGAATATATATCCCATATATCATATATTTACATTTCATATATATCCGATTTTTCGCATAAGCTAAAATAAATTAAATAATGAAGAATATTCTAATTCAGTCAGGATAAACTCAGGAAACTTCTAGCAGCTTAAAAAATATAGCCAAGGGGGCGGGCTGGCAGCCAACATGGCCGGACGTGTCTGATCAGCGCTCCGTGCCGTTGCAGGCAACTACGGGATAAATCCTGACTATACTGAGCGGGAGACCCGCTCCAACCTACCAACTGAATACTGCAGTCCCCGGTATCCGATCCTGGGGAAAGTAGAAACCGCAGAGCTGAGCGCACAGCACAGGGACCGGACACGGCACGCGGCCCCTGCACAAGGTCGGGCTGCCATCACCACTGAGCTGCGCAGCGGGAGAGAAGTGTGAGACGCAGCAGCAGCAGGCAGCGAGTACCGACAGCACAGATCTCCGGCATATCCCTCCGGGTGATCTTGAATTGGGGGCGGAAGGGTGAGTCCCGGTCTCCTATCTATACTGCCGCCAATTTTCCGCCTAAGGCGCCATCTTAGCCGCAGTGTGCGGCAAGCAACAGAGTGTATCAGCCACAGGTTCCCTGCATCCCCCTGTACAGAACATAAAAGGGAGCAAATTGACATACAGCCCCTTCAAGTCATGGGCGAATACGTCTACTTTTCCACTGCTAAGACACACAGCCATAGTCTTATTTGTACTCAGCAACCTTACTAAGGGAGGTCATTGTCTCTAAATTATCACTCAGCCGTCAGCAGCAAACGAAAGCATGGGGCCACAAAAAGGGGCCAGTGCTGCAGACAAATTGAAAGAATATGCAAGAGTCACAGATGACAACTCGCGTTCCCCCCTTCCGCAGCGCAATATGCAAACCAGAGCCAACGCTGTTCCTGAAAATCCTAATCCGTCAGCAGATGATCCTCAGGAAGAACCTACTCTTGAACAGGTTTCTGTGCAATTGTTGGAAGCTATTACTGCATGCAAGACCTTCCTAATGGGTAATGGGTAATGGGTAAACAGAATGAAGTTAAAATTGACCTGGGCCTCTTACGGCAAGACCTCCATAATTTGCGTGACAGAGTTCAAACTACCGAGGAACGTATATCCCGCCTGGAGGATACAATGGCTCCTGTACCATGGTCAATCTCAGAACTCACTGCTAAATCCGAAACTTGGAAACAGAAAGTGGATGACTTAGAGAACAGACTCCGCAGAAATAACATCAGGATCATCAGTCTGCCGGAGAGGGCGGAAGGTCATTCCCCTGACACCTTTATAGAAAAATGGATTAAAGAACTGTTTCCGGATGCAGAATTCTCTCTGGCTTTTGCGGTGGAGAGAGCACACCGAGTTCCAGCAAGGCTGCCTCCACCTGGGGTGCCGCCGCGCCCTATGCTTGCCAGATTCCTCAATTGTAAGGACAGAGACAAGATACTGGCCCTCGCCCGGCGCAAGCAGGAAATCAAATACGACAACGCCAAAGTTTCCATATTCCCGGACTTCTCAATGGAACTACAAAAGCAGCGGGCCACCTTCCTGGACGTTAAACGTCATCTCTGTGAAGCGAATGTCCCCTACTCCATGGGATACCCAGCCAGGTTGAGAGTGGTCGACGGTGATAAAGCCATATTCTTTAGTAACCCTGCTTCAGATAACAGAAGGTTATTATCGTTCTGAAAAGTTAGAATGCGCCTGTTCTTATGTTTTTCTGTATGTTTACTGTTAATGGTTATTCTACTAGCTGAGGTCACAGGTATAGATAATGCAGTGAGCCTGGTGGACGGATTAGCTCTTGGATCGACCCTACGTAGCTTAAACAATGGCGGAATTGAAATTTTTGTCCTGGAACATTAGAGGTCTAGGCACTCCTCAGAAAAGGACTACAGCCTTTTACTACATCAAACACCCCAACCCACACATTATCTGTCTTCAAGAGACGCATCTGACCCCCACTACCTCCAAATTTCTCAGGAAACTCTGGGTACAATGGGTGGCGCATTCCTATCACACCTCTGCCTCCAGGGGGGTGTCGTTATTGATACATAAGTAACTCTGCTGGGAAGTAAAAGAGCTCTCCATTGATGCTGAAGGTAGATATATCTTCGCTCACGCCATCATTATTAATGATCCATACGTACTTCTGGGCATCTACAACCCTCCCCCAGGCTCTCTGCATGTGTTACAACTGGCGGTCGCGTTTGCGGCGCCCTATCCGCACGCTATGCTAGTCTGTATGGGGGACCTCAACACGATACTAGACCCCTCACTAGATAGACTGCAGGACGTGGGGGCATCCAGGGATAGGGGGCCTACAAGGTTTAGCAGGTTTCTCACTGAATTTGGCTGGCACAACTTATGGAGAGCCAAGAACCCTTCCACACGCACCTACTCATGCCATGGCGGCTCTCATGATACCTTATCGAGGATAGACTACGTTATAGGAAACGAAAAGTCGCTGCTATTCCTCAGGACAATTAACTACCTACCCAGGGGTATATCAGACCATTCCCCTGTCTTGGCAGTGTTTGCGGGTAAATCGGACTCACCCTGGTATAGAATAAATGTACATCCATTCTGGCTGGACCTTATGGGTGCAGCAGATAGCACTACGCATTACATACAAGAATTTTTAGCTGACCATACAGATGAACCCAACAAACTACTACTGGGACACCCTTAAGGCATTCATACGGGGGATCTTACACTCAAACATCAAACATATTAAGATGACAGCAAAACGCTCGGAAATGGAGTTGGAGATGAGATATACAACCTTGGAGCAGCAATATGTAGATCACCCCACAATTGGGAATAAATCAGCATGGTTACAAGCAGGCAGACACTATCTAGAAGTGCTACAGAATAAAGCGGATAGGAAGATATTCTTCCAGAAACAAAAAATGTTTGAGTTAGGTAATAAGTCAGCTAAGTTGCTCGCCCAGCTAGTTAGACAGGATTCGTCCTCATCTTCCATCTTGACCATATAGGACCACATGGGTAAAACTGTGACCACACAGGAGGAGATTACTAATGTATTTACACATTTCTACAAAAAACTATATAAATCTAGCATCATAAAGTCTGACATGGATATAAACTTCTATCTGAATAATGTAACATTCCCCGTCCTTTCCGATACGCATAGGATATTGTTAGACCAACCCATTAGTCTAGAGGAAGTCACTAGAGCTATTGCAGACCTCAGTAATGGGAAATCCCCAGGCCTGTATGGGCTACCTAAGGAAGTATATGCTAAATATGAAGATACGCTACCTCCCGTCTTGCTTGCCACCTATAATTCAGCTTTTAGGAAGGGAAATTGCCAGACTCCTTTATGGAAGCGATTATAATATTGTTACTAAAACCGGACAAAGACCCCCTAGAATGTGGGTCGTACAGGCCAATTGCACTGCTCAATGAAGATTACAAAATTCTGACGAGGGTCCTTGCGACACGTCTAAACAAAGTAATTCTAACACTTGTGCATCCAGATCAGACAGGCTTTGTGCCAGGAAAGCCGACCACAGAAAATATCAGAAAAGCACAAACGGTTGCTCAGATGGGCCACTATGTACGGGATTCCTGGGCACTTGTAGCGCTCGACGCTGCAGAGGCCTTTGATTCTATTGAGTGGCCATTTCTGAGAAGCTGTATGCAAAGATTTGGCTTTGGCACCCAGTTTCTGAAATGGATCGACATTCTATATAGTAATCCGGTAAGCAGGTTGATGGTCAATGGGGACATTTCTGATAGCTTCTCGCTCTTCAGGGGGACTCGTCAGGGCTGTCCCCTGTCACCACTTCTATTTGCCCTAGCTATGGAAGCACTAGCTATCCAAATTCGCCAAAGCGAACACATCAGAGGTATTGCCCTGAATTCAGAGGAGCTGCGAGTCGGGCTTTATGCTGACGACATGATATTGTATCTCTCATCTCCAGAAAACTCTTTACACAAGGCTATTTCCCTCATTAACGACTTTGGGGAATACTCAGGCCTTAGAATTAACTGGGATAAATCAACTTACATGCCACTGGGAACTATACCTTGGTCGGGTCCACCACAAATTATGAACCTTAAAGTAGTGGACTCATTTAAATATTTGGGAGTCATAATTCCTCAGCAATATTCAAAGTCCCTTGAATTGAATATCCTTCCCCTTATGACTCGGGTTAGACATAAACTGGCCCTTTGGAAGTCGCTCCCCCTCTCAGTCGCTGGCTGCATAAACTTGATCAAAATGATTATATTACCTAAAATACTATATGCAGTCCAACATACCGATGTTCCAATTCCTAAATACCACTTTAGAGATCTAGACACACACATTAGAGCTTTTATCTGGAGCAAATCGAGGGCCAAACTGATCCTTGATACGCTGAAACGCCCCAAAAACCTGGGAGGTATGGCTCTTCTAGATTTTTATATCTATTATCTGGCAGGACAGCTGAAAATAATTAGGTTTTGGTATGGAACACTAGACCTGCCAACTTCCGAAATCCTCCTGCGGGCGTACCACAACACCGGTACCCTATGGTCAGTTCTGGAGGGCTCTGTGCCATATGACAAACCACTACTACCCCTGCACAGATTTGGCAGGATAGTGTGAAGGGAAGCTAAGGAGTGGGGCAATTTCACTGATGTGGTATCTGACATACCATTGTGGGATAACCACTCACTGGGGCTGATGCAGACAGTGGTAGGTGCTGAACACTGGAAAGAGGCAGGGGTGCGCCGTCTAGGAGATTTGTATGATACGGAAGGGAGGATAATGATGTTTGACTCGCTGTCCCAGAAATATAACATTCCCCACCACTTATTCTTTTCCTATCTGCAGATAAGGGCTAATATACAGAGTGTCTACCCAGCTAACGGAGCTAAGATCTCCACCTACCCACCTATTGGTGTAGTGAGAATGCAGGGCCCTAGAGGACTAGTATCAGCTTTATACTCCTATCTGCTTACTACTAAACTCACATTGCACTCACTCCCAATTATTGAAAAATGGAAAGGAAACATCCCAACACTCACAGACGATTCAATATTGACTTTATTAGAATCACATTTAAAAGCGTCACCTGCAGCCAATAACAAATTAACTCAACTATATATCACACATCGCTCTTATTTAACACCAACTAGAATGTATAAAATGGGCAGGGCTACATGATCCAGGGGCGTAGCTAACGGCTCATGGGCCCTGGTGCAAGAGTTCAGCTTGGGCCCCCCTTTCCTCAGTGCTTTGTGTGTCTTCCTATGCAGCACAAGGGTCTTTGGGCCCCCTTAGGCTCCTGGGCCCGGTAGCGACTGCTACCTCTGCACCCCCTATAGCTACGCCCATGGCTACATCCACAGCGTGCCCTAGATGCGGGACCCTGGCGGCAGACTTTTGGCACATGATATGGACCTGTGCTCCAATAGCACACTTCTGGAATGAAGTTGTATACTTTCTTTCCTCCCTGATGCCGGTATGAATTGACAGTACGCCAGGGGTCTGCCTGTTGGGAATAATCAAAGATGACATGTGGGACCACTACCAGAAAACGTTTTTGAGGGAAACACTTTTCATGGCCAGAAAATGCATTGCTCTGAAATGGTATGACCCTAACACTCCCACTATTGCTATGTGGAAATCGCACATTAATCAAATGTTGCCATACATTTCACTAGTCTATCAGCACAGGAAAGTACCTGACCTTGAAGCAACACATGCTCCCTGCTGCTGAGGCTGTCTGGTGCATGACAACATCGTTCACGGCTGAAATGTCGAATTCCATTGAGTTGGAACGTTGTGGATTAAGTGGTGTAGGGGCAGGCCTAGGAGACCGTTCTTCACCTCATAAGAGCTGAAGTACTTGGACAGTCTCCTGGACTTTGCCAGCACCTTGTGGAAGCCAGTGTACTTATTTAGAAAGCACTGCACCACTAGGTTGATGCCATGTGCCATGCAGGGAGCATTTGTTATTTTGCCCAGTTTAACAATCCTACAGGCTCACCTGAGTCAGAGGACAGCTGGCTGGAGGTAGGAGTGGAGCCCAGTGGCAAAGACCGCAGGCAGGTAGTAGCATCAGGGAGGAATGTCCAGAAAGGACGGTAGCCTAGTAAGCAGGGCTACCGCCTGGGATGTGGCTGGTCACGGGTTGGAATCCTGACAGTAATCACCTTCCAAGGTGACCTTCGGGAATCCCAGGGGCAGGCTTACCGGCGTGCCTTTGGTGGAACTCTTTTACCAGTCTGGGGGCATGGACGTTTTCTTCTGGCTCCAGGAGTTATCCTCGGGAGGGTAGCCCTCCCACCCAATTAGGTATTGTAGTCTTCCCCGGTGGATCCTGTAGTCGAAGATCTTTGCGACAGCGTATTCTTCTTCACCCGGTACCCTCACGGGTGGTGGAGGGGGCGAGTGGCGGCCTGTGAAGGTGTTCTCCACGTATGGCTTGAGGAGGGAGCAATGGAGGACAGAGTGCACCCTAATGGAGTCCGGAAGGTCGAGCCGGAACGTGACCTCGTTAATTTGTGCTGTGATCTGGAACAGACCCATGTATCTTTGGGCCAACTTTTTGGAGGGGACCTTCAATCTGAGGTTCCTAGTGGACAGCCACACCTTGTCTCCCACATGGAAGCCCGGGGTGTGTTTTCTGCATCTGTTTGCTCCTTGTTTAAAGTGCCTCTGGGCGAGCTAGAGGTTGCCTATAATGTTCTTTTGTGCCTCCTGTAGGGTTGTTAGGCGTTCGTCCACTGCTGGGAGGGTGGAGGCGACGGGTAGGTGGGGAATGAACACCAGGTGCGAGCCTGTGTTAGCAAAGAAGGGGCTGTGCTTGGTTGAGCTGTGCTCAGCATTGTTGTAGGTGAACTCGGCCGTGGGGAGATGGTCAAGCCAGTCATCCTGCAAATTGGAGCTGAAACAGCGTAGTTACTGCTCTAGGGTCTGATTAGTTCTCTCCGTCTGCCCGTTTGACTGAGGGTGGAAAGCGGAGGACAGGTTCACTTTAACCCCGAGCGCCAGGCAGAAGTTCTTCCAGAACTTTGAGGCAAATTGTACGCCTCGGTCGGAGACCACATCGTCCGGGATCCCATGCAGCCTTAAGACCTCTCTGAGAATAAGATCGGCCGTCTGTTTTGCGGTGGGTAGGCCTTTGTAGGGGATGAAATGGGCCATCTTGGTGAGGCAGTCGACCACGACCAGGATGGTGTTCATCCCTTTTGAAGGAGGAAGGTCTACCACAAAGTCCATGGAGATCGAACCCCAGGGGCAGGAGGGAATTGGGAGGGGTTGTAACAGACCCACGGGAGAGGAACGAGGAGTCTTATTGCGGGCACCGTGCACGAGGAGATGTACCTCTTGATGTTCTTGTATGTTAGCCACCCGAAGGAGCTGGAGAGAAGCTCCTGGGTCTTCCTTGTGCTCAAATGGCCGGCCAGCTTGGAGTCATGGTTGAGTTTGAGCACTTCGAGCCGTGCGATTTCTGGTACATATAGTTGTAGGCCCTGATGAAACCGATGACCGTTCTTGAACGTAAGGCTGACATTCCTTGTGGGAGGGGGGGTCATTTTCGTATCCTTCTTTGATTGTGCCCAGGAGTTCTTTAGAGTAGGTGGCCCCTACGACCCTTCTCTCAGGTAGGATGTTGTTTTGGCCCGTGTTACTCTGTGAGGGCTCGGAAAACATTCTGGAGAGGGCGTCAGCCTTGCCGTTTTTTGATCCGGGGCGATAAGTGATGAGAAAGTTGAAGCGGGAAAATAATAGGCTCCATCTGGCCTGTCTGGCTGAGAGTCTCTTAGCTTAACTCGAGGTTCTTGTGGTCAGTTAGTACGATTATGGGGTTGGTGGCTCCCTCCAGCAGGTGTCTCCACTTGGAGAAGGCATACTTGATCGCCAGTAGTTCTTTGTTTCTGATGTCATAGTTCTTCTCTGAGGAGGACATCTGGCAGGAGAAATATGCGCACGGGTGTAGTAGCATCTTCTCCCCTGTCCGTTGTGACAGAACTGCCCCCACCGCGGAGTCTGATGCATCCACTTCGACTGTAAATGGCAGCTCAGGGTTCGGGTGGATTAGGATTGGAACAGAAGTGAAGAGGAGTTTCAACTTGGTGAAGGCCTCCTGGGCCTCGGGTGTCTAGGAGAACTGCCTTCTTGGTGAGTTGGGTGATTGGTGCAAAGACCTTGGAGAAGTTGGCGAAGCCAATAAATCTTTGTATCTCCTTCTCGTTTCTCGGAATGGGCCAGTTCATCACGGCTTGGACCTTCCCCGGGTCCATACTTAGGCCCTTAGGTCCGATGAACTTAGTGGTGGTTTGCTCAAACTCGCATTTCTCTAGCTTGATATAGAGAGAGTTCTGTCGGAGTCTCTGCAGTACCCTGCGGACGTGTTCGCGGTGCTGCTCGAAGTCTTCAGAGAAGATCAAGATGTTGTCCAGGTAAACGACTACAAACAGATCCAGCATGTACCTGAGGACGTCGTTAATAAAGTGCTGGAAGGTGGTGGGAGCATTGAAGAGTACGAAAGGCATGACCAGGTACTCGAA
Organism: Bufotes viridis; assembly: GCA_033119425.1. Lineage (NCBI taxonomy): Eukaryota > Metazoa > Chordata > Amphibia > Anura > Bufonidae > Bufotes > Bufotes viridis. The sequence goes on along the minus strand of CM065596.1, from coordinate 90,558,324 downwards.
GTGACCATAACGTGTCCAGAAGGCGGTCTTCCACTCTTCCCCAGGGCGGATTCGGACAAGGTGGTAGGCGCCTCGAAGGTCGAGTTTAGTGAAGATCTTCGCTGCCCTGAGTCTCTCGAGGAGTTCTGAAATCAGTGGGAGCGGGTACTTGTTCTTTACGGTTATGTCGTTAAGCTTTCTGTAGTCTATGCAGGGATGCAGGGAGGAGTCTTTTTTCTCTATGAAGAAAAAGGGGGCTCCCGCGGGGGAGATAGAGGGCCAGATGAACCCCTTCCTCAGGTCCTCGTCCAGGTACTCTTTCAAAGCCTTGAGTTCAGGCTCTGAGAGGGGGTAGATACTGCCAAAGGGTATTTCAGCCCCAGGCAACAGTTCTATAGGGCAGTCGTAGGGTCGGTGTTGTGGCAGCTTGTCTGCGTTTTTCTTGTTGCAGACATCCTGGAACTCACGGTATTGAGGGGGTAGCAGATCCTTGACGGATAGTTTTGAGATGGCGGTGTCTTCGGGTGGAAGGACGGGTTTGTGTGAGCAATTTAGCGAGCAGAACTCGGACGGGAACCATATGCAGTGGGTTTCCCAGTCCACCGAGGGGTTGTGGGAGGCCAACCATGGGATGCCCACGATCACCGGGAACTTTGGGGAGGCGATCAGCGAGAAGTCAGGTCGTGCTTTGCACTTAGATGCCTGGTCATGCAGGTTGTGCTCAGGTTTAGAACGTTTATGCCTCGCTTCAGACTCTGATTGCACAACGTGCAAACCAATCGTGTCTTGTCGTCTGCACATTGTCTGAAGAACTGCCACGTCAAAGAACTCCATGGAGCTGGCTTTGATGTGCTCAGTCCCTGGGTGCAGTGGGCAGTAGCAGGCATACTGTCTAGGGGACGGACGCTCTGCTTTTGCACCCTGTTCCCTATTTTGCTGTGCTGGTGGCTCTGTGCGACCACCACCTCTCTCTTTGAACTGCACAGGTCACTAGCATGACCTTAATTCCATGTGGGGTTTAGGACCTCATCGTCCTCCACATCATCTTCCACCCAGTCTTCACCCCTGCCCTCCTTGTCGGTTTGCACACTGCAGAAAGCCGCATCAATTGGCACCTGTTTCTTCCGATGTCCTCATCCTCAAACATAAGTGGTTGGGCATTGGTGCACTCAATCTCTTCCACTTCTGGGGCAGGGCTAGGTGGATGGTCATTAAAGTCATTAAAAAGCATAAGAGACTGCTGCATGACTTGGGGCTCAGACTGCTTGGCTGATTTGCAAGGGGTGAGGTGCTAGATAGATGCCCATGGCATGCAGGTGCCAAGAATGGAACAGACGATTTTTAGAAATATAGGTCCCTGTCTCTTATGCAGAGCAGAGGTTTGTATACGGCAAAAATGGTAAAATGTAACCAAAGAATGTAACAGACGATTTTTTGAAATATAGGTCCCTGTCACCTATGCATAGCAGGGGTTTGTATATGGCAAAACTGGGTTAATATCACCCACCAATGGAACAGACGATTTTTAGAAATTTAGGTCCCTGTCACCTATGCAGAGCAGGGGTTTGTATACTGCAAAAATGGTTCAATGTCAACCATCAATTTAATAGACCAATTGTAAAAATGTATTTCCCTGTCACCTATACACAGCAGGTTTTTCTTTTACGGCAAAAATGGGTTAATGTCACCCAACAATGTAACAGACCAATTTTCGAAAATGATTGCCCTGTCTGCAGTATTTAACGGTTTTATTGGACTGTTAGAAATGCAGTGCAGGCTGCAAACGTACTATCTAGCACAAAAAGTGTGCTTTTTTAAACAAAAAATGCAAATACAGTATTTAACAGTTTTATTAGACTGTCAGAAATGCAATGCAGGCCCAAAAATGTACTTTCTAGCACAAAAAAATTTGAATTTGTCAACCGACAATGTAACAGCAGTATTTACTGGTTTTATTTGACGGTCAGGTATGCAGTGCTGGTGTCAGAAAGAGAAAAAAATTGTAAGGTAGTCAGACCTGTTAAAATGTGAAATTGCCAAGTATTGCGCCAAAATATTCGCATCATTAGTGCCGATTTCGCAATCGCGAATATATTGGAGCACTCTATTTGCATATAAAGCTATTGTAATGTTCTGCCATGAGAACCATTTTCTCCAGTCTCAGGAAACTTCTAGCAGCTTGAAAATTGTAGCTATAGTGACCCCCGACTGTATTGCGCACGCATTACGTGCATATTACATTGCCAATTTTAGCATATAAGGACATATTCCAGAATTCGCGAATATATGTGAATATTCTACCAAATATTTGCAAAATATCGCAAATTTTAATATTGCCTCTGCCGCTCATCACTAGTGATTATGTGTCTTACAATACTCATGATAGCGCATAAAATTATCTGTGAGTGATAAAGTGATATTAGGACTCAATCCATTTCCATTTATTTCAGTAGCAATAAAGAGCAGAGGCAATGCACCTCCCAAAGAACAGCCGTGATCTAGTGATGCTGCTGAGACTGTGTGTGGGTTAGGATCAAATTGTGCCAGAGCTAAGCCAAGCTGGAATGCCACTAGCTCTGCGCAAGTATCTCCCGTTTTTCTTCATGCTGCCAGAAGACAGAAGAACTGCCCTGTACAAGCTCTGACAAAACAAAATAATCTGTGGGCAGGCAAACAAAATGTAGGCACCACAGCTCTATTGATATGGGGTAAGCAACACCCCATTCCGTGGACAAGCCAAGGTGGCAGCGATCTAGCGCAACAGGAGTTCCCTCCTTCTCCAGGTCCCCCTTGGGCAGACAGACCCCATCCATGGGCAGTACGGTTTCTTTCACATTATCATAATCCTTTTCTGATTCTCCTGCTCAGATTCCTCCTCCTCTGCTCCATTGTCAATCATTAATGATGGAATGCATGGCCATGGCTGGTGTGCAAACAAGTAAGTATCCCCTCTTCAAACAGATTCTTGAAAAAGGACTAAAGTTCGCTCCGAAGGGATTAATAAATTTAGTTATTATAGATATGTCAGAAAATTAAACATGGCAAAGTATTATTTAAACAAGCAACAACCATCGCTGGTAAACACAGTAGCAACAACAGGAGTTATGCATACTGATCTCCGCAATAAATCAAAATTTTGTCCCAAAAATAAAAATAATGAAACATTTCAAGATGCCTTCAAAAGAAGTTTACCTAATGAATTAGAAAAATTAGACAGTAAACCAACAAAACATAGTCTATCTAGTGAAGAAAAGGAGGTACTAAAAAAGTTGGAAAAGAATGAAATTTTTTTTATAAAACCGGCCGATAAGGGGGGGGGGGGGGTGTTGTGTTGTGTTAATGGATGTGGAGCAGTACAGGAGAGATTGATCTCCGATAAGGATACCTACTCAGTGTTGAAGAATAATCAGTTAAATGAATATAAAAAACAATTAGAAGTTATCTTGAGGAAGGGCTTACAGAATGGTGTTTTAAATAGGAGAGAGTTTGACTATCTTTCTATAAAGAATCCGGTTACCCCTGTCATATATTTTCTGCCAAAGATACATAAGAATCCAACTCATCCCTCTGGGAGACCTATTGTGTCAGGGATCAACTCCCTGACCAGTAGAGTCTCTGAATACATTGATTATTTTTTGCATAAATATGTGACGGTGGCCCCCTCCTATTTGAAAAATTCCTCTAGTGTTATCGATTTCATAGAGAGTATTGGAGAAATCCAGGAAACAATGTGGTCAGCTACAGTAGATGTGTCCTCCCTTTACACATGTATACCAAAATATTTGCGCATTAGAGGGGTTCAAGAAGCCTTAGATATTGACCCAGAAATGGGGATAGATCAAAAAAGTTTTGTTTTGGAGTGTGTAGTTTTTTTTGTCTCACCCACAATTATTTTCTTCATAGTGATTCTTTCTATCTACAGCATTCTGGCGTGGCGATGGGGGCGAAATTTACCCCCAGCCTCGCTAATTTATTTACGACTATGTGGGAGAGAGAGAGAATTGACACGGTTCTTAATAAACCTCTAGGAAACGGTCAACTAATAGTATGGCGAAGGTACATAGACGATTGCCTCCTTATTTGGCAAGGTGACAAAGAAGGTCTAGAGACCTTCATAACGGACATCAATAAAAACCAATTCAACCTAAAGTTCACTAGCCACATAAGTGCTACCTCTGTAGATTTTCTTGATCTAGTTATTTTTGTGGAGGATAGTAGACTGAAAACCAAGACCTTTTTTAAAACTGTGGATGTGAACACATATATAGAATTAAATAGTTGCCATCATCCATCTTGGCTCAAGAATGTACCGAAAAATCAGTTTCAACGTATTTCTAAAAACTGCACTAAAATAGAAGATTATAATGAACAGAGTCACGTGATAAAAGAAAGATTTTTAGAAAAAGGCTATGAGGAAGAATATTTGGACCTTTGTAGAAAAACGCGATGCAAATAAGCCCCAAGCAAGTAAGAAGAAAGACCAGCAAAAAAATGATTTTAGATACATGTTCCTAACCCAGTACAACACCAAAGTGGGTCAAATTAAAAATATGATCAACAAAAATTAGCATATATTAAAGAATGACCCCGTTCTAAGCAAAGATATACCAGACAAACACCCTGTAGTTTTCAATAGAGCAGGCAATAGACTGGTACACAGTGCTAGTTGTGCAACTAACAAAAAAAGTACAGTTGCCACCAAGGGCAAATTCACATGGTGCGGTTTTTGCAAACCATGCAAAAACCGCATTCAAAAAGATCGGGTGAGGTCTGTGGACACTATACAATCTAATTAAAGATAAGGAGAAACTTTTAAAATAAGAGGTAATATTTCTTGCAACAAAGTGGGTGTTATATATTTATTGGAGTGCCCGTGTGGCCTCCAATATGTTGGAAGAACTACACGGAGCCTCAAGACCCGAATATAGGAGCATATTTGTAATATCAAAAAAGGGCTTGAGACGCACAGTGTCTCTTTACATTTCAAGATACACCATCAAAAAAATCCCAGGGGTTTGCGTTTCACTGGGATTGAGATAGTACATACTCCTATACGTGGAGAAGATTTCACTGCAGTATTGAACAGAAAGGAGGTAGAGTGGATGTACCTTTTGAATACGATCCAACCTCAGGGGTTAAACATTGAATGTGATATTAATGCCTGCATATGTAGCATCCCCAAGTCAGGGCAATGTGTGGAACTAACCTGGGGAATGCCAGTGATGGAGAGGCCGGCACGCTGCTCCTCTGGGGCACTCTCTGGGTTCTTGAGGGACACAGCCAGGTGGAAGGTGAGGTGCCCTTGGTGTTGTAGTTTAACGTGCCTATGGCTAAGTCCCTGATATGTCGTGACGCCAGTGCCAGTAAACGGTGGCACACCGTATTTACAGTAGGAATAACTGAGGTGCAGACTGGTAACTTGAAAACAGAATCCAAACTTTACTGAAGACAGTGATGATACAGTAAGCAGTCTTTCCAACAGTTCCTTTTGCAGACAATAAAAATTGCAGTGGTCTTACATCCAGCAAGGTTAAACAGAGGGTGGTAATACAGGACTTGAAATTGCAGGTGAACCTTACTTTCTTCCTGACTCGTCCTGACTGGAATTGATGCTTCAAGGCCCCAATGCCCTACTTCTGGCTTATATCCTTGAATCTCCAGCTTTATAATTTACCTCCTCTTGACGTTTAGTACCTCTTGCTCTAGGGATTGCCTCCAGATTCTGCTGAACTGGTCTAGGCCTGAGACATGTGGCCTCTACAGACTCCAGGGTCTGCACTTGTCTTAGGCACACTCTAGGCTAGACTACTTTCCCTTCCCCTGACTGGGCCTTATATAGACTAGGGCAACCTAGCTCCCTCTAGTGACTAGAGCTGGAATTACACCCCTAGCCGGCCTGCACTTGCACATTTCACAGTAACAGGAAATAAAATACACTGATTTACATTGCATGGTACAAACAGCACCTTTACCAGCCTCCTCCTAACAGAGAGGAACGACAGCAGCCAAGTGACCCTTCCGTAGTGACGGGCAGTACAACTCCCGTACACTACATACCCCGCTGCTTTAAGCTGAGTACGCCCTCGTACTCTACCAGGGTACCGCCCTACTGGAATTTCCACCTGAAAGAGACAAAAGAAAAACATGCAAGAATATATACATATCAGTACTCAATTCTATCTGCATAGACAATTGTCATCAGGTCCAGCTGACTGACGGAGAAGTGCGGTGACAAGGGGCGTCGCTCTCTTTCTTCAGGATAAAGAGTGGAACTGGGGCGCTGACCTGGCACAGCGGATGTTAGGGAATACCAGGATAGTCCATGACAATGAATGAGTCCATAAAAGCATATCACAGAGACTCGCACACAGGGGGTCCATCTCTGGGCACATAGACTTGAATATAAAATTTTTGCAATAAATACGGTCAGCAGCACATACATAAAATCACAATACAGGACTCTGACAATACCAGGGTAACATCTTCCTGGCAAGTCCTGCGTATATTTAAAGTGCTGACATAAAAGAACCCTTTTCAACCTGAAATGGGGGTTAAAAAGGGATAAGGTGCAAATAAAAGTAACTAGGAAGTTATTAAAGTACTTGACGCCACAATGTTAGCAGCAGGCAGGATGTCCCGGAACAGAAACAAGGCAGGCTGGGAGCAGTGGTTCCACAGTGGCAACTTATCTTCACAAAAATGCCACCGGCCGTGGGGAACTGGCAGCAAGCTCTACCAGCCTGGCAAACTTAAAGGAACAGTTCCTGCAACAAAGATGATGTCCCTGTGAGGATGAGCAAAAGGGCCTAGCAGGCCTGCTCACAGGTAGGTGTCAAATGAGCCCCGTTCATCGGAGGTAGTGCAGCCCTGTGCTGCAGGTAATCTGGGCCATGCACCAGGGCCACTTGGAGGGGGTGCCCACCACAAAGAATGGGCTGGAAACATCACCGGTATTGGGCCTACCCACCTCATTGGCCCGCTGGGTTGCGGACACACAGGAGCGGCTGGTCTCGGGACACGGGCCGGCGCTGGGGTAGACACTTCCTCTGGCCGGGACATAACGCTCCCGTCACGGCGGACTCGGCTCCTGGCATATGTCAATTTATCCGCTGTTACACGGACCTTGGGTGGCTCAGCGTTAGCGGTAGGACCTTGGACTACGGGTTCGGGTGGTACAGGGGTCACAGGTAACTCACCACCGCTGGACTGCTGCGCTGTCTTCTTAGAATCTGCCACTTGCCGCAGGCCATCCAGGTAAGCCTGTAAGGAAGCGATCCGCTCCTCCAGGGCGGAGATCTCACTGCTGGATTCCGGCACACTTGCAGCAGGCTCAGATGAGGTTCTTTCATGGCGGTTCCTCCGCAGGTCATCCATTGCTTCACTGAACTGGGCCATCCGCGCCCAATCAGCGGCTGTCTTCTCTCGTCGCGGCAGCTCTGGAGAGGGGTAAGGACTGGGAGGCTTGTCCAGGATCGTCGGCTGCCAGAAAATGTTCGGGCCGAGAAAGGAACTCTTCTCCTGGTACGTATTCCGGATGGGTCCCGGCGGGTCCTCTGCCTCCACCAGGTCTTCTGCTTCTTCCCAGTCCTCCGGTACCGGTCCTGGACGGGTCACCGCAGTAGCATATGGGCCTCGCAGGCCCTCTGCGGGAGTGAACTCCACTTTCTCTCCGACCGCTAGATTATGCAGTCGCCCCGGGAGATAGCTGCGCTTGACGGATCGGCGATTCACATAATAGTCCCGGTTGGTGCCGGTTTCTTGGATGAAGCCGAATCCTCTAACCTTGTCAAACTCGAGCACGACTCCGGTGCGGCGTTCGAGCTGGGGCTTGCTGTCCCTGGAATCCTCATAGATCCGCTTGGTGACTTCTTCAAAGTACTTTTTCTGAGTGGTGGTTTTTAAAGTTGCCGCCACTCGGATCTCGGCCATCAGGGTCGACCACGCGGGGTTCTGCGGGAGGAAGCCTTCTCGCTGTGGGTGAAAACGGCAGGGCTCGGCTTGTGGCCATGGACAGGTCTGGGCCATGTCGCTGGGAGTATACGCTGGGGGCGCAGGGCGCTCCTTAGTTGCCCCTGGGGTCGCCTCCATTGCACCAACTACGGCTCCGGATCCCTCCGACATCACAGGTAGGAAGTCCCGTAGCAGGGTGAGCCACTGTTCCTGCAGGCTCCACCCCGTCGATTCTTGCACGCCCCCTAGGTATTCCAGTATAGGGTAGGCGGTGTCCATATTATAATCCTCAAGGGAAGGCGTTACCTCCAGGTCGTCTCCTCCTCCTTCTTGGAGGGTTTTGGCGCCAAATTTTCGCGCCACTGAGGACAGTGATGGCGCAAGAAGAAGTCCAATGGCGCCGGCGGCCATCTTGGACGCCATGATGCATCAATTCAATGACAGCAAGCAGCGGTAGTGAAACAGCATAAAAGTCCACAAAAATGCACTTTGAAGTGGCGATTTTCTTCCTCTTGATAGCGCAACACTGCACAGCGCTTCCTGGAGGTTTTTGGGACACTTTTCTGTACGTTTTAGGTCCGCAAAGTTCACTTCAAATAAACAGGCGTTTTGTCACTTGGCAAACTGGTTAAGGCACAAAGTTCACGTTTTGCTCACAGTCCATAAAACGTGCGTATCCTGTTCGTGACGCCAAAATGTAGCATCCCCAAGTCAGGGCAATGTGTGGAACTAACCTGGGGAATGCCAGTGATGGAGAGGCCGGCACGCTGCTCCTCTGGGGCACTCTCTGGGTTCTTGAGGGACACAGCCAGGTGGAAGGTGAGGTGCCCTTGGTGTTGTAGTTTAACGTGCCTATGGCTAAGTCCCTGATATGTCGTGACGCCAGTGCCAGTAAACGGTGGCACACCGTATTTACAGTAGGAATAACTGAGGTGCAGACTGGTAACTTGAAAACAGAATCCAAACTTTACTGAAGACAGTGATGATACAGTAAGCAGTCTTTCCAACAGTTCCTTTTTGCAGACAATAAAAATTGCAGTGGTCTTACATCCAGCAAGGTTAAACAGAGGGTGGTAATACAGGACTTGAAATTGCAGGTGAACCGTACTTTCTTCCTGACTCGTCCTGACTGGAATTGATGCTTCAAGGCCCCAATGCCCTACTTCTGGCTTATATCCTTGAATCTCCAGCTTTATAATTTACCTCCACTTGACGTTTAGTACCTCCTTGCTCTAGGGATTGCCTCCAGATTCTGCTGAACTGGTCTAGGCCTGAGACATGTGGCCTCCACAGACTCCAGGGTCTGCACTCACACTCTAGACTAGACTACTTCCCCTTCCCCTGACTGGGCCTTATATAGACTAGGGCAACCTAGCTCCCTCTAGTGACTAGAGCTGGAATTACACCCCTAGCCGGCCTGCACATAGGACATTTCACAGTAACAGGGAAATAAAATACACTGATTTACATTGCATGGTACAAACAGCACCTTTACCAGCCTCCTCCTAACAGAGAGGAACGACAGCAGCCAAGTGACCCTTCCGTAGTGACGGGCAGTACAACTCCCGTACACTACACATAGTCTAGGAACGAGCTTAGGGGTTAAGTTTAAGTAGTAGGAGGAGATATAGGTTTATTTGCATATTCACTTTTTCTATTTCTTAAGTTGTTTTTACCTGTTGTTTGCATGTGTGGTCAGAACATTGCATTTCTTGTGGTTTTCGTTCCCTTTTTATAAAAATGTTTTAAAATGAGCTAGATGTCACTATGACGTATGTAATAGGGGAGGTTTTCCCCTTGAACTTAAACTCAGTGGTTTCCACTTAGTAATAAATGCCACAGACGAAGCATTATGGCGAAACCCTATTTTTGTGAGTATATTAAACCATTTTTATCTGTCACAACTGGTACGTACTTCACTATCCTTGCGCCCTCCTTCCTTTGAGATCTATGGAAGTGTGAGTTGGGTGATATCTTCTGCAACTGGTGCTCTGTTGGTGCGATCACGGTTTGGATTAAAATCCGCTGAAGGTGAACCTACGGCTCTCGGTCCTCGCCCTCTCCACGGATAAAGCTCTCCTGTTGAAGTTACACAAGAGAATTCTATCTAAGCGTTTTGCAAGTGGAGTCTTGTGAGTATACTGCACCCACTAGGTGCGATAGGTGTTCAGAACATACTACACCAAAGTGCGTCTTGTTACTATATTTCAGGTTTCCATGCCATGTTTGAGGGTTATTGATTGCATGTGGTCCTTTTAACTGAAGAATACTACGAACATTAGAGAAAGAAAAGAAAAAGAAAAGAATCTTCTCCTGTAGCGCAATCCCTACATTTATCATTTATATTTAGAGGACTTTTTTATCCACATCGTTCTAGGATTTGCAGCACCTGAGGGTACAAATATCCTTTACAGAGCCTTTGCTTTTTATTGGAATGGCTGGTGTGCATGCATAATTTCCACCTGTCCAAGTTGCTGTCAGTGCTAATAGTGTGCACTCAGCCTTGCTGGAAGATACATAGCTGCTATTATTTGTCACAAAAAGCCATCACTGCCTTTTACTCTTATGTAGCAGAGAACATGGGCCGCTCCCTGTTATTTTCGCTGTATAGCAAGGTTCATGACACAGTGGACACCCGGAGCAGCTCTTACAGGCAGGGACAATACATGTCTTTCATGGCCCACTGGGTCACCGTTTTTTGGGGCAGCTTCAAGGCAGCAACCCAGCAACAAGGCCAGGTCCTTTTGACCCCTCCACGATTTTGTCGGCATGGCTTCCACACCAGGAACTTATCATATGTGTCAAGTCAAGTTTTGCCACCCCGTGTTGGAGCTGATTGGCCTGGGCAAGAGTAGCCACACAGGCGAACAGTTGCTACAGTACATCAAACTGCAAACATCTTGCTGGCTGTTACCCCGTCAACTTCAACTGTGTAAAGTGGTCAGCGTCAGTGGCCCCAACATCGTGGTCGTCCTGAACCTGGAGGAAATAACACAGACATGAACCCTGCATGGCATATGTGATGAACCTAGACATGCAAAGCTTTGTAAAAAAAGTACACTGGCTTGCCCAAGGTGATGGCAATGTCCAGGAGACTTGCCTAGCATTTCAGCCATTCTTACATGGCGCGGAAAGCTCTCCTGGACTTACAGCGACAGAACGGCCTGCCGCTACACTACTTTATCCACGATGTTCCAACTCGCTGGGATTCAACATTGCACATGATTGAGCATCTGTACCAGCAGTGGAAAGCCATGAATTAATTTGTCATGCACCAGGCCGCTTATCAAAGAGCATGTGTTGTTTTTTGAGGTCAGGCAGAGCAAACAAATGTGGGACAAATGTGGCATAAACGATGTCATACCCCTCATATTTATCTTAGAACAGATGCTGGGGGTCATGGAGCAGTTAATTGTCACGAACCAGTGGGTGTGAACCCACTGTGCCACGCGTCCTACCTCCTCTAAGGGCAATGTCTAAGCGAGCCCCTCGTTCCTCACAGTACCGCTGAAGGTGGGGATATGCTTTCCCAAGAGCAACACCAGATCACTACCTCTTGAGAAGGAATGGCACACGAGGCAGCTGGTCCAGGCGAACCAGGAGGTACCAGAGCAAGGTACCAGAAGTACAGACGTAGTTAGCAGGCCGAGTTGTAACCAGGGGCAACAGTGCAGGAACGAAGGATGAGACAGAGGCGTAGTCAAGCAAGCAATAGGTCAGGGCAGGCAGCACAGGTACAGGTCAGGCTGTCTGGGTTGGCAACAGGAGAGTCAGGGCAAGCAGGCAGGGATCAAGCAGGTACCGGAGTCCAGAAACACAAGCACGGGTCAGGTACACAAGCAAAGAAATCAGCAACTTTTGCAGGACACAAGGACCTCGACACTCAGGCTTCTGGGAAGGGGGCTGAGCTACTTATATACAGTACATGCAGGAGGGCTAGATTTGATTAGAAAGGTACATGATCTAATGCATAAAGCACAGGAAGTGACGCACGCCGGCCCTTAAGGAAGTGCTGCAGGGAAGAAGGAAACTGTGGAGTGGATCCCAGAACCAACAGTACCTGCAAGGACAGAGCCCAGGACTGCAGCAGTGAATGGGGAAGCAAAGGCAGCAGATAACCTCTGAACATGACGCCCAGGACTGTGGTGGTAACCTGGAGAACAGTAGCGCACAGCAGCCGCTGTTACAATGGTCATGGAGGAAGAAGAACAGCTAACACATCTTGCTACCCACCTTGGTCCTGGGGACCCATAAGCAGAAACTGCCATGGAAGATGAGGATGCAGAGCTTCCACTGCAAAAAGTCGTCGGAGGAGGATTATGATGACAATGGCAGTGGCCACAACACCCAATTGTCCCAATGGGGGGCGGAGCCAGGAAGAACTGACTCCTCTGGCAAGCTAGCTAAAATGATGAGCTTTATGCTTGATTGCTGATGCAGTGACAGACATGATGCAGTGACAGGCATATCATTGACATGAAGCAGTCTGATTTATTATTACTATAATTACTCTTTATTTTATGCTGGATAGCCATGCTTTTAGAACTTCGCTATCAAAGCAAAATAGGGGAATATTTTCCTCCCACAGAAAGGAAGGACGAATTACGTTATGACCAGTGTATGCAGGCGGGTGCAGCTTTTAGTGAGAAGACACCTACTGCCAGCATGTCTGAAAGGGAGACCTCCCCCCCCCCCACAAGGCAGGTAGACCGTTACAGCACGCTGTCTTTCTTCTTTTTTGCACAGCCTCCAGTGACATAGTAACATACATAGTAACATAGTATATAAGACCGAAAAAAGACATTTGTCCATCCAGTTCGGCCTGTTTCCTACAAGTTGATCCAGAGGAAGGCAAAAAACCCCTGTGAGGCAGAAGCCAATTTTCCTCACTTAAGGGGAAAAAAAATTCCTTCCTGACTCCAATCAGGCAATCAGAATAACTCCCTGGATCAACGACCCCTCTCTAGTAGCTGTAGCCTGTAATATTATTACACTCCAGAAATAAATCCAGTCCCCTCTTGAATTCCTTTATTGTACTCACCATCACCACCTCCTCAGGCAGAGAGTTCCATAGTCTCACTGCTCTTACAGTGAAGAATCCTTTTCTATGTTTGTGTACAAACCTTCTTTCCTCCAGACGCAGAGGATGTCCCCTTGTCACAGTCACAGTCCTGGGGATAAATAGATGATGGGACAGATCTCTGTACTGACCCCTGATATATTTATACATAGTTATTAGATCTCCCCTCAGTCGTCTTTTTTCTAAAGTGAATAACCCTAATTTTGATAATCTTTCAGGGTACTGTAGATCGCTCATTCCAGTTATTACTTTAGTTGCCCTCCTCTGAACCCTCTCCAGCTCTGCTATGTCTGTCTTGTTCACAGGAGCCCAGAACTGTACACAGTACTCCATGTGTGGTCTAACCAGTGATTTGTAAAGTGGTAGGACTATGTTCTCATCACGGGCGTCTATGCCCATTTTGATGCAACCCATTATCTTATTGGCCTTGGCAGTAGCTGCCTGACACTGGTTTTTGCAGCTTAATTTGCTGTTTATTAAAATTCCTAGATCCTTTTCCATGTCAGTGTTACCGAGTGTTTTACCATTTAATATGTACGGGTGACTTGCATTATTCCTTCCCATGTGCATAACTTTACATTTGTCAGTGTTAAACCTCATCTGCCATTTTTCTGCCCAAGCCTCCAATCTATCCAGATCCCTCTGTAGCAGAAAACTGTCCTCTTCAGTGTTAATTACTTTACACAGTTTAGTGTCATCTGCAAAAATAGATATTTTACTGTGCAGGCCTTCTACAAGATCATTAATAAATATATTGAAGAGAATAGGGCCCAATACTGACCCCTGAGGTACCCCACTAGTTACAGTGACCCAATCTGAGTATCTACCGTTAATAACCACCCTCTGTTTTCTGTCACTCAGCCAGTTACTTACCCACATACAGACATTTTCTCCCAGTCCGAGCATCCTCATTTTATATACTAACCTTTATGAGGTACGGTGTCAAATGCTTTGGAGAAGTCCAGATATACGACATCCATTGATTCGCCGCTGTCAAGTCTAGAACTTACCTCCTCATAGAAGCTGATTAAATTTGTTTGGCATGACCGATCCCTCATGAAGCCATGCTGATATGGCGTTATTTGCTTATTTTCATTGAGATACTCCAAAATAGCATCTCTTAGAAACCCTTCAAACAGTTTACCAACAATAGATGTTAAACTTACCGGCCTATAATTTCCAGGCTCTGTTTTTGGACCCTTTTGAATATTGGCACCACATTTGCTATGCGCCAATCCTGTGGAACATTCCCTGTTATTATAGAGTCCGTAAATATCAGAAATAATGGTCTGGCTATGACATCACTTAATTCCCTTAGGATACGGGGGTGTATGCCATCCGGTCCTGGCGATTTGTCTATTTTAATCTTTTTAAGTCGCTGTTGTACTTCTTCCTGGGTCAGACAGGGCACTTTTAATGGGGGATTTACTTTTACATTCTGCATTTCATCTGACAGTTTATTTTCCTCAGTGAATATAGTGGAGAAAAAATATTTAATAGTTTTGCTTTATCCTCGTCGCTCTCTGCAACACCCCCTCATTGCTATGTAGAGGGCCGACTTCTTCAGATTTATATTTTTTACTATTTATATAATTGAAGAACATTTTAGGGTTAGTTTTACTCTCTTTGGCAATTAATCTCTCGGTCTCTAGTTTGGCAAATTTTATTAGTTTTTTACATATTCTATTTTTTTCCTTATAGTTTATCAGTGCTTCCTGACTCCCTCCTGTTTTAGCGATTTATATGCTTTCTTTTTGTCATTTATTGCCTTCTTTACGGTTCCATTTATCCACATTGGTTTCTTATTGTTCCTTAGCCTTTTATTCCTATAAGGTATGTACCTCTCACAATTAGATGTTACAATGCTTTTAAAAATCTCCCATTTTATGGTTGTATTTTTATTTTTGAGGACTTTGTCCCAGTTAGTTAGGCCTATGGCCTCGCTTAGTTGGCTAAATTTTGCTTTTTTGAAGTTTGGTATTTTTGTTCCTCCCTTTAGAAACTCTCGTTTGAAGGCTAATTGGAAGGTTATAACTTTATGGTCACTATTTCCCAGGTGTCCCCCAACCTGCACATCTGTTGTTCTATCAGGTCTATTGGTTAATACTAAGTCCAGTATGGCCATCCCTCTAGTGGGGTCCTGAACCAGTTGGGAAAGGAAATTGTCTTTGGCTGTTGCCAAGAACCTGTTTCCTTTTTGGGATGTACAGCTTTCAGTTTCCCAGTCTATATCTGGGTAGTTGAAGTCCCCCATGATAACGACTTCATTATGATTTGCCGCCTCGTCTATCTCGTTTAGTAATAGATTTTCTGTGGACTCTGGTATATTAGGTGGTTTATAATACACTCCTATTAGTATTTTATTATTGTTTTTGCTCCATGTATTTCTACCCACAGTGACTCCACATGTTCATGTCCCTCAGAGATGTATTCTCGAATTACGGGATTTAGACACGACTTCACGTAGAGGCAGACCCTCCACCTCTCCGGTTTTGACGATCCTTTCTAAACAGATTGTAACCTTTTATATTAACTGCCCAGTCATAGCTATCATCCAGCCATGTCTCAGTTATTCCCACTATGTCATAGTCCTCCTCACACATCACTAATTCCAGTTCACCAGTCTTGTTAGTCAGGCTTCTGGCATTAGTATACATACATTTGACAGGTTTATGTGTATTTTTACCCTACATCTTTCATTCTGAGCTGTTCTAGTCCCCCTTCCATTCCTCCCCCAGACACACTACCTCGCCCCTGGTCTCTATCTGCACTATCTTCCCTCCTATAACGTAATTACCCTCCCCCAGTCCCTAGTTTAAACACTCCTCCAACCTTCTAGCCATCTTTCTCCCCAACACAGCTGCCCCTTCCCCATTGAGGTGCAGCCCGTCCCTACGGTAGAGCCTGTAGCCAACAGAGAAGTCGGCCCAGTTCTCCAGGAACCCGAACCCCTCCTTCCTACACCAGTTCTTGAGCCACTTGTTAACCTCCCTAATCTCCCGCTGCCTTTCTTGTGTGGCTCGTGGTACAGGCAGTATTTCAGAAAATACTACTTTTGAGGTCCTTGCCCTAAGCTTTTGACCAAAATCCCTGAAATCATTCTTAAGGACGCTCCACCTTCCTCCAACTTTGTCATTGGTTCCGATATGGACCATGACCGCTGGATCTTCTCCAGCCCCTCCCAGTAATCTGTCAACCCGATCCGCGATGTGTCGAACTCTAGCGCCAGGAAGACAGCACACTGTTCAGCGATCACGATCTTTGTGACAGATTGCCCTATCTGTACCCCTAATTATTGAGTCTCCCACTACCAGCACCTGTCTGGCCTGCCCTGCTCTCCTGGTCCCCTGCTTACTGGAGCTGACATTCCCCTGACTGGCAGAGGAAGTGTCTGGCTGCAGCGGTGCCGTCCCTGAACTGTCATCCCCCTCATCTGCCAACCGTGCAAACTTGTTGGGGTGTGTCAGATCAGGGCTAGCCTCCCTTGCACTCTTTCCTCTACCCCGCTTTCTTACTGTTACCCAGCTAACTACCTCACTCTCCTCAGCCTCCTCGCTACCACCCTCCCCCACATCTACCCCATAGAGTGCTTGCTCAGTGAGCAGCAAACTCTTTTCCAAATTGTCAGTGGCTTTCAGTTGCAACTCGCCTGTTTAGAGACTCGATGTGCGATTCCAAACGGGTAATTTGCTCACATTTTGAACAAACATATAGACCCTCGAACGGCTGTTCCAGGACTGCATACATCATACAAGATGTGCACTGGACAGCGCTGTCAATAATGGAAGTCATACTAAATGGGGATTACACAGGAAAAGAGAGGGAAAAAAAATAAATAAATACAATATAGAGCAGTGATATCAAGATTCTTACTTACTGTGGTCCCTTACAGCAGTAGGAAGACTAGCTAGAATCAAACCAAATGTATACAAGGATGATCTAATGAATCTCTGTTTCTTGCTCCTTTTCCTGAACTCCGGTTTCTTCAACTCCACTTATGAAAGCAGCCACTTAGTAATGCAGGCCTCAGGTAGAGCAGCGACAGATTAATTATACAAAGGAGGGACATTAAAACAAAACAAAAAAATATTTATTAGTTATTCAAATTAAAAAGACATAAGGGGTGATGTCCCACATAGGCTTACAATGGCCCAAAAACACAAACAAAAGTGTGAGAGATACAAAGTGGCTAAGGCTTGTATTGTTGCTACTTATTGTTACCACTCTCACATATATGCAACTAACACATTATTACTGGCAATCGAGATGTTCAACGCCAGTACCTATGTTAAATGACAGAAGATGGTGGCGCGCATGACCATCCCTGTACTATTAAACTGGATAGGTGCTGGACTGAAAAATATTAGTAGCCCACAGGTGTTGAGAGACACTGATATGGCACAATTATTCCAGCTCCAATATTTGAAAGATTGCTCAACGCGTTTCCGTGTACCGAGGGGTACACTTCATCAGGAGCACGTTAGCACCATTAATTAAGGATGTGGGCTTAGTAGAGCACCACATCCAACAGCAGTTGCTCAAATGGCAATAGTGACGCCAGAACAGCGTGTCTAACACCGGAGAGCTGTAGCTGGAGGCCAATATCCCCTGGTGTGGTGGTGGCCAGACCAAGAGGCTGGATCAGATTATCACTCTGCCTGATGCTGGACCTCTAGTGTGAGGAGCGGCATAGATTGTTGATAGCTACAGCCCTGCCTAAGCCGTCAACAACCTTCAGCAGAGGCTGATGAATAGATCTGGCCTTGCTGACAGCGACCAATCTTGCCACTGTTGCTGTCTGCTGTCCTGCCTACCATGGCTGCTGCCACCATTATGTAACTGCTGCCATCATGCCACTGCTGCAGGCTGCCAACTATCATGTTCTGTACGGCTGCTGCTGCCGCCTCCATCAAGCAATTGCTGCCTTCATGCCACTGCTGATGCCTTACTAACATCATGTTTCGTACCGCCGCTGCCTGCAACATGCCGCTGCCGCCTTTCTACTATCTCATTCTGTATGGCTGCTGCTGCCTGCATCTTGCCACTGCCATCTTTATGCCACAGCTGTTGCCTGCCTACCAACATGTTCCGTACAGCTGCTGCCACTGCCTCCATGATGCCACTGCTGCAGCCTGACTACCATCATGTTCAGTACAGCTGCTGCTGCCTCTATCAAATCACTGTCACTATCATACCACTACTGTTGCATGCCTATAATTATCTCCCATAAGTCTGCTGCTACCTCCATCATGCTGCTTCCTGGCTGCCAACATGTACCCTAAGGCTGCTGCTGCCTCAGTCACCTCAGCAGCTGCTCCTCGTTAATCCCCTACTGCCACCACTATTAACGGTACACATCTGCCACTACTACCACTGCCACCACTACTACTACTGCTACTAATACTACTACTATTACTACTGTGGTAAGGTGCAAGGTACTGTGGTCGACGGGAGGTACGTGTCACTGAGGTTCCTGGCCTCGGTGAGGTAAGAGCCGGATTTTTGGTGTGTCAGCAGCAGCTAGTGCTGCTTGACACCTTGCTATTTAGTTTGGCTGCAAAGCCAATCCGGGCCGGCTCTTACTGGGAGTAGGCAAAGAGTTGGGTGGGTGCCTACTCCCCACGGTCCAGGCCGGGTTTTCCCGGGCCTTTATAACACAGCCAGCAGCTGGGTGTGGAGGAGGTGATTATCCTGGTGCTGCTGTTAGGCTGGGGATTCATTTCAGTTCGGAAGTTCTCTGGGCAGGAAGCAAGAGCCCAGCAAGGAGGAGTGCAGACGGCCTGGAAGCCTGACGTCGCTTGTCTTACGGCTGGACTGACAGCCAGGTGTGAACCTGCATCTAAAAACCTCCCAGGTGACTGGAGCCTGTTTTGGACTGTCTTGTTTTTCCGCTTGATTTCTTATGTGTGTGAATTAACACCAAGAGACTGTTTTATTTTGTGCAAGTGTGAATAAAACACTGTTTATTGCACTATCTGGACTCCCTGTTTTGCCTCTATACTGCACCCGCACTGCAATCTACCAGAGCGACTCCCCACATTTGGTGTCGGATGCGGGCATGCGCAGTGAGGCTGGCGTGAACGCCGAAGTTTGTTTTTGCTGGGCACAACTGGATGTCCTATATTCGGCCGGCAAAGTTGCAGCCTGTGTTCCCTGACAAAATGGAGGCGGCTGTGAAAGCTCTCATAGAGGCTAACGTGCGGCAGCGGGAGACCAACCAGCTACTGCTACAGCACGTGATGGCGTTACAAGCTGCAGGAGCGTCCCACCACGTCCACGATGCCCGGAAAGCTGTCCGTGCAGCGATCCCTAAGATGACCCCCTCGGATGATGTGGAGACCTATCTGGCGGTGTTCGAGAAGGTGGCCGTGAGGGAGAAATTACCCCGAGAACAGTGGGCGGAGGTCGTCGCTCCGTTCCTGGCGTCTGGACCCCAGCAAGTATTTTTTGACTTAGCAGATGACCAGGCTGCTGATTATCCCACGGTGAAGTGTTGGTCCGGGCTCAGCGGGTCCACCAGTGGGACTTTAAAACGGCTGAACCCGCCAGGCCGCAGTACTATGAGTTGCTGCACAGGTTGCAAAAGTGGCTGCAGCCTGATGTTCTAAGTCCGACTGCTATGATGGACCGTCTGCTGGCCGACATGTTCTGGAGGGCCCTGCCTTACCCCCTTCAGCACTGGATTGGCCAGGTATCCCCCACTAATGCCCTGGAGATGGTCGACGTGGTGGAGCGTTACGAGGCCACCAGAAACCTGCAGGGGAGTCTTGCTGGGAAGGGGTCAGTCAAACCCCGGAGGCCTCCGCCCCAGTTCCGACGTCCGGCGACAGAGAGGCCTGCACGGAATGTACCCCTGCGGATCCGCCTCCCGTGGTATGCTGGAGGTGTCAGGAGCCAGGCCACATCAGGGCCGACTGTCCGCATCGGGATGAGCCGATGGATGTGAACTACGGGGGCGCCACTCCCTGTATGCACGGAAGCTGTGCGCAACTGGCACCCGTGAGGTGCAGGACAATAACCACCTGTGTCAGGTAGAGGTGGGAGATTCTCTGGCGGTGGCCCTGCTGGACTCCGGGAGTCTAGTCTCCCTGGTAAGGGCTGCCCTGGTACGGCCGGCGGAGTATACCGGCCGTAAAATCGGGGTCCTGTGCATCCACGGAGACCTAAAAGACTACCCCACTGCACTAGTGACTTTGTCCACAGCGGCTGGTAAGTGGACCCACGAGGTGGCTGTCGCTGCTAAACTCCCACATGAACTGATACTTGGGAGGGACTTCCCAGGTTTCCCGGCACTGTGGCCGGCGATAAAACTGTCTGATGGACCCGAGACAGGGGTAACCCTAGGAGAGTGGCCTGATACCACTGGAAGGCCAGAACCCTGGGAGCCCGAGTCTGAAGGGCCAGCGGTAGGGGTGACCACTGCTCCAGCGGTAGAGGGGGAGACAACCCCACTGAGTGTAATGGTGGGAGACACGGAGGACTTGCCACCGGGACCTGAGTTGGCAGACCTCAATGTCTCCGGGGAAAATTTTGGGACCGCACAACACCGGGACCAAACCCTAACCAGGGCCTGGGAAAGTGTCGTAATAATTGATGGTAAACCCCAGAAACCTGGGGCTGAATTAATGTTTCCGCGATTCATTGTTCTTCAGGATATGTTGTATCGGGTGAACCAAATCCGAGGTGAGCCTGTTGAACAGTTGGTGGTGCCCACAGCGTATCGCAAGCTGGTCATGGAGCTTGCCCACCAACATGTTCTTGGGGGACACCTGGGGTGGCAGAAAACGCAGGACCGCATACTGCAGCGGTTTTATTGGCCCAGTGTGTTCAAGGAGGTAGAAAATTATTGTAAGTCCTGTCCCACCTGTCAGATAAATAGCCCCCAGCCACATTTCCGTAGTCCTCTGGTACCTCTTCCAATTATTGAGGTCCCGTTTGAGCGAATCGCTATGGATCTAATTGGGCCTGTACCAAAGTCTGCCAGGGGCCACCAACACATTCTGGTAGTTCTCGACTATGCCACTCGGTATCCGGAGGCGGTGCCTCTGCGACATACCTCAGCTAAGCTCATTGCCAAAGAGTTAATGGAAATGTTTTCCCGTGTGGGCCTGCCAAAAGAGGTTCTGACAGACCAAGGGACCCCTTTTATGTCCAAAGTTATGAGGGAACTGTGTAAATTATTGCGTATAAAGCAATTGCGGACGTCCGTTTACCATCCGCAAACGGACGGTCTTGTCGAAAGGTTTAACCAAACTCTCAAAAATATGTTAAAAAGGGTGGTGTCTAGAGATGGGAAGGACTGGGACCTGCTTCTGCCCTATCTCATGTTCGCAGTGCGAGAGGTGCCCCAGGCCTCTACTGGGTTCTCGCCCTTCGAACTGCTTTATGGCAGACACCCTCAGGGCCTGTTGGATATCGCCAAGGAAGCGTGGGAACAACAGCCTGTCCCCCACAAAAGTGTCATTGAGTATGTCACCCAGATGCAGGAACGGATGGAAAGGGTGTTGCCGCTGGTCCGGGAGCATATGGAGGCAGCGCAACAAGCCCAGAGTAGGGTGTATAATCGTCAGGCTCGGGTACGGGACTTCAATCCAGGAGATCGGGTTTTGGTTCTGGTACCCACCCTTGACAGCAAGTTCCTAGCTAGGTGGCAGGGCCCCTATGAGGTGATCGAGAAGGTAGGGAAGTAAATTACAAGGTACACCAGCCAGGCGGCGCAAGCCGGAGCAGGTGTACCACGTGAATTTACTAAAGCCGTGGAAGGATAGGAACATGACCGACGACAACAGCCCCGGCCAGGGCTTCTGGGTGAGAAGGGTCCAGCCCCACAGTTCGAGGCCTGCGAGCGGTAGCCACGGTAAAATTGCAGACAGCCTGTCTTCCAAACAAGTTCAGGAAGTCAGGGAGTTCATCAGTCGGAACACGGATGTGTTCTCGGACCTCCTGGCCGCACGTCTCTCATCCAACATGACATCGTCACTGAGCCTCAGGCCAAGATCCGGTTAAAACCATACCGGGTACCTGAGGCTCGGCGACGGGCCATCGCGGAGGAAGTGCAATTAATGTTGAAGCTCGATGTCATTGAGGAGTCGAAAAGTGAGTGGGCAAGTCCCATAGTTCTAATACCCAAGCCGGATGGGACGTTGCGGTTCTGCAACGATTTTCGCAAGTTAAATGAAGTGTCCAAGTTTGATGCGTATCCCATGCCCCGGGTAGACGAGCTTGTTGAAAATTTAGGGCAAGCCCGTTATTTTTCTGTGCTAGACCTCACTAAAGGATACTGGCAAGTACCCTTAACGGAGGCGGCCAAGGAAAAACGCTTTGTTACCCCGCAGGGCCTGTATCATTACAAGGTGTTACCCTTTGGCCTGCATGGCGCCCCGCCACCTTCCAAAGGTTAATGGACGTTGTGCTGCGACCGCACCGTCGGTACGCTCGGCCTACTTAGATGATGTAATCATCCACAGCACCGACTGGGAAAGCCATTTGCCCAAAGTGCAGGCGGTAGTGGATGCCCTGAGGAAAGCTGGACTAACCGCCAATCCAAAGAAGTGTGCGATTGGGTTGGAAGAGACCAAATATCTGGGATATGTTATTGGGCAGGGAGTCATCAAGCCGCAGGTAACTAAGGTAGAGGCCATACGTAACTGGCCCCGACTGGTCACTACCAGGCAGGTAAAGTCCTTCCTGGGAATTGTAGGGTACTACATGCGGTTTGTGCCCCACTTTGCCACAATAGCAGCGCCGTTGACAGACCTGTTGAAGGGGCGAAAGTCTGGGAAGGTTAGCTGGAGTGAGAAGGCGGAGGAGGCTTTCTCCGCGTTGAAGTCGGCCCTGTGTGGGTCCCCGGTTTTGGTGACACCCGACTTCAACAGGGAGTTCGTCGTACAGACCGACGCCTCGGAGGTAGGCCTCGGTGCTGTACTGTCTCAGGAGGTCAACGGGGAAGAACATCCCGTTGTCTTCCTGAGCCGTAAGCTCAGTCCCGCCGAGACCAGGTATAGCATAGTGGAGAGGGAGTGCCTGGCTATCAAGTGGGCACTCGAATCTCTCCGCTACTACCTGTTAGGGAGGAGGTTCCGTCTGGTGACCGACCATTCCCCTCTCAAGTGGATGAGCCAGGCCAAGGAGAGGAATGCTCGGGTCACCAGGTGGTTCCTATCCCTGCAGAACTTCAAGTTCTCCGTGGAACACAGGGCAGGCCGCTTGCAGGGTAACGCAGATGCCCTGTCCCGCGTCCACTGCCTCACATGTGTTCACCCCTCAGGGTTGAACAAAGGGGGGTATGTGGTAAGGTGCAAGGTACTGTGGTCGACGGGAGGTACGTGTCACCGAGGTTCCTGGCCTCGGTGAGGTAAGAGCCGGATTTTTGGTGTGTCAGCAGAAGCTAGTGCTGCTTGACACCTTGCTATTTAGTTTGGCTGCAAAGCCAATCCGGGCCGGCTCTTACTGGGAGTAGGCAAAGAGTTGGGTGGGTGCCTACTCCCCACGGTCCAGGCCGGGTTTTCCCGGGCCTTTATAACACAGCCAGCAGCTGGGTGTGGAGGAGGTGATTATCCTGGTGCTGCTGTTAGGCTGGGGATTCATTTCAGTTCGGAAGTTCTCTGAGCAGGAAGCAAGAGCCCAGCAAGGAGGAGTGCAGACGGCCTGGAAGCCTGACGTCGCTTGTCTTACGGCTGGACTGACAGCCAGGTGTGAACCTGCATCTAAAAACCTCCCAGGTGACTGGAGCCTGTTTTGGACTGTCTTGTTTTTCCGCTTGATTTCTTATGTGTGTGAATTAACACCAAGAGACTGTTTTATTTTGTGCAACTGTGAATAAAACACTGTTTATTGCACTGGACTCCCTGTTTTGCCTCTATACTGCACCCGCACTGCAATCTACCAGAGCGACTCCCCACACTACTAATACCCATAGATGGCCGACCTACTGTCTTATTCCATGCTATGCTGCTTCTACTATTGCAACTGCGTGCCTCTAATACACTACCTTTTCCACATGCACTGCACTGCTGCTGCTCCGATTTAAAGGGGAGCATTTTTATAAGCTTCTTCACAACAATCTTTGAAAGCTTAAAGGGATTCTGTCACCAGGTTTGACCCCTGTCAGCTAAACATATGCTGACGTTCAGGGTCTCATCAGGATTCCTAATGTGGGCTCATCAATGCTATCAGTAGCTTTATTTTGGCAAAAAACAGGTTTTACTAACCTGTCAATCAAAGAAATAAGGTACCCAAGGGGAGTTCCAGGGATGCAGGGTGCCCGGCCGCACCCATCGCTGTTCGTGCCCAGTGCCACCTCCTACTCTTCTGTGCCGCCTCCTACTCTTCTGTGCCGCCTCTCCCTCTCCCTCCCTCCCCCTGCTGTAAGATCTGGCGCGTGCACACAGGGCGCATGCGCACTTCGCTTGAAGCTTGCGTTCAGTTGTTCAGTTTTTTCTGTGCGGATGCAATGCGTTTTGATGTGTTTTGCTCGCGCGTGGGAAAAATCGGCATGTTTGGTACCCATACCCGAACCCGGACTTCATCACTGAAGTCCGGTTTCGGGTTGAGTGTTCTGTAGATTTTATTATTTTCCCTTATAACATGGTTATAAGGGAAAATAATAGCATTCTCAATACAGAATTCTTATTAAAATGTGGATGGAGGGGTTAAAAATAAAAAATAAACTCACCTTATTCATTTGATTGCGTAGTTGCCGATCTCTTCTCTCTTCTTCAAGCATTAGCTGCTGGCTAAAGGACCTGTGATGACGTCACTAAGCTCATGATTGACCATGTGATTGGATCATGTGATGTGACGTCAATACAGGTCCTTTAGCTGCCAGCTAATGCTTGAAGAAGAGAGAAGAGATCGAGTGTATAAGGTGAGTTTATTTTTTTATTTTTAACCCCTCCATCCACATTTTACTAAGCATTCTGTATTGAGATCGGGTCCCGTCTCTTAGCAACCTTGCGGGAAAATCACACTACATCCGCACTTGTTTGCAGATGCTTACGATTTTCCCACAGCCCCATTCACTTCTATGGGGCCTGCGTTGCGTGAAAAACGCAGACTATAGAACATGCTGCGATTTTCACGCAACGCAAATGTGATGCGTGAAAATCACCGCTCATATGCACATCCCCATAGAAATAAATAGGTCTGGATTCAGTGCGGGTGCAATGCATTCACATCACGCATTGCACCCACACGGAAAACTCGCCTGTGTGAATGCAGCCTACTACCGTCAAAAATGTGTTTACCCATAGCTATGTATTTCAGTGTCACTCAGACATGATTTACTAAGAAATTAACTTTATTCTGATAATGGATTGACGTACTAAATAAATATTATTTACTGCCTATCTAAAGTACGTTAAACATTTAACGTACTTTAGATAGGCAGTAAATATGATTTACTAAGAGCTTAGGCGGGGAGGGGAAAAACAAAAATTTATAGAAAATAAACAAAAATAAATAACATGTTTTCCTAAAAATTCAGAGTCTTGGGAGACTAGAAGGTGTTGCATACCAATTTCCAGGGCAATTGAATCCAATCTGGTTCGGCCTGAACCAAACTTTTTGAAAAATTCTGTGAAGCTGAACAGAACTGAACTTTGAATGGTTCACTAATCTGTAGACATAACATTAAATAACAAAACTATTTTGCAAGTACTCTGGTCTCCATATTGCATATAAATATTTTTATACTATATATGAAATAGGGGAATATTGTGTAAATACTACTGTATGTGCAGAATATATTTATCAAGAAAAGCTGGATGGCAACACTACGGAGCTGCATTGCTGAGCAAAGCTGTGTAAATTGTCCTGATACTATATATGTCAGATTGCAGCATTGTGTGTATTTTATATAGCTAATATGCCTTCTGTCAGAGCCCAAAATAAGTTGTTTCCCAGCTTTCCCAAAATGCAGAATGGCAAACCTGCCTTGTTATGAGTTGATGAATCAGTAACTCTCATATAGCAGACCTGATTTGTTATCTGAAAGCCTGGAAAAGCTGGGCAAGACTCTGTGATACTGCAATCGACAAATACAATGACAATTCCTCAAGGCAGAACAAGGCAGAGTCTTTGGAAAGCTGGGTAACATAGCATGCAGAGACTGCTGAATATTAAATCTACCTAAATAAATAAGAAACTGTGCCATTGCTTGCTATATTTGACTTTCAGGGTCCAAGGAAAGCTGGGTAGCGTATCATATTTAGCTGTAATAGGGACTACTAAATACAAAATCTATCTAAATAAAACTACATTCTCATTCCAAAGTCATGTTCCATAGTTTCCCACATTTGCCTTTCTGGGTCTTGGGAAAGCTGGGTGACATAGCATGTGTAATTGTAATAGGTACTGCTAAATCCATAATATACTTAAATAAATTCCCATTCTCACTCCAGAAAAGCATAATACTTAGTCCATATTTGCCTCTCAGGCTCCTGGGAAAGCTAGGTTATATACTATGTGGAACTGTTATAGGGACTACTATATATAAAATCTACATTTCTTCTTCCTTTCAGAATCCTATTAATGACTCATGCACACTACCATTTGCAGTTTTACAATTTGCAGATCTGCAAAACACGGATAATAACGTGTGCGTTATGTATTTTGCGGAATGGAACGTCTGGCTCATAATAGAACCATCCTATCCTTGTCCGTAATGTGGACAATAATAAGATGTTCTATTTTTTGTGGCAAGGCCATGTGGACATAAGGAGATAATGCACACTGAGTAATTTTTTCTGACTTATTGAAGTGAATAGTTCCGCATATAGGATGCAAAAAAAACTGTAATGGACACTGAAAAAGAATACTCCTAAGGGTACTTTCACACTAGCGTTAAAGTTTTCCGGTATTGAGTTCCGTCATAGGGGCTCAATACCGGGGAAAAAACGCATCAGTTTGTCCTAATGCATTCTGAATGGAATGCAATCCGTCCAGTATGCATCAGGATGTCTTCTGTTCCATCCCTTTTATGGTATTTTGCCGGAGAAAATACCACAGCATGCTACGGTTTTTCTCCAGCCAAAATTTCCGGAACACTTTCAACACTTACATTGAAATGTATTAATGCCGGATCCGGTACCAAGTGCTCAGGAAATTGCCGCATTGACGGATCCGGTTTTCCGGGCTGCGCATGCTCAGACCTTTAAAAATGTGAAAAAGATAAATACCGGATCCGTTTTTCTGGATGACACCAATGCATTTGTCCGGCAGGTAGTTCCGGCAACGCTAGTGTGAAAGTATCCTAAGGCCCCACACGACCGTATGTATTTTGAGGTCCGTTTTTCACAGATCCGTTGTTCCGTTTTTTGTTTCCGTTGTGTTTCCGTTCCGTATTTCCGCAAAAACATCTTCGTATGGTTTCCGTATGCGTTCCATTTTTTGTGGATCACAAACGGAAAGGGAAAATTTGCAATCATAAGGGTCCAATCACACATCCGCAACTGTTTTGCAGTCTGCAAATTGCTGATATGCAAAACACAGACACCGACCATGTGCGTTACGCATTTTGCGGACTGCACATGGCAGGCGCTATAATAGAAATGCCTTTTCTTGTCCGTGGCTGCAGACAAGAATAGGACATGTTCTATTTTTTTACCGGGCAGCAGAACGGAAGTACGGTGTGCTGTCCGCATCTTTTGCGGACCAATTGAAAACTAATCGCTCTGCACCCGCCCTGCAAAATTGCGGAACGGATGCGTACCCATTTTGCGGACGTGTGAATGGACCCTTACGGGCAAAGTGGGCATAGATCCACAAAAAATGGATGGCATGCCGATGTGTTCCGTATGTATTCCGTATTTTTTGCAGACCCATTGACTTGAATAGAGCAACGGAACATTATTTGCGGACAATAATAGGACAAGTTCAATCTTTTAGCAGAATGGATATACGGAAATATGGAAACGGAATGGACACGGATTGAAATAAATGCGGACCGTAAACGGAAACCGCAAAAACGGAATGGACCCGGAAAGAAAATACGTTTGTGAGCAAGAGGCCTAAGGACTTGTTCACACGAATGTGCCGTATTTTGCAGTCCGCAAATTGCGGATCCGCAAAACACGGATGCCGCCTGTGTGCCTTCTGCAATTTGCAGAACGGTAACAGACGGTCTTTTATAGAAATGCCTATTCTTGTCCGCAAAAAGGACGAGAATAGGACATGACTCACAATTTTTGCGGGGCCACGGAACGGAGCAACGGATGCAGACAGCACACGGAGTGCTGTCCGCATCTTTTACAGCCCCATTGAAGTAAATAAGTCTGCACCCGAGCTGCATTTTTTGAGGAACCAAACCACGGTCGTGTGAATGAGCCCTAAAGCTGAGTAACATACTAGCATGTGAAGCTCTAATAGGGACTGCTGGATCCTAAATATATCTAAATAATCCCCTGTTCTACGGTATATGCCATAAAGCTGTCAGTATGATTCCATTACAGAAAGGTCACGCAGAGGCACACAGCATTATCAATCATGATAACGCCCTGCGCTTCCTAAGTCCAGAATGCACGATCCCTCTGTCACACAGAGTGTGATTCACAGAAGAGACACACTCGTGTGAAAAAGCCTGAAAGGTAATACTAAAGCCTTATTCACACGTCAGTGTTTGGTCAGTGATTTCCATCAGTGATTGTGAGGCCAAACAAGGATTGCAGCCTCCACAGAAGTAAGATATAAGGGTAAGGTCTGCACCTGTTCTGTGTTTACAGCTGCACCTGGTTGTGGCTCACAATCACTGATGGTAATGACTGACCGAACACTGACTGTGTGAATGAGGCATAAGAGAGGCATTTTCTCAGCAATTGCAAAGCCATTTTCTTGTAATTTTTACATTAAAGGGGTTATGCGGGTTCAGAGATAACCCGGACATATCCCCATTTTCACCCAGGCAGCCCCCCAATGTGAGCATCAGAGTATGAAATCTCTCCCTTACCCTGTGCTGAATCACACAGGGCAAAGGCTTTTTTGGGATATCCGATGATGTACCGGGCTCTCCATGGGGAAAGCTAGGTGACTAGCAGTGAGCCCGGTGATGTCACTGGCACTAATGGGCGGCATTTAGCACTGCCCTAGCCTGTAAAAAAGCTCGGGCAGCGCTAAAAACCGCCCATCAGAGTCTGTGATGTCACCAGCAACACTACTGTGTTGAAGCTTTCGGCTAGCAGTGTAAAAATATAAACAAAAAAGCCCTTGCCCTGCATGATCCAGTGCAGGGGTACTCATGTCGGAGGGGTGAAAATGGGGATATGTCCGGGTTCAATCAGATTAGGGAATCTGACTACAATGTTAATGGAAACAGCAAACAATACTCTCCTCTCTGGTGTAAGTGTTGCCTTGGAGCTTTTCTGTTTCCTATTACAGATCCTTTAGCACTATACAGGATATGACTCCATTATAGTCAATGGGAACTAAGCCCCGACCACTTTCCTCAAACTTAGGGCTCATTGGCATGAACGTATGTGTTCCGTTCTGTGCATTGGGGCCGCAATTTGCGGTCCCCAATGCACGGAGAGCGTTCGTGAGACGTCCGGGATGGATCCAGACCCATTCAACTTGAATGGGTCCGCATCCCTCCGTTCCGCAAAAAGATAGGACATGTTTTTTTTTGAGATATGGAAGTACAGAACGGAACACCAAAAAAAGCACCCCGTAGTGCTTCCGTAGGGTTCCGTGCTTCCGTTCCGCTTTGCATCTCCTAATTTGCGGACCAATTGAAGGGAAAAAGGTCCGCATCCGTGATGCAGAATGCACACGGAATGGTGTCCGTTTATTGCAGATCCGCATATGCGGTCCGCAATACGGAAACGGAACCCATACGTTCATGTGAATGAGCCCTTATAGTTTATGATATCATGCTTGTGCACACTGTCGGTCTCCAGTCAAAGATGAAGGCAGGGGAAAAAGAAGTTCTCTCTGCCTGCAAGATTTCAACAAAACCACTTGTTGTTGCAGCTTGCTAACAGTCTTGCATGTATATCTAATAGGGACATTTTTATACATGTATTTAATTATTTTTTATGTGTTTAGAGGTCTAGTGTATCTTTAACTCTCCAGTACCAGACTATTAGGTGATAGCTAAATGCTGACGTTTTTAAACATGGTTACAATACTGAATATGTGATTAGGAGCCAGAACTAGATTTACCTCTCTTTTTTGCTGTTTGTTAACTTCTTTGGTAGGTTGATTTGCATTCCAAAACAAACTGAGTATAGAATTTGATTCCTCCAAAATATTATCCATGGTTCTAATAGCAGAAAACAATGAACTGATATTTCCACAATCCTTCACCTAAAAAAACAGCAGACAATATTATGTGACAAACATAAAAACACCAATTTAAAGAGAACCTGCCATGTCTACTGACATGTCTGTCTTAGTATATTGAAAATGTACTTATATCTCTGCATTGCCTCTGTTATTTCTCCTACAAAATGTATGAATAATTTGATACCTAAGTATTGCCAGTTAGAGGAGTATCCCTACAAACTCTCACGTTTTCCAATCAGTACTGCTAGTGTCAGATTGTCATACCCCATTGACATACCCCTTCGAAGTGAGGAATGGTAAATATTGGATGTAAATGTATTTATTAATTTATAGGGGGAGTCACAGAGGAACTTAGAGTTTAGGAGCTTAGAGCAACACAGAGTTGTTCTAAAAAAGATGCTCCAGCAATGTTATTTTATGAGAGATATGACTATTTACTGAAACTTACATGTCAGGGAAGCCAACAGGTCTTCTTTAACTGTACACCATTATGAAAATAACCAAAATATACAATACTAACTTTGCAAGAAGTACTGTATATTGTATTGACTTTTATTAAGACTTTAATATTACCTTGCCTCCATGTACTTCAACGTAAGGTATATGAAGAAGTGAATATATATGTGTCTCAATGTTGTATAACAGTGTCTTCCCAAACAATAAATTCTTCTTCAAAGTACCAAAATCCTCAGAGTGACAAAATATATAAAGTCCATTTCTGCCGTCAGAAGCAGTTTTTAAAAATACAGAATTGCAGAAGTCTAAATGAATAAAAGATATTTAAGTAAAATGTTATTGGGATTATTACACAACAATGGTACTGTAGTAGTAACTCACTACAGACAATAAAACATTTTAATTATAACTATTTTATGTATGATAGTTCAGATATTTGGTTTCATGTAATAGTGGAAAATAATACTGTTTGAGTAATGTCGCGATTTACCGTAAGTTAGGGCTTGTGCAGGATTAGAAATCAATTGCTGCTTTCTTCTGGTGTATAATTATAGTTAGGCTACAGTCACATGGCAGTGAAAAAAAGTCCATTAAAACCGGCAAAACGGTCCATTTCTAATGGACATTTTTGTTCACTGATGCCTTTTTGAGAAATGGGAGTTAAAAATGGTCCCCTTCAATTGTATAGGGGCTGTCAGTCATTGAAACTGACAAAATAGAACATGTCTGTTATTTACTGGCTGTAAAAAACGGATGTGTGAATAACCTCATAGACTACCATTGTTCTAAAAACAGATGTATGACGGCTGTTAAAAAAACAGCCATCACACGTCTGTTTGCGCTGTCGTGTGAATCTAACCTTAGCTGTCTACACTACCATGATTTCTGCCCTCACAAGCCTTTGTGGTATGATCATCACAGTGACTTCTGGTGAAGATATGGGGCAATGTATGCTCATAAAGAATGACTGTCTGGACAATCACAGGATCTTTCCAACCCCTCAGGCAGACCAAAGGTCTTGCTGGTTGACCAATTAGGAGGCTTGACTAGTGGACCAATAAGAAAGTTGACACTGTGCGCATGATACTCTATCTGACTCAGGTCTGTGTTACTGTCGCTACCAGTTATTCCTTCTCTATAACTTGATGCACTTATTTTATGTTGTTTACTACATTATTTGATTTAGCATTTCTTTAACTACTCTCCTGAATTAACCCTTCTCGCTTTGTATTGTGTTTAACTTCTGACTGCCAGACTTCCCATTTCCCTGCCATTTTGTCATTTGTTGTTCCTCCTAGTTCTGACCCTCTTCTGACTATGTTTTGGATTTGATTTGCAGTATCCTGCTCCAAGAGTCGCATTATACTGCAAAGTGAAAAAATATAATTATCATGTCATGTATACATTTACTGTGTATTTCTGTAAGCATGAGGTAATTATAGGCCATATCTTTAGCCATCACGAGTTGGGCATAGTGTCACCCATCTATATAAGGGCTCATTCACATGACCGTATGAATGAGTCCGCATCCGATCTACAATTTTGCGGAACAGGTGTTGAGCCATTCATTTCATTCATTCTGCGGCCCTGCAAAAAATATGGAGCATGTCCTCTTCTTGTCCACAGTCACGGACAAGAATAGGCATTTCTATAATGGGCTGCCATTCCGTTCCACAAAGTGTGGAACGCACACAGACGGCATCCGTGTTTTGTGGATCCGCAATTTGCGGACCGCAAAACATGGCACGGTCGTGTTAATGCGCCCTAAGGAGTTGTCTGACCCGCAAAGCCATGTCTGTTCCCACAAGGGGTTATTGACATTCTAGGGTAAGTCAGATTATTCGAGGGAGAGAGAGTGTGTGTAGTCTAATCTAGTGCAGACAACAACTAGGACACATGCCAAGATGTGAAGCTGCCAGGCCAGCTCATCCTCGATCCACACAGAATAGAGCAATAACATCTCCAAAGAGGACCAGATGCTAGAGAGGTGTAGAGAAAGGCCTGTAGAGATGACTAGTCTTCCAAAATTTGCTTCAACTACTATAAAGACACCTCTTGGCCTACGATTACCATGCAGCCATGAGGACTATAACTTCTAAGGATACTGCATTTCTGTGTAACATCAGCCGGTCCATTCAGTAAAGAAATCATCTTGCTCCACAGCTGTCTCCTCATTGCTTCCTGCACTACATTTTCACCACAAGGTGCTGGCATCACAGGCACCTTGCCTCGAACCACAAAACTGTCAATATCAAGGGCACCTCAACCGCAATCAGGGATAAGGATCCCAAAAACCAGAGTGTGGTCTGCCGGTGAAGGGAGCTTTAGAACTGTGAGTACGACTATTGCACCCATCAGACCACCTACACTCACTTGTGCGCCTCCAGCACGGCCACTGCACATTGAGCTGACGTTTTCTCTTCTGAAACCCAATATTGATTGCTGCCATTGTTAGGCTGGGTTCACACGGGCGTCATGTTTGACGCCCGGATAAGAAGCCGGTGAGTTGCGGGAAAATGGGCAATTTTTCCGTGCGAGTGCAAAGTGTTTTAATGCGTTTTGCACGCGCGTGCGAAAAATCGGCATGTTTGGTACCCAGACCCAAAGCCGGACTTCATCACTGAAGTCCGGTTTTGGGTTGAGTATTCTGTATATTTTATTACTTTCCCTTATAACATAGTTATAAAGGAAAATAATAGCATTCTCAATAGAGAATGCAAAGTAAAAAGGGCAATAGAGGGTTAAAAATAACTCACCTCTGCCATTTGATCGCATAGCTGCCGGTCTCCTGTTCTGTCTTCAGCTGAGCGGGGGGTGAAGGACCTTCAGTGACGTCACTGGGTCACATGGTCCAATCACCTGCTTCACGCCATTATTCGGGCGTTCGTGTGCAAGAGGCCTTACTGGTTTTGGTACCACGGCTTTCCATTTGCAGCAAGACTGACCTGTGCCCTTCATTCTCTGGGTCAGTCTGATTACTATGATACCACATACAGTAGATATAGGTGTTTTATGTCTAAATAGTGTAAAAATAAATGTAAACTTTGTAAGAAAGACCCTCATAACTTTTTTTTATAGTTATATCTACTGCGCTGTGTGGGGGCTCATTTTTTTTTTGTTTTCAATAATTTTTATTTGAATTTTAGACATAAATACAAGAACAATAGTGAACAGTATCAATAGGCGGGTGCAACCGCCTCAAGAGATAAGGCACAAGTACAAACAGCGGCGATACAGCAAATATGAGCAATGAGAAGACCAGGGCGTCCGCTCGGACGCTGCCAACCTGGTATAGGCATGAATGCAGACTAACACATAGTATTGAACAGGCTCAGAAAAGCTATCACATTATGTATACATAAGGTATAAGGTGAAGGATTAAGTACTAGCACCGTACATCTGGGTGAGGTAAGCCAGTAAGACACAGTAAGAACATAAAAAAAAGAAAGTAAACATAACACAACAATATTGTTGGTCTAACAGCACCTAAGTTGCGGGTAGGCGCGGGGTAGCCAAGACGGCAACGGAAGGCCTAAACGAGAGCCATCTGTGCCAAGATCTGTGGAACCCCCCCGGGTTGTGATCCTTGTAGGCCATAATTCTTTCAAAAGAGCAGTTTTGATTTACTCGATCGAGTACTTCAGTCATAGAAGGGACTCGGTCAGACTTCCAATATTTGGTAAGTAAGAGCTTAGCTACAAGGAATAAATGAGCTGTAGGAACTCTATATTGTCCAGGGATGCTGCACAGATCAAGGAAGAATAGAGCGGTTAGGGGCGAAGGGGGTATGTGCTGTTTACAAAACTGAGATGCCAGGGAGAAAACTGCATACCAGTACGCAGTTAGGTATGGACATTGCCAGAGAACGTGGAGCAGCGTACCCTTAGCACCGCAGTTTCGCCAACAGAGGTGGGAGCAGGAGGGAAACATTATATGCAACCTAGCTGGAGTATAATACCACCGTAGGGAGGTTTTCACCACAGCTTCATAAAGGGAAACACTGAGGAAAGTTTGAGTAGTGAATTTCAATGCCTGGGACCATTTCTCAGATGGGATGGTAGTACCCAATTCCTTATCCCATGAAACAAAAGGGGTTAATTTATGAAATTTAGATTTATCCCCCAGGCACAGATACAGAGACCGAAGAGCAGGGGTACGGGACAAATGAAGCTGGAGAGTCCAATTCTCCAGAACCATTTTGTTCGCTAGAATTTTACACGGATTGTTAGTCTGAAGAAAATTACCTATTTGTAGGAATTTATAAAAATCTCCTGCAGGTAGAGAGAACCTATCTCTAAGATCTTGAAAAGATAGAAGCACATTCTTGTTATACAGCTGAGAGATCCATGAGATGCCTAAAGATCTCCAGCTAGATAGGTCAATCCCTGGGATTTTCCCCTCTATCAAATGGAGGGGAGAAGCCGCTAGGGTTTGTATCTTTTCCGGGGAACAACGAGAGTGGAATGCACGCCAATGGTAAACGGCGGAGTCTAGCAGGAAGGCAAGGTCTCTGTATACTGCCCCTGAAGGATGTAGGCTATCTAGCAGGAGAGCTCTGAGGTGTGTGAAAGGGGACAGCGATGATTCAATTTGGACCCAGGGGACTGATGTATCACACTTCCACCAACTAAACAGGAGGCTGACTTGAGTAGCGATGAAATAGTCGGCAATGTTAGGAAGCCCCAAACCACCGCTTCGTTTAGTTTTGCACATCAACGCAGAAGAGACCCTAGGTTTACAACCTTGCCAGACAAACGAAGTTATGAGGGATTGTGTTTTAGCAAGAAAGCTGGTGGGAGTTTTGACTGGGATACAGCGAAAAATAAACAATAGTTTGGGCAGCGTCATCATCTGAAAGGAGGCAATACGGCCTACCCAAGAAATTTCATATTTCCCATACTCAGAAATGTCTCGTTTGATAGTGTCTAAAAGTGGGAGATAATTGTGCTGAAATAAAAGCGTAGGGGAAGGGGTGAGGTTAATACCCAGATACTTAATGCTGGAGGATTGCCAATCAA
Organism: Bufotes viridis; assembly: GCA_033119425.1. Lineage (NCBI taxonomy): Eukaryota > Metazoa > Chordata > Amphibia > Anura > Bufonidae > Bufotes > Bufotes viridis. The sequence continues at coordinate 90,522,564 of CM065596.1, read as the reverse complement.
AAGGGAATTTGGACTTCAAGGCCGTTTCTAACAATAGTGGAATAAAAAGGGGCATAATTTGGGACTTAGATTCATTCACCTTATAATAGGAAAGGTGCCCAAAATCTTCTAAAAGAGACCCACAGGCGCCTAAGGAAGTGGAGGGGGAGGAGAGGGTTAGCAGTATGTCGTCCGCATACAGAGAAATGGTGTGTTGCTGACTTCCTATTGGGATGCCTGAGATGTCAGGATGCTGACGGACGGCTTGGGCCAGTGGCTCAATAGCTAAGATAAACACCAAAGGGTGCGTGCCGTTGGTGATGTTAAAATGTGACGATAAGGCTCCATTGACAAACACCTTAGCGGAAGGGGAAGAGTACAGGGCCTTGATTGCCGTGATTAAGCTGGTACCGAGACCCATCCTATCTAGTGCCGAAAAGGCGAAGGACCAATTTAGGCGGTCAAACGCCTTCTCGGCATCTAACGTGAGTAGGCAGGCGGGGATTTTATGGCGATTAATATATAGTCAATGAGACTGATAGCCCTCCTCGTGTTGTCAGTCAGTTGCCTCCCTTTAACAAAGCCTACTTGGTCAGGGCTAATGATAGAGGGAAGAACCGAGGCTAATCTAGTAGCAATGATCTTGGCATATAATTTAACGTCAACATTTAAAAGGGATATGGGACGAAAGTTTTGGGGGACGTCGTGGGATTTGCCGGGTTTGGGAATAGTCACTATGGTGGCCGTTAGCATCCCTTGAGGGAACGAACCCTCCGAAAAGGCAAGTTGAAGGGCAGGAGATAGGTGTGGAAGGAGGAGATTAGAAAAGGTCTTATAGTATATATTAGTGAGGCCATTAGGACCCAGGGATTTATGGAGGGGAAGGGAGGATATGGCACGGGTAATTTCGTCGTCGTTAATCGGGGAAGCCAATTGTTGCTGTTGTGGCGATAGCGAAGGGAGATTAACAGAGGATAAGAAGGCGTTAATTTCCGCAGGAGAGGCTTGGTGAGTAGAAGGAGAGTCTTTAAGATTATAGAGGAAGGAATAATAATCCCTAAACAGATTGGCTATATATTTTGGGTTGTAGATTTTATTCACCTTGTCAGGGTGAAGAAAAAAGGGGATCCTAGTCTTGGCTTGCTTAGCTTTGAGACGACTGGTGAGAAGCTTTCCAGCTTTGTTATCTTGGGAATAATAGCGAGCTTTGAGAATTTTCAATTGTTTATCGTATTGATATAGGAGCAGATCGTGAAGTTGGAGTCTAAGGGAGGAAATGCGGAGTTTCCTATCCTCAGAGAAGGAAGCCTTATTAAGAGATTCTAAGGTGGAAAGTTGGGACAAGATAGAATTTAGTTTTGCTTCGCGGTCTCTCTTTACTTGATGGCCCAGCTTTATAAAAATACCTCTAATAAAGGCCTTGTGTGCATTCCACAATGTAAATGGGCTGCTCACAGAACCGGCATTATTGAAAAAAATTCTGCTAGTTCTGTCTGGATTGCTAGCTTATGAGTAGGGTGAGAGATAAGGAAATCATTACATCTCCAGAGAGTATCCTTGACATTGTAAGCCTCTTCCACCGTTAGGGAAATAGCTGCGTGATCCGACCATTTTATAGTCTCAATAGTAGAGTTAGAGGCCAGTTGAAGCAGCGACTGGCCGGCTAGGAATAGGTCTATGCGGGAGTAGGTATTATGAACAGAGGAGAAGAAAGAAAAATCCCTCTCCTGCACATGGTGGATTCTCCAAATATCATAGAGTTCCTCCCTGTGCAGCAGGGGTCCCAGGGCGTTGTTGCGGTGTCTGGAGGATGCAGTGGAATCAACTGCCTCGTCAGGCACCGTATTAAAATCTCCACAAAGAAGGGTATGACCCTGTTTCATTTTAGATACCTTTGTGAGCAATCTGTTCAGGAATCGCATCTGGTGCTTATTGGGTGCATATACTGCTACAATGGTAAAGAGGATATTGTTCAATTTACACACTTGAATAATAAATCGACCATTAGGGTCAAGATAGGAATTTAGAGGCTGAAAGGCCAGAGAGGAATTAAAGGCAAGAGCGACGCCCCTTTGTTTTTTCCTAAAGGTGGAATGTATAATTGTTGGAAACAGGCAATGTTTGAGTCTAAATGTGTCAGCAGCAAGCAGATGCGACTCCTGGACACAGAGAACGTCAGCTTTCAATGAGAGAGCCTCTTTCCAAAGGAAAGCACGCTTTTGAGGGCTATTAAGACCTCTCACATTAAGAGATACAAACTTAAGTACCATCTATACAAATGTAATAGCTTAGTATACCGATTGGGTACACATATAAGGAGGGGAGAGAGTCGGTAAACCAGAGACAACGGGTTAGGCCTAAGACAAAAATATCTCCCGGGTGGGTGTACCCTGTCAAACATAGGCACAAGGGACCAAAAAATAACCTGAAAACAAACGTTATATGGTATAGGTAACTGAATCAAACTGTATCCTGTAAAGGACAAAAGGGTAAGAAAAATCATCCTATATTCCGGATGAGAAGGGTGATCAGGGGTCAAAGTTCGTGTTGAAGCCTTCATGGAGAGAAGGACTCCAGGCACATAATGAAAACAAACCAAAGTTAATGTTTGGTCCCTCGGCGTGCAGGAACGGTGTTCCATCCTGGATCTAGCGGTGGAGGAGCGGTTTTCTGAGTTGCAGGGTGGTCTGCTACTTCAATATTCCACGAGCGAAGTAATCTCCTGCCATCTTCCATGGAGAATATGAGGTGTTGCTTCCCGTCATGAGTACACACAATTTTAACAGGGAAGCCCCATTTGTATGCGATGTTATAGTCACGGAGTGCTTGCGTAATCAGGGCAAGCTCGCGGCGTTGCTTCAAGGTGGCAGCTGACAGGTCTGTGTAAAGATGGACGGAGGCGTAAGGGTCTGGCAGATCCGGTTTGCGCCTAGCTGCGTTGAGTGCAGCCTCCTTGATGTGGAAAAAATGCAATCTCGCCATGGTGTCCCTTGGTACAGAATCAGGGAGATGGCGCGGTTTTGGCACTCTATGCGCCCTATCAATGGTAAAATCTAGGTCAGTTCCTTGAGGGAGCAGCAGCTTCAGCAAAGATTTAATATAGGGAATCAAGGCTGATGCACTCACATCCTCAGGAATGCCCCTGAATTTAATATTATTCCGCCTGGAGCGGTCCTCCAGGTCAATAAGTTTAGCCTTGATATGCTCCAGATCAGTAGACATTTCCTCGTTGGAGTCTATTAGCTGGTTATGGGACGTTGCAAACTCTCCCATCTTAGATTCAATATGGGAGACGCGGGATTCCACCTCAGTAATAGAGGAGTGGAGCGGAGTAAGCAAGGCTGAGAAATCTTTATGCAGTGCAGAGCTGAATGCCACTAAGAGATTTTTAACCAAGTTGCCCGAGGCAGGCTGGTCGGAGGTAGGGAATTGCTCAGCAAGAACTGCCAGGTGGTCAATGCCATGATGGTCTGAAGATGGGCCTACCTCAGGCGCGGCCTCCTCTTGAAGACGTTGTGTTTGCTTCACAGGGCTCCCGTCAAGTGAAGGAGGCGAGGAGCTGCGACTCAAGCTGCTGGAGGGGCGAAGCGGGGACACAGGAGCTGTGCGGCCCTCTGATGGCATGAAGACCGGAGCAGAGAGATGAGGTGCAGCCGGAGAGGAATCAGACGCTACTAGTAAGCGGGAGGGAGACAGTCCGGTCTCACAAGATGGCGCCGGGTCTCCGTTGCGGGTGCCTCCAGCGTCTTTATCCAAAAAGAAAGCCAGCTTGTTGCGCTGCGGCGGCATTCTCTTGCCTCTGGGCATCTTCTGAAAGAGAGCTCACCAGGACGGTTGATTTCAGCCAGGGGAAGCCGAGGGATTATGCTAAATATGACGCTAGGTGCCGGAGCAGTAGTTTCATGCGGCCATCTCGCTCGGCAGCCAAGCCACGCCCCTTCGGGGGGCTCATTTTTTTACGGCATAATCTGTAGTTTTTATTGATGAAGTTCTGGAGTGTGTTACAATAAATCTTTGTCCCACTCTCCTTGTCAGCTGTAATTATGGTTCCATCCCCATTATCATTATTGAATACAACTACAGCTCGTCGGTTTAATCTTGATAGTAGAGTTTTTTTATTATTCAACATACAGCAATATTCATGCGTGACGTTTCGGCTCGCAGGCCTTCCTCAGACACTATGCCGCAGTTGTGGCTAAGAAGATGGAGAAGGAGAAGCGAGCAGGCAGACGCAGTATAAAGCAGGTCATGTATAATACATGTGTGTAGGAAAAGCGTCTGGCTGTTATTCCATTATTTATTCTGTCATAATAGAAGTCCATGGGCTGCAAAACGGACGGATCCGTCCAGTTTCCGTTATGCAGGGGAGGACTGCATAACGGAAACGGGACGAATCCTTTTTGCAGCCCATAGACTTCTATTATGATGGAATGAATAACAGAATGCCTCTAAAGGCATTCAGTTATGCATTCCAATATACAATTGCGTTATGGTCTGTGGTAACAGAATCCATAATGAAATTCACCTTTTACCAGTAAAGGAAGCGTTAACGAATTTCATAACCTGAAATTCGCTCATCTCTAATCTCAGTATACGAGGCATGTATATGCACTTGCCCTTTAATTTGGATATTAAAAGGTGTCTGTCACCTCATTTTCACCAATATAACTAACAGCATTGCTCCACAGAAGATTGAAATCTTATTTCAAACATATTAAGACTGGCATTTTAGACAACGCCGGCCTCTTCATAACTTTGGTGTATCCACCACCGATTCTGAATATAAAAGAATCGGCCCAGCACTCGGCCAAGAATAGCGCTGCCCGGGAAAACTTTTCTTAGACAAAAATCCTGTGTGGAGAAGTAAAGATAACATTTTGGAAGTGATAAACCACAACTGTGAAATGAGAGTGATTGATCAAAAACCTGGTGACCCTGGTTTTCTATGTACTGGTGTACAAGTTGCATAAAACTTTGATTAATCCCCCAGGTTGGCCCATAGTGGCTTCTGTAAACTCCATATTATCACCTTTAGTAGTATTATTAGGAAAGGTCCTGGCCCCACTTGTAACGAACACAGTGTCTCTTTTTATTGGACACCTCCCATTTCATGAGGGTCATAGAAACATTTAGCCCATTACCTGATGATTGCTGGCTTGTTACCATAGATATAGTTAGTTTATACACATCTATTAAACATAAGGATGTGGTATCTATACTTTTGAGCAAAAGTGAATACTCTCCTGAACAATGTACATTTTTTCTGGACTTACTACTGCTGGTACTAAGTGAAAGCTACTTTCTAGTGCGCAACACATACTACTTACAGCAAAATGTAAGCCCCTGGCATCCAGGCAGAGCAGGGGTTTATTCACGGCAAAACGGGGTTCATGTCACCCACCAATGGAACAGGCGATTTTTAGAAAAAATGGCAAAAATGGTAATATTTCACCCAACAATTTAAAAGAAGATTTTTTGCATTTTCGGTCACTCTATGCAGAGCAGGGGTTTGTACACGGCAAAAATGGTAATTTTGCACCGAACAATTTAAAAGAAGATTTTTAAAATTTTCGGTCCCTGTCACCCATGCAGAGCAAGGGTTTGTACCCAGCAAAAATGGTAATATTTCACCCAACAATTTAAAAGAAGATTTTCTGCATTTTCAGTCACTTATGCAGAGGAGGAGTTTGTACCTGGCAAAAATGCTAATTTTACAGCCAACAATTTAAAATACGTTTTTTCAAATTTCGGTCCCTGTCACCTATGCAGAGCAAGGGTGTGTACCCTGTAAAAATGGTAATTTTGCACCCAACAATTTAAAAGAAGATTTTCCGCATTTTTGGTCACTGTCACCTATGCAGAGCAGGGGTTTGTACCCGGCAAAAATAGTAAATTTGCACCCAACAATTTAAAAGAAGATTTTCCGCATCGTCGGTCACTGTCACCTATGCAGAGCAGGGGTTTTTACCCTGCAAAAATGGTAATTTTGCACCCAACAATTTAAGAGAAGATTTTCAGCATTTTCGGTCACTGTCACCTATGCAGAGCAAAGGTTTGTACCCGGCAAAAATGGTAATTTTGCACCCAACAATTTAAAAGAAGATTTTCTGCATTTTTGGTCACTGTCACCTACAGTATGCAAAGCAAGGATTAGTACCCGGCAAAAATGGTAATTTTGCACCCAACAATTTAAAAGAAGTTTTTTTTCAAATTTTCGTTCCCTGTCACCTATGTAGAGCAAGGGTTTGTACCCGGCAAAAATGGTAATATTTCACCCAACAATTTAAAAGAGAATTTCCGCATTTACGGTTACTGTCACCTAAGCAGAGCAGGGGTTTGTACCCAGCAAAAATGGCAATTTTGCACACAACAATTTAAAAGGGGATTTTTAAAATTTTCGGTCCCTGTCACCTATGCAGAGCAAGGGTTTTTACCCAGCAAAAATGATAATATTTTACCCAACAATTTAAAAGAAGATTTTCTGCATTTTCGGTCACTGACACCTATGCAGAGCAGGGGTTTGTTCTGGCAAAAATTGTAATTTTGCACTGAACAATTTAAAAGAAGATTTCTTAAATTTTCAATCCCTGTCACCTATGCAGTTCAGGGTTACTTGACAGTAAAAAATTGGAATATGTAAACACCTGAACTCCCAGACGGATTAACTATATTATTGTCCCCAGCACATATGCAGTGTAGGCCACAAATATAATTCCTGGCCTTAAAAAATATGATTTTTTCACCACCAATGAATAACATGGATTAAAGTGGTATATTTTGGGGTGTAGGACCTCATCGTTCTCAACATCATCTTCCACCCAGTCTTCACCTGCCCTCTTTGTCGGTCTGCACACCACAGAAAGCCGCAGGAGTTTGCACCTGTGTTTCGTCATCATCAGAGACGTACTGCGGTGGTCTTCCCATGTCCTCATCCTCAAACCTAAGTGGTTGGGCATCTGTGCACTCAATCTCTTCCACTTCTGGGGCAGGGCTATGGTTATGGCCCTGGGAAACCCTGCCAGCAGAGTCATCAAAAAGCATAAGAGTCTGCTGCATGACTTGGGGCTCTGATAGCTTGGCTGATTTGCAAGGGGTGAGGTGAAAGACTGATGGGCATGGGCTTCAGGTGCCAACTCTGTGCTGTCAGAAAGGGATGGAGTGGGAGACAACGTGAAGGAACTGGAGGCACTGTCAGCCACCCAATCTACTAGCGCCTGTACTTGTTCTGGTCTCACTATTCGTAGAGTGGTATTCGGGCCTACCAAATAACGCTGCAGGTTCTGTCACTTACTCACACCTGAGGAAGGTGTTTCACTTGGACCTGTAGTTGGCGCTGAAAGGCCACGTCCTCTCCCAGCAACAGGAGCTCCACCAACACCACCACGACCATGCCCATGTCCCTTTTTTGAAGTTCTCCTCATTATTCGCGTTCACCCAACAAACTAACAGATGGTTTATCTCCGGTGTCAATTTAACTGCCAATAGTCAACAATTAAGTTCACTAACAGTAAGGAAGTGCCCGTGTCATAAACAGAATAAATTTATTTAGGTCACACAACAGTGTAACGGAGAAATTCAATACAATTACTTCACTATCAACAAAAATTTGATTTTTCAAACCAACAATGTAAAAGCAGAAGTTAACGATTTAAGAAATGCAGCATACACCCCTAATGTGCTATCTACCACAAAACCTGTGTGGTTGCAACCAACTATGTAAATGCGGAGTTTAAAAGGTTACTAAAAATGACGGAAATACAGGGTAGACCTAAGATCTGCTATGTAGAACAAAACCAGTGTTCATTGCAACAAACTACAGAAATGTAGTATGTTACAGCTAAATTTTAAAATAGGTTTTGTCCGTTGTATGCCAAATTGCTCTGTGGAACAACAATACGAGTTTATTTCCCCCAAATACAGGAATGCAGTATGTAACTGCTAAATTTTAAAATACGTTTTTGTGCATTGTATGCAAAACTGCTCTGTGGAACAACAATACGAATTTATTTCCCCCACATACACAAATGCAGTATGTCACTGCTAAATTTTAATATTGGTTTTTGTGCGTTGTATGCAAAACTGCTCTGTGGAACAACAATACGGGTTTATTATCCCAAAATACACAAATGCTGTATGTCACTGCTAGATTTTAAAATACGTTTTTGTGCATTGCATGCCAAACTGCTCTGTGGAACAACAATACGGGTTCATTTCACCCAAATACAGGAATAGAGTATGTCACTGCTAAACTTTAGAATAGGGTTTTCAGCATTCTATGCAAAAGTTCTTTGTGGAACAACAATACGAGTTTATTTCTCCCAAGTACAGAAATGCAGTATGTCACTGCTAACTTTTAAAAATATGTTTTTGTGCATTGTATGCAAAACTGCTCTGTGGAACAAAAATACGGGTTTATGTCCACCAAATACACAAATGCAGTATGTCACTGCTAACTTTTAAAATACGTTTTTGTGCATTGTATGCCAAACTGCTCTGTGGAACAACAATACGAGTTTATTTCCCCCAAATACAGGAATGCTGTATGTCACTGCTAAATTTTAAAAATATGTTTTTGTGCATTGTATGCAAAACTGCTCTGTGGAACAAAAATACGGGTTTATGTCCACCAAATACACAAATGCAGTATGTCACTGCTAACTTTTAAAATAGGTTTTTCAGCGTTCTACGGAAAAGTGCTCTGAGGAACAACAATACGGGTTTATTTCCCCCAAATACAGAAATGCAGCATGTCACTGCTAAATTTTAAAATACATTTTTGTGCGATGCATGCCAAAATGCTCTGTTGAACTACAAATACGGGGTTTATTTCTCACAAAGACACAAATGTAGTATGTCACTGCTAAATTTGAAAATACGTTTTTGTGCGTTGTATGCCAAACTGCTCTGTGAAACAACAGTACGGGTTTATTTCCCCCAAATACAGGAATGCGTTATGTCACTGCTAAATTTGAAAATACGTTTTTGTGCGTTGTATGCAAAACTGCTCTGTTGAACAACAATACGGATTTATTTCCCCCAAATACACAAATGCTATATGTCACAGTTAAATTTTCAAATACGTTTTTGTGCGTTGTATGTAAAACTGCTCTGTGGAACTGCAATACGGGTTTATTTCCCCCAAATACACAAATGCAGTATGTCACTGCTAAATTTGAAAATACGTTTTTGTGCGTTGTATGCCAAACTGCTCTGTGAAACAACAGTACGGGTTTATTTCCCCCAAATACAGGAATGCAGTATGTCACTGCTAAATTTGAAAATACGTTTTTGTGCGTTGTATGCAAAACTGCTCTGTGGAACAACAATACGGGTTTATTTCACCCAAATACACAAATGCTGTATGTCACAGTTAAATTTTCAAATTCGTTTTTGTGCGTTGTATGCAAAACTGCTCTGTGGAACTGCAATACGGGTTTATTTCCCCCAAATACACAAATGCAGTATGTCACTGCTAAATTTTAAAATAGGTTTTTCAGCATTCTATACAAAAGTGCTCTGAGGAACAACAATACGGGTTTATTTCCCCCAAATACAGAAATGCAGCATGTCACAGCTAAATTTTAAAATAAGTTTTTGTGCGATATATGCCAAACTGCTCTGTTAAACTACAAATACGGGTTTATTTCTCACAAAGACACAAATGTAGTATGTCACTGCAAAATTTTAAAATACGTTTTTGTACGTTGTATGCCAAACTGCTCTGTGGAACAACAATACGGGTTTATTTCCCCCAAATACAAAAATGCAGTATGTCACTGCTAAATTTTAAAATAGGTTTTTGTGCGTTGTATGCAAAACTGCTCTGTGGAACAACAATACGGGTTTATTTCCCCCAAATACACAAATGCAGTATGTCACTGCTAAATTTTAAAATAGGTTTTTCAGCGTTGTATGCAAAACTGCTCTGTGGAACAACAATATGGGTTTATTTCCCCAAATACACAAATGCAGTATGTCACTGCTAAATTTTAAAATAGGTTTTTCAGCGTTGTATGCAAAACTGCTCTGTGGAACAACAATACGGGTTTATTTCCCCAAATACAGAAATGCAGTATGTCACTGCTAAATTTTAAAATAGGTTTTCGTGCGTTGTATGCCAAACTGCTCTGTGGAACAACAATATGGGTTTATTTCCCACAAATACACAAATGCAGTATGTCACTGCAAAATTTTAAAATAGGTTTTTGTGCGTTGTATGCAAAACTGCTCTATGGAACAACAATACGGGTTTATTTCCCCCAAATAAAGAAATGCAGTATGTCACTGCTAAATTTTTAAATAGTTTTGTGTGCATTATATGCCAAACTGCTCTTTGGAACAACAATACAGGTTTATTTCCCTCAAATGCAGAAATGCAGTATGTCACTGCTAAATTTAAAAATATGTTTTTGTGCATTGTATTCAAAACTGCAATGTCGAACAATAATACGGGTATATTTCCCCCAAATACACATTTGCTGTAGTTCACTGCTAAATTTTAAAATACGTTTTTGTGCGTTGTATGCAAAACTGCTCTGTGGAACTACAATACGATTTTATTTCCCCCAAATACACAAATGCAGCATGTCACTGCTTAATTTTAAAATAGGTTTTTGTGCGTTGTATGCTAAACTTCTCTGAAGAACAACAGTAGGGGTTTATTTCGCCCAAATACAGAAATGCAGTATGTCACTGCTAAATTTTAAAATAGGTTTTCAGCGTTGTATGCAAAACTGCTCTGTGGAACAACAATATGGGTTTATTTCCCCAAATACAGAAATGCAGTATGTCACTGCTAAATTTTAAAATACGTTTTTCAGCGTTGTATGCAAAACTGCTCTGTGGAACAACAATACGGGGTTATTTCCCCCAAATACAGAAATGCTGTATGTCACTACTAAATTTTAAAATACGTCTTTGTGTGTTGTATGCAAAACTGCTCTGTGGAACAACAATATGGGTTTATTTCCCCCAAATACACAAATGCTGTATGTTACTGCTAAATTTGAAAATAGGTTTTTCAGATTTGTATGCAAACGTGCTCTGTGGCACAACAGTATGGGTTTATTAAAACAATTACAGAAATGCAGTATGTCACCCCAAAAATTATAGAACAGGTTTTTCAGCATTGTATGCTAACGTGCTCTGTGGCACAACGGTATGGGTTTATTAACCCAATTACAGAAATGACGTTTTTCACCACAAAATTTTAAAACTGTTTTTTCAGCGTTGTAAGCAAAACTGCTCTGTGGAACAACAATACGGGGTTATTTCCCCCAAATACAGAAATGCTGTATGTCACTGCTAAATTTTAAAATACGTTTTTGTGCCTTGTATGCAAAACTGCTCTGTGGAACAACAATATGGGTTTATTTCCCCCAAATACACAAATGCTGTATGTCACTACTAAATTTTAAAATAGGTTTTTCAGCGTTGTATGCAAACGTTCTCTGTGGCACAACAGTATGGGTTTATTAAAACAATTACAGAAATGCAGTATGTCACCCCAAAAATTATAGAACAGGTTTTTCAGCATTGTATGCTAACGTGCTCTGTGGCACAACGGTATGGGTTTATTAACCCAATTACAGAAATGACGTTTTTCACCACAAAATTTAAAACTGTTTTTTCAGCGTTGTAAGCAAAACTGCTCTGTGGAACAACAATACGGGGTTATTTCCCCCAAATAGAGAAATGCTGTATGTCACTACTAAATTTTAAAATACGTTTTTGTGTGTTGTATGCAAAACTGCTCTGTGGAACAACAATACGGGTTTATTTCCCCCAAATACACAAATGCTGTATGTTACTGCTAAATTTGAAAATAGGTTTTTCAGCGTTGTATGCAAAACTGCTCTGTGGAACAACAATATGGTTTTTTTTTCCCCCAAATACACAAATGCTGTATGTGACTGCTAAATTTTAAAATAGGTTTTTCAGCGTTGTATGCAAACGTGCTCTGTGGCACAACAATATGGGTTTATTAAAACAATTACAGAAATGCAGTATGTCACCCCAAAAATTATAAAATACGTTTTCAGCGTTGTATGCTAAACGTGCTCTGTGGAACAACAGTATGGGTTTATTAAAACAATTACAGAAATGCAGTATGTCACCCCAAAAATTATAAAACTGTTTTTTCAGCGTTGTATGCAAAACTGCTCTGTAGAACAACAATACGAGTTTATTTCCCCCAAATACAGAAATGCAGTATGTCACTGCTAAATTTTAAAATCGGTTTTTGTGCTTTGTATGCCAAACTGCTCTGTGGAACAACAATACGGGTTTATTTCCCCCAAACACAGGAATGCCGTATGTCACTGGTAAATTTTAAAATACGTTTTTGTGCGTTGTATGCAAAACTGCTCTGTGGAACAACAATATGTTTTTTTTTTCCCAAATACACAAATGCTATATGTCACTGCTTAATTTGAAAATATGTTTTTGTGCCTTGTATGCAAAACTGCTCTGTGGAACAACAATATGGGTTTATTTCCCCCAAATACACAAATGCTGTATGTCACTACTAAATTTTAAAATATGTTTTTGTGTGTTGTATGCAAACGTGCTCTGTGGCACAACAATATGGGTTTATTAACCCAAATACAGAAATGCAGTATGTCACTGCTAAAATTTTAAAATAGGTTTTCAGCATTGTATGCTAAACGTGCTCTGTGGAACAACAGTATGGGTTTATTAACCCAATTACAGAAATGCAGTTTGTCACCGCAAAATTTTAAAACTGTTTTTTCAGCGTTGTATGCAAAACTGCTCTGTGGAACAACAATATGGGTTTATTTCCCCAAATACAGAAATGCTGTATGTCACTGCTAAATTTTAAAATACAGTTTTGTGCATTGTATGCAAAACTGCTCTGTGGAACAACAATACGGGTTTATTTCCCCAAATACACAAATGCTGTATGTCACTACTAAATTTTTAAAATTGTTTTTCAGCGTTGTATGCAAAACTGCTCTGTGGAACAACAATATGGGTTTATTTCCCCAAATACACAAATGCAGTATGTCACTGCTAAATTTTAAAACAGGTTTTTCAGCGTTGTATGCTAAACGTGCTCTGTGGAACAACAATATGGGTTTATTACCCAAATACAGAAATGCGTATGTCACCACTAAATTTTAAAATACGTTTTTGTGCGTTGTATGCAAAACTGCTCTGTGGAACAACAATATGTTTTTTTTTTTCCCAAATACACAAATGCTATATGTCACTGCTTAATTTGAAAATATGTTTTTGTGCCTTGTATGCAAAACTGCTCTGTGGAACAACAATATGGGTTTATTTCCCCCAAATACACAAATGCTGTATGTCACTACTAAATTTTAAAATAGGTTTTTCAGCGTTGTATGCAAACGTTCTCTGTGGCACAACAGTATGGGTTTATTAAAACAATTACAGATATACAGTATGTCACCCCAAAAATTATAGAACAGGTTTTTCAGCATTGTATGCTAACGTGCTCTGTGGCACAACGGTATGGGTTTATTAACCCAATTACAGAAATGACGTTTTTCACCACAAAATTTTAAAACTGTTTTTTCAGCGTTGTAAGCAAAACTGCTCTGTGGAACAACAATACGGGGTTATTTCCCCCAAATACAGAAATGCTGTATGTCACTGCTAAATTTTAAAATACGTTTTTGTGCCTTGTATGCAAAACTGCTCTGTGGAACAACAATATGGGTTTATTTCCCCCAAATACACAAATGCTGTATGTCACTACTAAATTTTAAAATAGGTTTTTCAGCGTTGTATGCAAACGTGCTCTGTGGCACAACAATATGGGTTTATTAAAACAATTACAGAAATGCAGTATGTCACCCCAAAATTATAAAACAGGTTTTTCAGCATTGTATGCTAAACGTGCTCTGTGGCACAACGGTATGGGTTTATTAACCCAATTACAGAAATGACGTATTTCACCACAAAATTTAAAACTGTTTTTCAGCGTTGTATGCAAAACTGCTCTGTGGAACAACAATACGGGTTTATTTCCCCAAATACAGAAATGCTGTATGTCACTACTAAATTTTAAAATACGTTTTTGTGCGTTGTATGCAAAACTGTTCTCTGGAACAACAATACTGGTTTATTTCCCCCAAATACACAAATGATGCATGTCACTGCTAAATTTTAAAATACGTTTTTGTTCGTTGTATCACAAACTGGTCGGTGGAACAACAATACGGGTTTATTTCCCCCAAATACACAAATGCAGTATGTCACTGCTAAATTTTAAAATAATTTTTTCAGCGTTCTATGCAAAAGGGTTCAGTGGAACAACAATATGGGTTTATTTTCCCCAAATACAGAAATGCAGTATGTCACTGCTAAATTTTAAAATACGTTTTTGTGCGTTGTATGCCAAACTGCTCTGTGGAACAACAATAAAGGGTTTATTTCTCCAAATCTAGGAATGCAGTTTGTCACTGCTAAATTTTAAAATACCTTTTTGTGTGTTGTATGCAAAACTTCTCTGTGTAACTACAATACGGGTTTATTTCCCACAAATACACAAATTCATTATGTCACTGCTAAATTTTAAAATATGCTATTGTGCGTTGTATGCCAAACTGCTATGTGGAACAACAATATAGGTTTATTTCCCCAAATTATAGAAATGTAATATGTCACTGCTAAATGTAAAAATTGTTTTTTGTACGTTGTATGGAAAACTGCTCTGTGGAACAACAATACTGGCTTATTTCCCCCAAATACAGGAATGCAGTATGTTACTGCTAAATTTGAAAATATGTTTTTGTGCTTTGCATACAAAACTGCTCTGTGGAACAACAATACTGGTTTATTTCCCCAAAATACACAAATGCTGTATGTCACTGCTAAATTTTAACATACATTTTTGTGTATTTTATGGAAAACTGCTTTGTGGAACAACAATACAGGTTTATTTCCCCCAAATACAGGAATGCAGTATGTGACTTCTAAATTTTAAAATACATTTTTGTGCATTTTATACAAAACTGCTCTGTGGAACAACAATACGGGGTTATTTCCCCCAAATACACAAATGCAGCATGTCATTGTAAATTTTCAAATAGTTTTTTGAACCTTGTATGCAAAACTGCTCTGTGGAACAACAATACGGGTTTATTTCCCTCATAAATAAAGGAATGCAGTTTGTCACTGCTAAATTTTTTAATAGGTTTTTGCGCGTTCTATGCAAAACTACTCTGTTTAACAACAATAGGGGTTTATTTCCCCCAAATACAGGAATGCAATATGTCAATGCTTAATTTTAAAATTGGTTTTTCAGTGTTCTGTGCAAAAGTGCTCTGTGAAACAATAATACAGGTTTATTTCCCCCAAATACAGGAATGCAGTATGTCAATGCTAAATTTTAAAATACATTTTTGTGCATTGTATGCAAAACTGCTCTATGGAACAACAATACGGGTTTATTTCTCCCAAATACACAAATGCAATATGTCACTGCTAAATGTAAAAATTGGTTTTTGTGCGTAGTAAGCAAAACTGCTCTGTGGAACAACAATACTGGTGTATTTCCCCCATAAATAAAGGAATGCAGTATGTCACTGCAACATTTTAAAATACGTTTTTGTGCGTTGTATGCAAAACTGCTCTGTGGAACTCCAAATATGTGTTTATTTCTCACAAATACACAAATGTGGTAGGTCACAGCTAAATTTTAAAATACGTTTTTGTGCATTGTATGCCAAACTGCTCTGTGGAACAAAAATACGGGTTTATTTCCCCCAAATACACAAATGCTGTATGTCACTGCTAAATTTTTAAAATAGGTTTTTGTGCATTGTATGCCAAACTGCTCTGTGGAACAACAATGAGTTTATTTCCCCTAAATACACAAATGCAGTATGTCACTGCTAAATTTTAAAATTGTTTTTTGTGCGTTGTATGCAAAACTGCTCTGTGGAACAACAATGCTGGTTTATTTCCCCCAAACACACAAATGCTGTATGTCACTGCTAAATTTTAACATACATTTTTGTGCGTTGTATCCCAAACTGCTCTGTGGAACAACATCACGGGTTTATTTCCCCCAAATACAGGAATGCAGTATGTCACTGCTAAATTTTAAAATACATTTTTGTGCATTTTATGTAAAACTGCCCTGTGGAACAACAATACGGGTTTATTTCCCCCAAAAGCACAAATGCAGTATGTCATTGTAAATTTTAAAATTATTTTTTGTGCGTGGTATGCAAAACTGCTCTGTGGAACAACAATACTGGTTTATTTCCCTCAAATACAGGAATGCTATATGTCACTGTTAAATTTTAAAATATGTTTTTGTGCATTGTATGCAAAACTGCTCTGTGGAACTCCAAATATGGGTTTATTTCTCACAAGTACACAAATGTTGTATGTCACTGCTAAATTTTAAAATACGTTTTTTCCGTTGTATGCAAAACTGCTCTGTGGAACTACAATATGGGTTTATTTACCACAAATACACAAATGCTGTATGTCACTGCTAGATTTTAAAATAGATTTTTGCGCGTTGTATGCCAAACTGCTTTGTGGAACAACCATACCAGTTTATTTCCCCCAAGTACAGAAATGCAGTATGTCACTGCTAAATTTTAAAAATATGTTTTTGTGCATTGTATGCAAAACTGCTCTGTGGAACAAAAATACGGGTTTATGTCCACCAAATACACAAATGCAGTATGTCACTGCTAACTTTTAAAATACGTTTTTGTGCATTGTATGCCAAACTGCTCTGTGGAACAACAATACGAGTTTATTTCCCCCAAATACAGGAATGCTGTATGTCACTGCTAAATTTTAAAAATATGTTTTTGTGCATTGTATGCAAAACTGCTCTGTGGAACAAAAATACGGGTTTATGTCCACCAAATACACAAATGCAGTATGTCACTGCTAACTTTTAAAATACGTTTTTGTGCATTGTATGCCAAACTGCTCTGTGGAACAACAATAAGAGTTTATTTCCCCCAAATACAGGAATGCTGTATGTCACTGTTAAATTTTAAAATATGTTTTTGTGCATTGTATGCAAAACTTCTCTGTGAAACTACAATATGGGTTTATTTTCCACAAATACACAAATGCTGTATGTCACTGCTAGATTTTAAAATAGATTTTTGCGCGTTGTATGACAAACTGCTCTGTGGAACAACAATACGAGTTTATTTCCCCCAAATACAGGAATGCAGTATGTCGATGCTAAATTTTAAAATACGTTTTTGTGCGTTGAATGTAGAGTTTAGCAAACCCGAACTGTATATTTCGGTTCATACCAAATTTTGGGGTGTTCGGGACCTGGACCCGAACATTTTCAAAAAAGTTCGGGTTCGGGTCCGTTGTTCGGCGATTTCTTCCAGTTTTCTGAAGGGCTGCACAGCAGCCAATCAGCTAGCGTTTTACTTCTTGCCCTAAGAAGCCATCACAGCCATGCCTACTTATGGCATGGCTGTGACTGGCCAAGTGCAGCATGTGACCCAGCCTCTATTTAAGCTGGAGTCACGTAGCGCCGCACATCACTCTGCTCTGATTAGTGTAGGGATAGGATGCAGCTGCCGTGAGGGTGACATTAGGCAGGGAAAACTCAGCAAAACACCTTATGAAGTGATCGATCAGCTGTGAA
Source organism: Bufotes viridis (assembly GCA_033119425.1). Classification (NCBI taxonomy): domain Eukaryota; kingdom Metazoa; phylum Chordata; class Amphibia; order Anura; family Bufonidae; genus Bufotes; species Bufotes viridis. The sequence continues at coordinate 90,504,953 of CM065596.1, read as the reverse complement.
TCATTCAACTTCTGCTAGGTAATTGCTCACTGGTTTTTAGGCTGCACAGAGCGTTTTTCTGTCACTTTTTTTCTGGGGTTATCGGCGGCCATCTTGTGTTGCACCAGCACAAGCTGCCACCAAGTCCATTTATTGAGGGTAGAGATGAGCGAACACCTGGATGTTCGGGTTCGAGAAGTTCGGCCGAACTTCCCGAAAATGTTCGGGTTCGGGATCCGAACTCAACCCGAACTTTATCCCGAACCCAAACCCCATTGAAGTCAATGGGGACCCGAACTTTTAGGCACTAAAAAGGCTGTAAAATAGTCCAGGAACGGGCTAGAGGGCTGCCAAAGGCAGCAAAATGTAGGTAAATCCCCTGCAAACAAATGTGGATAGGGAAATGAATTAAAATAAATAAAATAAATAAAATTTACCAATATCAATTGGAGACAGGTCCCACTGCAAGGAATCATGCGTCATATCACTCAACACTGGAGAAGGCCACTTTCAGTTATTTCGGCCCCAGCACCCAGACAGAGGAGAGAGGTCCCACAGCAAGGAATCATGCGTCATATCAACCACCACCGGAGAAGGCCACTCTCAGTTATTTCGGCCCAGCACCCAGACAGAGAAGAGAGGTCCCACAGCAAGGAATCATGCGTCATATCAACCACCACCGGAGAAGGCCACTCTCAGTTATTTAGGCCAGCACCCAGACCGAGGAGAGAGGTCCCACAGCAAGGAATCATGCGTCATATCACCCACCACCGGAGAAGGCCACTCTCAGTTATTTCAGCCCAGCACCCAGACAAAGGAGAGAGGTCCCACAGCAAGGAATCATGCGTCATATCAACCACCACCGGAGAAGGCCACTCTCAGTTATTTCAGCCCAGCACCCAGACAGAGGAGAGAGGTCCCACAGCAAGGAATCATGCGTCATATCACCCACCACTGGAGAAGGCCACTTTCAGTTATTTCGGCACAGCACCCAGACCGAGGATACAGGTCCCACAGCAAGGAATCATGCGTCATATCAACCACCTCCGGAGAAGGCCACTCTCAGTTATTTCAGCCCAGCACCCAGAAAGAGGAGAGAGGTCCCACAGCAAGGAATCATGCGTCATATCAACCACTAAAGGAGAAGGCCACTCTCAGTTATTTCAGCCCAGCACCCAGACAGAGGAGAGAGGTCCCACAGCAAGGAATCATGCGTCATATCACCCACCACTGGAGAAGGCCATTTTCAGTTATTTAGGCCCCAGCACCCAGTCAGAGGAGAGAGGTCCCACAGCAAGGAATCATGCGTCATATCAACCACCACCGGAGAAGGCCACTCTCAGTTATTTCAGCCCAGCACCCAGACAGAGGAGAGAGGTCCCACAGCAAGGAATCATGCGTCATATCAACCACCACCGGAGAAGGCCACTCTCAGTTATTTCAGCCAGCACCCAGACCGAGGAGAGAGGTCCCACAGCAATGAATCATGCGTCATATCACCCACCACTGGAGAAGGCCATTTTCAGTTTTTTCGGCCAGCACCCAGACCGAGGAGAGAGGTCCCACAGCAATGAATCATGCATCATATCACCCACCACTGGAGAAGGCCACTTTCAGTTATTTCGGCACAGCACCCAGACCGAGGATACAGGTCCCACAGCAAGGAATCATGCGTCATATCAACCACCTCCGGAGAAGGCCACTCTCAGTTATTTCAGCCCAGCACCCAGAAAGAGGAGAGAGGTCCCACAGCAAGGAATCATGCGTCATATCAACCACTAAAGGAGAAGGCCACTCTCAGTTATTTCAGCCCAGCACCCAGACAGAGGAGAGAGGTCCCACAGCAAGGAATCATGCGTCATATCACCCACCACTGGAGAAGGCCATTTTCAGTTATTTAGGCCCCAGCACCCAGTCAGAGGAGAGAGGTCCCACAGCAAGGAATCATGCGTCATATCAACCACCACCGGAGAAGGCCACTCTCTCTTATTTCAGCCCAGCACCCAGACAGAGGAGAGAGGTCCCACAGCAAGGAATCATGCGTCATATCAACCACCACCGGAGAAGGCCACTCTCTTTCGGCCCCACCACCCAGACAGAGGAGAGGTTCATTCAACTTTGGGTTGCACCGCAAGATCATGGTAAAGTTAAAAAAATGAGGATTCAATAAAGAAGTGCCCCGGAGTACAAGAATACATGGTTGAGGGGGAGGCAGTTATAAATGTCTATTCTGCACAAGGGAGGCACAGGTCCTGTGGGATCCATGCCTGGTTCATTTTTATGAACGTCAGCTTGTCCACGTTGGCTGTGGACAGGCGGCTCCGTTTGTCAGTAATGACGCCCCCTGCCGTGCTGAATACACGTTCAGACAAAACGCTGGCCGCCGGGCAGGCCAGCGCCTCCAAGGCATAAATTGCTAACTCTGGCCACGTGGACAATTTGGAGATCCAGAAGTTAAATGGGGCCGAACCATCAGTCAGTACGTGGAGGGGTGTGCAGACGTACTGTTCAACCATGTTAGTGAAATGCTGCCTCCTGCTAACACGTTCCGTGTCAGGTGGTGGTGCAGTTAGCTGTGGCGTGGAGACAAAACTTTTCCACATTTCTGCCATGCTAACCCTGCCCTCAGAGGAGCTGGCCATGACACAGCTGCGTTGGCGACCTCTTGCTGCTCCTCTGCCTTCGTCTTGGGCTTCCACCTGTTCCCCTGTGACATTTGGGAATGCTCTCAGGAGCGCCTCTACAAGCGTGCGCTTGTCCTCGCGCATCTTCCTATCATGCTCCAGTGCAGGAAGTAAGGTGGGCACATTGTCTTTGAACCGGGGATCCAGCAGGGTGGCAACCCAGTAAGTCCGCACATGTTAAAATGTGGGCAACTCTGCTGTCGTTGCGCAGGCACTGCAGCATGTAGTCGCTCATGTGTGCCAGGCTCCCCAGAGGTAAGGACAAGCTGTCCTCTGTGGGAGGCGTATCGTCATCATCCTCCGTATCCCTCCAGCCAAGCACCAGTGATGGGCCTGAGCTGTGTCGGATGCCACCCTGCTGTGAACCTGCTTCATCCTCATCCTCCTCCACCTCCTCCTCATCCTCCTCGTCCTCCAGTAGTGGGCCCTGGCTGGCCACATTTGTACCTGGCCTCTGCTGTTGCAAAAAACCTCCCTCTGAGCCACTTCTAACAGACTGGCCTGAAAGTGCTAAAATGACCCCTCATCCTCCTCCTCCTCCTCCTGGGCCACCTCCTCTTCCATCATCGCCCTAAGCGTTTTCTCAAGGAGACATAGAAGTGGTATTGTAACGCTGATAACGGTGTCATCGCCACTGGCCATGTTGGTGGAGTACTCGAAACAGCGCAACAGGGCACACAGGTCTCACATGGAGGCCCAATCATTGGTGGTGAAGTGGTGCTGTTCCGCAGTGCGACGGACGCGTGCGTGCTGCAGCTGAAACTCCACTATGGCCTGCTGCTGCTTGCACAGTCTCTCCAGCATGTGCAAGGTGGAGTTCCACCTGGTGGGCACGTCGCATATGAGGCGGTGAGCGGGAAGGCCGAAGTTCCGCTGTAGCGCTGACAGACGAGCAGCGGCAGGATGTGAACGCCGGAAGCGCGCACAGACGGCCCGCACTTTATGCAGCAGCTCTGACATGTCGGGGTAGTTGTGAATGAACTTCTGCACCACCAAATTCAGCACATGCGCCAGGCAAGGGCTGCCACGAGATTTCGCCCATTATCGCACACCACCAGGCCGGGCTTGAGGCCTACCGGCAGCAACCACTGGTCGGTCTGTTGTTCAATACCCCGCCACAACTCCTGCGCGGTGTGGGGCCTGTCCCCCAAACATATGAGTTTCAGAATGGCCTGCTGACGTTTACCCCGGGCTGTGCTGAAGTTGGTGGTGAAGGTGTGTGGCTGACTGGATGAGCTGGTGGAAGCAGAGGAGGAGGAAGCCGAGTAGGAGGAGGAGGCTACAGGAGGCAAAGAATGATGCCCTGCGATCCTTGGCGGCGGAAGGACGTGCGCCAAGAAACTCTACGCCTGCGGCCCAGCCACCACTACATTTACCCAGTGTGCAGTTAGGGAGATATAGCGTCCCTGGCCGTGCTTACTGGTCCACGTATCTGTGGTTAGGTGGACCTTGCCACAGATGGCGCTGCGCAGTGCACACTTGATTTTATCGGATACTTGGTTGTGCAGGGAAGGCACGGCTGTCTTGGAGAAGTAGTGGCAGCTGGGAACAACATACTGTGGGACAGCCATGGACATCAGCTGTTTGAAGCTGTCTGTGTCCACCAGCCTGAATGACAGCATTTCAAAGGCCAGTAGTTTAGAAATGCTGGCATTCAGGCCCAGGGCTCGAGGATGGCTAGGTGGGAATTTACGCTTTCTCTCCAAGGTTTGTGAGATGGAGAGCTGAACGCTGCCGTGTGACATGGTGGAGATGCTTGGAGACGCAGATGGTGTTGTCGGTGGCACATCCTCTGTTTGGTGGGCGGCAGGTGCCAACATTCCTCCCGAGGCGGAGGAAGAGTCCGAGGCAGCAGCAGAAGAGGGAGCAGGGGGAGCCAGAGTGAGTTCCTTGCTTTTAAGGTGTTTACTCCACTGCAGTTCATGCTTTGCATGTAGATGCCTGGTCATGCAGGTTGTGCTAAGGTTCAGAACGTTAATGCCTCGCTTCAGGATCTGATGGCACAGCGCGCAAACCACTCGGGTCTTGTCATCAGCACATTGTTTAAAGAAGTGCCATGCCAGGGAACTCCTTGAAGCTGCCTTTGGGGTGCTCGGTCCCTGGTGGCAGTGGCCAGTAGCAGGCGAACTCTCTTGGCGGCGGCTGGTCTGCTTTTGCCCCCTGCTCCCTCTTTTGCTACGCTGTTGGCTCGGTCTCACCACTGCCTCTTCCTCTGAACTATGAAAGTCAGTGGCACGACCTACATTCCATGTGGGGTCTAGGACCTCATTGTCCCCTGCATCGTCCCCACACAGTCTTCCTCCCTAACCTCCTGTTCGGTCTGCACACTGCAGAAAGACGCAGCAGTTGGCACCTGTGTTTCGTCATCATCAGAGACGTGCGGACTCCGATGAAGTGGTATTCCCATGTCCTCATCATCAGGAAACATCAGTGGTTGTGCATCAGTGCATTCTATGTCTTCCACCACTGAGAAAGGGCTAGGTGGATTTCCTTGGGAAACCCTGCCAGCAGAGTCTTCAAACAGCATAAGAGACTGCTGAATAACTTGAGGCTCTGACAGTTTCCCTGATATGCATGTGGGTGATGTGACAGACTGACGGGCTTGGTTTTCAGGTGCCACCTGTGCGCTTTCTGCAGAAGACTGGGTGGGAGATAATGTTGTGAACATGCTGGATCCACTGTCGGCAACCCAATAGACTAGCGCCTGTACCTGCTCAGGCCTTACCATCCTTAGAACGGCATTGGGCCCCACCAAATATCGCTGTAAATTCTGGCGGGTACTGGAACCTGAGGTAGTTGGTTCACTAGGACGTGTGGCTGTGGCAGAATGGCCACGTCCTCTCCCAGCACCAGAGGGTACACTAACACCACCACGAAAGCGTCCGCGTCCCTTACTAGATGTTTTCCTCATTGTTACCGTTCACCAAGCACCACAATAAGGAAAAAAATATTTGGCCCAATGTATTGATTTCAAATTCAGGCCTTTTTTTTTTACAGGCACCTTAACAATATCTGCCTATTTGTTTATGTAGCTTATTACACTAATCCCGGCACAGCAGTAACCACTGATTTAGGGGAATTTCTCTTTTAGGGCTAGTATTTAGGCCCTGGATGAAAGGTATCCTTTTATCGACAGATTTACACTTGGCCTGCAACAGCTGGGACAACAGATTCAGGGTATTGCTATTTTGGCAATTGAATGTCACCCCTGAAAAAAACAATATGTTTTTACGGACACTATGAATCCTGGACTGCAACAGCTGGGACACCAGATTCAGGGTATTGCTATTTTGGCAATTGAATTTCACACCAGAACAAAATATATGTTTTGACGGACACAATGAAACGTGGCCTGCAACAGCTGGAACAGCAGATTCAGGGTATTGCTATTTTGGCAGATTAATTTCACCCCAGTACAAAATATATGTTTTGGCGGACACTATTCTATTTTGCCAGCAACAGCTGAAACCACTGATTTATGGTATTGCTATTTTGGCAATTGAATTTCACCCCAGAACAAAATATATGTTTTGACGGACACTATGAAACGGGGCCTGCAACAGCTGGGACACCAGATTCAGGGTATTGCTATTTTGGCAGATTAATTTAACCCCAGAACAAAATATATGTTTTGCAAGACACTATGGATCCTGGCCTGCAACAGCTGGGACACCAGATTCAGGGTATTGCTATTTTGGCAGATTAATTTCACCCCAGAACAAAATATATGTTTTGACGGACACTATGAAACGTGGCCTGCAACAGCTGGGACAACAGATTCCGTGTATTGCTATTTTGGCAATTGAATGTCACCCCAGAACAAAATATATGTTTTTGCGGACACTATGAATCCTGGCCTGCAACAGCTGGGACACCAGATTCAGGGTATTGCTATTTTGGCAATTGAATGTCAATCCAGAACAAAATATATGTTTTGCAAAACACTATGAATCCAGGCCTGCAACAGCTGGGACACCAGATTCAGGGTATTGCTATTTTGGCAGATTAATTTCACCCGAGAACAAAATATATGTTTTGCAAGACACTATTGTATTTTGCCAGCCACAGCTGAAACCACTGATTTATGGTATTGCTATTTTGGCAATTGAATTTCACCCCTGAACAAAATATATGTTTTGGCGTACACTATGAATCCTGGCCTGCAACAGCTGGGACACCAGATTCAGGGTATTGCTATTTTTGCAGATTAATTTCACCCCAGGCCAGATCAAAATATATGTTTTTGCGGACACTATGAATCCTGGCCTACAACAGCTGGGACACTAGATTTAGGGTATTGCTATTTTGGCAATTGAATGTCACCCCAGAAAAAAATATATGTTTTTGCGGACACTATGAATCCTGGCCTGCAACAGCTGGGACACCAGATTCAGGGTATTGCTATTTTGGCAATTGAATTTCACCCCAGAACAAAATATATGTTTTGACGGACACTATGAAACGTGGCCTGCAACAGCTGGGACACCAGATTCAGGGTATTGCTATTTTGGCAGATTAATTTCACCCCAGAACAAAATATATGTTTTGCAGGACACTATTCTATTTTGCCAGCCACAGCTGAAACCACTGGTTTATGGTATTGCTATTTTGGCAATTGAATTTCACCCCAGAACACAATATATGTTTTGACGGACACTATGAAACGTGGCCTGCAACAGCTGGGACAACAGATTCAGGGTATTGCTATTTTGGAAATTGAATGTCACCCCAGAACAAAATATATGTTTTTGCGGACACTATGAATCCTGGCCTGCAACAGTTGGGACACCAGATTCAGGGTATTGCTATTTTGGCAGATTAATTTCACCCCAGAAACAAAATATATGTTTTGCAAGACACTATTCTATTTTTCCAGCCACAGCTGAAACCACTGATTTATGGTATTGCTATTTTGGCAATTGAATTTCACCCCAGAACAAAAAATATGTTTTGACGAACACTATGAAACGTGGACTGCAATAGCTGGGACACCAGATTCAGGGAATTGCTATTTTGGCAATTGAATGTCACCCCAGAACAAAATATATGTTTTTGCGGACACTATGAAACGTGGCCTGCAACAGCTGGGACACCAGATTCAGGGTATTGCTATTTTGGCAATTGAAAGTCACCCCAGAAAAGAATATATGTTTTTGCGGACACTATGAATCCTGGCCTGCAACAGCTGGGACACCAGATTCAGGGTATTGCTATTTTGGCAATTGAATTTCACCCCAGAACAAAATATATGTTTTGGCAGACACTATGAAATCTGGCCTGCAACAGCTGGGACACCAGATTCAGGGTATTGCTATTTTGGCAATTGAATTTCACCCCAGAACAAAATATATGTTTTGACGGACACTATGAATCCTGGCCTGCAACAGCTGGGACATCAGATTCAGGGTATTGCTATTTTGGCAATTGAATGTCACCCCAGAACAAAATATATGTTTTGCAAGACACTATTCTATTTTGCCAGCCACAGCTGAAACCACTGATTTATGGTATTGCTATTTTGGCAATTGAATTTCACCCCAGAACAAAATATATGTTTTGACGGACACTATGAAACGTGGCCTGCAACAGCTGGGACACCAGATTCAGGGTATTGCTATTTTGGCAGATTAATTTCCCCCCAGAACAAAATATATGTTTTGGCAGACACTATGAAATCTGGCCTGCAACAGCTGGGACACCAGATTCAGGGTATTGCTATTTTGGCAGATGAATTTCACCCCAGAACAAAATATATGTTTTGGCAGACACTATGAAATCTGGCCTGCAACAGCTGGGACACCAGATTCAGGGTATTGCTATTTTGGCAGATTAATTTCCCCCCAGAACAAAATATATGTTTTGACGGACACTATGAAAAGTGGCCTGCAACAGCTGGGACACCAGATTAAGGGTATTGCTATTTTGGCAATTGAATTTCACCCTAGAACAAAATATATGTTTTGACGGACACTATGAATCCTGGCCTGCAACAGCTGGGACATCAGATTCAGGGTATTGCTATTTTGGTAATTGAATGTCACCCCAGAACAAAATATATGTTTTGCAAGACACTATTCTATTTTGCCAGCCACAGCTGAAACCACTGATTTATGATATTGCTATTTTGGCAATTGAATTTCACCCCAGAACAAAATATATGATTTGACGGACACTATGAAACGTGGCCTGCAACAGCTGGGACACCAGATTTAGGGTATTGCTATTTTGGCAGATTAATTTCACCCCAGAACAAAATATATGTTTTGGCAGACACTATGAAATCTGGCCGGCAACAGCTAGGACACCAGATTCAGGGTATTGCTATTTTGGCAATTGAATTTCACCCCAGAACAAAATATATGTTTTGACGGACACTATGAAACGTGGCCTGCAACAGCTGGGACACCAGATTCAGGGTATTGCTATTTTGGCAGATTAATTTCAATCCAGAACAAAATATATGTTTTGGCAGACACTATGAAATCTGGCCTGCAACAGCTGGGACACCAGATTCAGGGTATTGCTATTTTGGCAGATTAATTTCACCCCAGAACAAAATATATGTTTTGGCAGACACTATGAAATCTGGCCTGCAACAGCTGGGACACCAGATTCAGGGTATTGCTATTTTGGCAATTGAATTTCACCCCAGAACAAAATATATGTTTTATAGGACACTATGAAACGTGGCCTGCAACAGCTGGGACTCCAGATTCAGGGTATTGCTATTTTGGCAGATTAATTTCACCCCAGAACAAAATATATGTTTTGGCAGACACTATGAAATCTGGCCTGCAACAGCTGGGACACCAGATTCAGGGTATTGCTATTTTGGCAGATTAATTTCACCCCAGAACAAAATATATGTTTTGGCAGACACTATGAAATCTGGCCTGCAACAGCTGGGACACCAGATTCAGGGTATTGCTATTTTGGCAATTGAATTTCACCCCAGAACAAAATATATGTTTTGACGGACACTATGAAACATGGCCTGCAACAGCTGGGACAACAGATTCCGTGTATTGCTATTTTGGCAATTGAATGTCACCCCAGAACAAAATATATGTTTTTGCGGACACTATGAATCCTGGCCTGCAACAGCTGGGACACCAGATTCAGGGTATTGCTATCTTGGCAATTGAATGTCACCCCAGAACAAAATATATGTTTTACAAGACACTATTCTATTTTGCCAGCCATAGCTGAAACCAATGATTTATGGTATTGCTATTTTGGCAATTGAATTTCACCCCAGAACAAAATATATGTTTTGACGGACACTATGAAACGTGGCCTGCATCATCTGGGACACTAGATTCAGGGTATTGCTATTTTGGCAATTGAATGTCACCCCAGAACAAAATATATGTTTTGGCAGACACTATGAAATCTGGCCTGCAACAGCTGGGACACCAGATTCAGGGTATTGCTATTTTGGCAGATTAATTTCACCCCAGAACAAAATATATGTTTTGGCAGACATTATGAAATCTGGCCTGCAACAGCTGGGACACCAGATTCAGGGTTTTGCTATTTTGGAAGATTAATTTCACCCCAGAACAAAATATATGTTTTGTCAGACACTATGAAATCTAGGCCTGCAACAGCTGGGACACCAGATTTAGGGTATTGCTATTTTGGCAGATTGAATTTCATCCGAGAACAAAATATATGTTTTGGCGGACACTATGAAATCCTGGGCTGCAACAGCTGGGACACCAGATTCAGGGTATTGCTATTTTGGCAATTGAATTTCACCCCAGAACAAAATATATGTTTTGCAGACACTATGAATCCTGGCCTGCAACAGCTGGAACACCAGATTCAGGGTATTGCTATTTTGGCAGATTGAATTTCACCCCAGAACAAAATATATGTTTTGGCAGACACTATGAAATCTGGCCTGCAACAGCTGGGACACCAGATTCAGAGGTATTGCTATTTTGGCAGATTAATTTCACCCCAGAACAAAATATATGTTTTGTCAGACACTATGAAATCATGGCCTGCAACAGCTGGGACACCAGATTCAGGGTATTGCTATTTTGGCAGATTAATTTCACCCCAGAACAAAATATATGTTTTGGCAGACACTATGAAATCTTGCCTGCAACAGCTGGGACACCAGATTCAGGGTATTGCTATTTTGGCAGATTGAATTTCACCCCAGAACAAAATATATGTTTTGGCGGACACTATGAAATCTGGCCTGCAACAGCTGGGACACCAGATTCAGGGTATTGCTATTTTGGCAGATTAATTTCACCCCAGAACAAAATATATGATTTTGCAAGACACTATGAAATCTGGCCTGCAACAGCTGGGACACCAGATTCAGGGTATTGCTATTTTGGCAGATTGAATTTCACCCCAGAACAAAATATATGTTTTGCACAGACACTATGCAATCTTGGCCTGCAACAGCTGGGACACCACTGATTCAGGGTATTGCTATTTTGGCAATTGAAATTCACCCCAGAACAAAATATATGTTTTGACGGACACTATGAAACGTGGCCTGCAACAGCTGGGACACCAGATTCAGGGTATTGCTAGTTGGGCAATTGAATTTCACCCTAGAACAAAATATATGTTTTGACGGACACTATGAATCCTGGCCTGCAACAGCTGGGACATCAGATTCAGGGTATTGCTATTTTGGTAATTGAATGTCACCCCAGAACAAAATATATGTTTAGCAAGACACTATTCTATTTTGCCAGCCACAGCTGAAACCACTGATTTATGGTATTGCTATTTTGGCAATTGAATTTCACCCCAGAACAAAATATATGTTTTGACGGACACTATGAAACGTGGCCTGCAACAGCTGGGACACCACATTCAGATTATTGCTATTTTGGCAATTGAATGTCACCCCAGAACAAAATATATGTTTTTGCGGACACTATGAATCCAGGCCTGCAACAGCTGGGACATCAGATTCAGGGTATTGCTATTTTGGTAATTTAATGTCACCCCAGAACAAAATATATGTTTAGCAAGACACTATTCTATTTTGCCAGCCACAGCTGAAACCACTGATTTATGGTATTGCTATTTTGGAAATTTAATTTCACCCCAGAACAAAATATATGTTTTGATGGACACTATGAAACGTGGCCTGCAACAGCTGGGATACCAGATTCAGGGTATTGCTATTTTGGCAGATTAATTTCACCCCAGAACAAAATATATGTTTTGGCAGACACTATGAAATCTGGCCTGCAACAGCTGGGACACCAGATTCAGGGTATTGCTATTTTGGCAGATTAATTTCACCCCATTACAAAATATATGTTTTGGCAGACACTATGAAATCTGGCCTGCAACAGCTAGGACACCAGATTCAGGGTATTGCTATTTTGGCAATTGAATTTCACCCCAGAACAAAATATATGTTTTGACGGACACTATGAATCCTGGCCTGCAACAGCTGGGACATCAGATTCAGGGTATTGCTATTTTGGCAATTGAATGTCACCCCAGAACAAAATATATGTTTAGCAAGACACTATTCTATTTTGCCAGCCACAGCTGAAACCACTGATTTATGGTATTGCTATTTTGGCAATTGAATTTCACCCCAGAACAAAATATATGTTTTGACGGAAACTATGAAACGTGGCCTGCAACAGCTGGGACACCAGATTCAGGGTATTGCTATTTTGGCAGATTAATTTCCCCACAGAACAAAATATATGTTTTGGCAGACACTATGAAATCTGGCCTGCAACAGCTGGGACACTAGATTCAGGGTATTGCTATTTTGGCAGATTAATTTCCCCCCAGAACAAAATATATGTTTTGACGGACACTATGAAACGTGGCCTGCAACAGCTGGGACACCAGATTTAGGGTATTGCTATTTTGGCAGATTAATTTCACCCCAGAACAAAATATATTGCTATTTTGGCAGATTAATTTCACCCCAGAACAAAATATATGTTTTGGCAGACACTATGAAATCTGGCCGGCAACAGCTGGGACACCAGATTCAGGGTATTGCTATTTTGGCAGATTAATTTCACCCCAGAACAAAATATATGTTTTGGCAGACACTATGAAATCTGGCCTGCAACAGATGGGACACCAGATTCAGGGTATTGCTATTTTGGCAATTGAATTTCACCCCAGAACAAAATATGTGTTTTATAGGACACTATGAAACGTGGCCTGCAACAGCTGGGACTCCAGATTCAGGGTATTGCTATTTTGGCAGATTAATTTCACCCCAGAACAAAATATATGTTTTGGCAGACACTATGAAATCTGGCCTGCAACAGCTGGGACACCAGATTCAGGGTATTGCTATTTTGGCAGATTAATTTCACCCCAGAACAAAATATATGTTTTGGCAGACACTATGAAATCTGGCCTGCAACAGCTGGGACACCAGATTCAGGGTATTGCTATTTTGGCAATTGAATTTCACCCCAGAACAAAATATATGTTTTGACGGACACTATGAAACGTGGCCTGCAACAGCTGGGACAACAGATTCCGTGTATTGCTATTTTGGCAATTGAATGTCACCCCAGAACAAAATATATGTTTTTGCGGACACTATGAATCCTGGCCTGCAACAGCTGGGACACCAGATTCAGGGTATTGCTATCTTGGCAATTGAATGTCACCCCAGAACAAAATATATGTTTTGTAAGACACTATTCTATTTTGCCAGCCACAGCTGAAACCAATGATTTATGGTATTGCTATTTTGGCAATTGAATTTCACCCCAGAACAAAATATATGTTTTGACGGACACTATGAAACGTGGCCTGCATCATCTGGGACACTAGATTCAGGGTATTGCTATTTTGGCAATTGAATGTCACCCCAGAACAAAATATATGTTTTGGCAGACACTATGAAATCTGGCCTGCAACAACTGGGACACCAGATTCAGGGTATTGCTATTTTGGCAGATTAATTTCACCCCAGAACAAAATATATTTTTGGCAGACATTATGAAATCTGGCCTGCAACAGCTGGGACACCAGATTCAGGGTTTTGCTATTTTGGAAGATTAATTTCACCCCAGAACAAAATATATGTTTTGTCAGACACTATGAAATCAGGCCTGCAACAGCTGGGACACCAGATTTAGGGTATTGCTATTTTGGCAGATTAATTTCATCCGAGAACAAAATATATGTTTTGGCAGACACTATGAAATCTGGGCTGCAACAGCTAGGACACCAGATTCAGGGTATTGCTATTTTGGCAATTGAATTTCACCCCAGAACAAAATATATGTTTTGACGGACACTATGAATCCTGGCCTGCAACAACTGGTACACCAGATTCAGGGTATTGCTATTTTGGCAGATTAATTTCACCCCAGAACAAAATATATGTTTTGGCAGATATTATGAAATCTGGCCTGCAACAGCTGGGACACCAGATTCAGGGTTTTGCTATTTTGGAAGATTAATTTCACCCCAGAACAAAATATATGTTTTGTCAGACACTACGAAATCAGGCCTGCAACAGCTGGGACACCAGATTTAGGGTATTGCTATTTTGGCAGATTAATTTCACCCCAGAACAAAATATATGTTTTGGCAGACACTATGAAATCTGGCCTGCAACAGCGAGGACACCAGATTCAGGGTATTGCTATTTTGGCAATTGAATTTCACCCCAGAACAAAATATATGTTTTGACGGACACTATGAATCCTGGCCTGCAACAGCTGGGACATCAGATTCAGGGTATAGCTATTTTGGCAATTGAATGTCACCCCATAACAAAATATATGTTTTGCAAGACTATTCTATTTTGCCAGCCACAGCTGAAACCACTGATTTATGGTATTGCTATTTTGGCAATTGAATTTCACCCCAGAACAAAATATATGTTTTGACGGACACTATGAAACGTGGCCTGCAACAGCTGGGACACTAGATTAAGGGTATTGCTATTTTGGCAGATTAATTTCACCCCAGAACAAAATATATGTTTTGACGGACACTATGAAACGTGGCCTGCATCATCTGGGACACCAGATTCAGGGTATTGCTATTTTGGCAATTGAATGTCACCCCAGAACAAAATATATGTTTTTGCGGACACTATGAATCCTGGCCTGCAACAGCTGGGACACCAGATTCAGGGTATTGCTATTTTGGCAATTGAATGTCACCCCAGAACAAAATATATGTTTTGCAAGACACTATTCTATTTTGCCAGCCACAGCTGAAACCACTGATTTATGGTATTGCTATTTTGGAAATTTAATTTCACCCCAGAACAAAATATATGTTTTGACGGACACTATGAAACGTAGCCTGCAACAGCTGGTACACCACATTCAGGGTATTGCTATTTTGGCAATTGAATGTCACCCCAGAACAAAATATATGTTTTTGCGGACACTATTAATCCAGGCCTGTAGCAGCTGGGCCACCAGATTCAGGGTATTGCTATTTTGGCAGATTAATTTATCCCCAGAACAAAATATATGTTTTGACGGACACTATGAAACGTGGCCTGCAACAGCTGGGACACCAGATTCAGGGTATTGCTATTTTGGCAGATTAATTTCCCCCCAGAACAAAATATATGTTTTGACGGACACTATGAAACGTGGCCTGCAACAGCTGGGACACTAGATTCAGGGTATTGCTATTTTGGCAGATTAATTTCACCCCAGAACAAAATATATGTTTTGGCAGACACTATGAAACGTGGCCTGCAACAGCTGGGACACCAGATTTAGGGTATTGCTATTTTGGCAGATTAATTTCACCCCAGAACAAAATATATGTTTTGGCAGACACTATGAAATCTGGCCTGCAACAGCTAGGACACGAGATTATGGGTATTGCTATTTTGGCAATTGAATTTCACCCCAGAACAAAATATATGTTTTGACGGACACTATGAAACGTGGCCTGCAACAGTTGGGACTCCAGATTCAGGGTATTGCTATTTTGGCAGATTAATTTCACCCCAGAACAAAATATATGTTTTGGCAGACACTATGAAATCTGGCCGGCAACAGCTGGGACACCAGATTCAGGGTATTGCTATTTTGGCAGATTAATTTCACCCCAGAACAAAATATATGTTTTGGCAGACACTATGAAATCTGGCCTGCAACAGATGGGACACCAGATTCAGGGTATTGCTATTTTGGCAATTGAATTTCACCCCAGAACAAAATATGTGTTTTATAGGACACTATGAAACGTGGCCTGCAACAGCTGGGACTCCAGATTCAGGGTATTGCTATTTTGGCAGATTAATTTCACCCCAGAACAAAATATATGTTTTGGCAGACACTATGAAATCTGGCCTGCAACAGCTGGGACACCAGATTCAGGGTATTGCTATTTTGGCAGATTAATTTCACCCCAGAACAAAATATATGTTTTGGCAGACACTATGAAATCTGGCCTGCAACAGCTGGGACACCAGATTCAGGGTATTGCTATTTTGGCAATTGAATTTCACCCCAGAACAAAATATATGTTTTGACGGACACTATGAAACGTGGCCTGCAACAGCTGGGACAACAGATTCCGTGTATTGCTATTTTGGCAATTGAATGTCACCCCAGAACAAAATATATGTTTTTGCGGACACTATGAATCCTGGCCTGCAACAGCTGGGACACCAGATTCAGGGTATTGCTATCTTGGCAATTGAATGTCACCCCAGAACAAAATATATGTTTTGTAAGACACTATTCTATTTTGCCAGCCACAGCTGAAACCAATGATTTATGGTATTGCTATTTTGGCAATTGAATTTCACCCCAGAACAAAATATATGTTTTGACGGACACTATGAAACGTGGCCTGCATCATCTGGGACACTAGATTCAGGGTATTGCTATTTTGGCAATTGAATGTCACCCCAGAACAAAATATATGTTTTGGCAGACACTATGAAATCTGGCCTGCAACAACTGGGACACCAGATTCAGGGTATTGCTATTTTGGCAGATTAATTTCACCCCAGAACAAAATATATTTTTGGCAGACATTATGAAATCTGGCCTGCAACAGCTGGGACACCAGATTCAGGGTTTTGCTATTTTGGAAGATTAATTTCACCCCAGAACAAAATATATGTTTTGTCAGACACTATGAAATCAGGCCTGCAACAGCTGGGACACCAGATTTAGGGTATTGCTATTTTGGCAGATTAATTTCATCCGAGAACAAAATATATGTTTTGGCAGACACTATGAAATCTGGGCTGCAACAGCTAGGACACCAGATTCAGGGTATTGCTATTTTGGCAATTGAATTTCACCCCAGAACAAAATATATGTTTTGACGGACACTATGAATCCTGGCCTGCAACAACTGGTACACCAGATTCAGGGTATTGCTATTTTGGCAGATTAATTTCACCCCAGAACAAAATATATGTTTTGGCAGATATTATGAAATCTGGCCTGCAACAGCTGGGACACCAGATTCAGGGTTTTGCTATTTTGGAAGATTAATTTCACCCCAGAACAAAATATATGTTTTGTCAGACACTACGAAATCAGGCCTGCAACAGCTGGGACACCAGATTTAGGGTATTGCTATTTTGGCAGATTAATTTCACCCCAGAACAAAATATATGTTTTGGCAGACACTATGAAATCTGGCCTGCAACAGCGAGGACACCAGATTCAGGGTATTGCTATTTTGGCAATTGAATTTCACCCCAGAACAAAATATATGTTTTGACGGACACTATGAATCCTGGCCTGCAACAGCTGGGACATCAGATTCAGGGTATATGCTATTTTGGCAATTGAATGTCACCCCATAACAAAATATATGTTTTGCAAGACTATTCTATTTTGCCAGCCACAGCTGAAACCACTGATTTATGGTATTGCTATTTTGGCAATTGAATTTCACCCCAGAACAAAATATATGTTTTGACGGACACTATGAAACGTGGCCTGCAACAGCTGGGACACTAGATTAAGGGTATTGCTATTTTGGCAGATTAATTTCACCCCAGAACAAAATATATGTTTTGACGGACACTATGAAACGTGGCCTGCATCATCTGGGACACCAGATTCAGGGTATTGCTATTTTGGCAATTGAATGTCACCCCAGAACAAAATATATGTTTTGCGGACACTATGAATCCTGGCCTGCAACAGCTGGGACACCAGATTCAGGGTATTGCTATTTTGGCAATTGAATGTCACCCCAGAACAAAATATATGTTTTGCAAGACACTATTCTATTTTGCCAGCCACAGCTGAAACCACTGATTTATGGTATTGCTATTTTGGAAATTTAATTTCACCCCAGAACAAAATATATGTTTTGACGGACACTATGAAACGTAGCCTGCAACAGCTGGTACACCACATTCAGGGTATTGCTATTTTGGCAATTGAATGTCACCCCAGAACAAAATATATGTTTTTGCGGACACTATTAATCCAGGCCTGTAGCAGCTGGGCCACCAGATTCAGGGTATTGCTATTTTGGCAGATTAATTTATCCCCAGAACAAAATATATGTTTTGCAAGACACTATTCGATTTTGCCAGCCACAGCTGAAACCACTGATTTATGGTATTGCTATTTTGGCAATTGAATTTCACCCCAGAACAAAATATATGTTTTGATGGACACTATGAAACGTGGCCTGCAACAGCTGGGATACCAGATTCAGGGTATTGCTATTTTGGCAGATTAATTTCACCTCAGAACAAAATATATGTTTTGGCAGACACTATGAAATCTGGCCTACAACAGCTGGGACACCAGATTCAGGGTATTGCTATTTTGGCAGATTAATTTCACCCCAGAACAAAATATATGTTTTGGCAGACACTATGAAATCTGGCCTGCAACAGCTAGGACACCAGATTTAGGGTATTGCTATTTTGGCAATTGAATTTCACCCCAGAACAAAATATATGTTTTGACGGACACTATGAATCCTGGCCTGCAACAGCTGGGACATCAGATTCAGGGTATTGCTATTTTGGCAATTGAATGTCACCCCAGAACAAAATATATGTTTTGCAAGACACTATTCTATTTTGCCAGCCACAGCTGAAACCACTGATTTATGGTATTGCTATTTTGGCAATTGAATTTCACCCCAGAACAAAATATATGTTTTGACGGACACTATGAAACGTGGCCTGCAACAGCTGGGACACCAGATTCAGGGTATTGCTATTTTGGCAGATTAATTTCCCCCCAGAACAAAATATATGTTTTGGCAGACACTATGAAATCTGGCCTGCAACAGCTGGGACACCAGATTCAGGGTATTGTTATTTTGGCAATTGAATTTCACCCCAGAACAAAATATATGATTTGGCAGACACTATGAAATCTGGCCTGCAACAGCTGGGACACCAGATTCAGGGTATTGCTATTTTGGCAATTGAATTTCACACCAGAACAAAATATATGTTTTGACGGACACTATGAATCCTGGCCTGCAACAGCTGGGACATCAGATTCAGGGTATTGCTATTTTGGTAATTGAATGTCACCCCAGAACAAAATATATGTTTTGCAAGACACTATTCTATTTTGCCAGCCACAGCTGAAACCACTGATTTATGATATTGCTATTTTGGCAATTGAATTTCACCCCAGAACAAAATATATGATTTGACGGACACTATGAAACGTGGCCTGCAACAGCTGGGACACCAGATTCAGGGTATTGCTATTTTGGCAGATTAATTTCACCCCAGAACAAAATATATGTTTTGGCAGACACTATGAAATCTGGCCGGCAACAGCTAGGACACGAGATTCAGGGTATTGCTATTTTGGCAATTGAATTTCACCCCAGAACAAAATATATGTTTTGACGGACACTATGAAACGTGGCCTGCAACAGCTGGGACTCCAGATTCAGGGTATTGCTATTTTGGCAGATTAATTTCAATCCAGAACAAAATATATGTTTTGGCAGACACTATGAAATCTGGCCTGCAACAGCTGGGACACCAGATTCAGGGTATTGCTATTTTGGCAGATTAATTTCACCCCAGAACAAAATATATGTTTTGGCAGACACTATGAAATCTGGCCTGCAAAAGCTGGGACACCAGATTCAGGGTATTGCTATTTTGGCAATTGAATTTCACCCCAGAACAAAATATATGTTTCATAGGACACTATGAAACGTGGCCTGCAACAGCTGGGACTCCAGATTCAGGGTATTGCTATTTTGGCAGATTGATTTCACCCCGGAATAAAATATATGTTTTGGCAGACACTATGAAATCTGGCCTGCAACAGCTGGGACACCAGATTCAGGGTATTGCTATTTTGGCAGATTAATTTCACACCAGAACAAAATATATGTTTTGGCAGACACTATGAAATCTGGCCTGCAACAGCTGGGACACCAGATTCAGGGTATTGCTATTTTGGCAATTGAATTTCACCCCAGAACAAAATATATGTTTTGACGGACACTATGAAACGTGGCCTGCAAAAGCTGGGACAACAGATTCCGTGTATTGCTATTTTGGCAATTGAATGTCACCCCAGAACAAAATATATGTTTTTGCGGACACTATGAATCCTGGCCTGCAACAGCTGGGACACCAGATTCAGGGTATTGCTATCTTGGCAATTGAATGTCACCCCAGAACAAAATATATGTTTTACAAGACACTATTCTATTTTGCCAGCCATAGCTGAAACCAATGATTTATGGTATTGCTATTTTGGCAATTGAATTTCACCCCAGAACAAAATATATGTTTTGACGGACACTATGAAACGTGGCCTGCATCATCTGGGACACTAGATTCAGGGTATTGCTATTTTGGCAATTGAATGTCACCCCAGAACAAAATATATGTTTTGGCAGACACTATGAAATCAGGCCTGCACCAGCTGGGACACCAGATTCAGGGTATTGCTATTTTGGCAGATTAATTTCACCCCAGAACAAAATATATGTTTTGGCAGACATTATGAAATCTGGCCTGCAACAGCTGGGACACCAGATTCAGGGTTTTGCTATTTTGGAAGATTAATTTCACCCCAGAACAAAATATATGTTTTGGCAGACACTATGAAATCAGGCCTGCAACAGCTGGGACACCAGATTTAGGGTATTGCTATTTTGGCAGATTAATTTCACCGCAGAACAAAATATATGTTTTGGCAGACACTATGAAATCTGGCCTGCAACAGCTAGGACACCAGATTCAGGGTATTGCTATTTTGGCAATTGAATTTCACCCCAGAACAAAATATATGTTTTGACGGACACTATGAATCCTGGCCTGCAACAGCTGGGACATCAGATTCAGGGTATTGCTATTTTGGCAATTGAATTTCACCCCAGAACAAAATATATGTTTTGCAAGACTATTCTATTTTGCCAGCCACAGCTGAAACCACTGATTTATGGTATTGCTATTTTGGCAATTGAATTTCACCCCAGAACAAAATATATGTTTTGACGGACACTATGAAATCTGGCCTGCAACAGCTGGGACACTAGATTCAGGGTATTGCTATTTTGGCAGATTAATTTCACCCCAGAACAAAATATATGTTTTGGCAGACACTATGAAATCTGGCCTGCATCAGCTGGGACACCAGATTCAGGGTTTTGCTATTTTGGCAGATTAATTATCACCCCAGAACAAAATATATGTTTTGGCAGACACTATGAAATCTGGCCTGCAACAGCTGGGACACCAGATTTAGGGTATTGCTATTTTGGCAGATTAATTTCATCCCAGAACAAAATATATGTTTAGGCAGACACTATGAACTCTACCCTGCAACAGCTGGGACACCAGATTCAGGGTATTGCTATTTTGGCAGATTAATTTCACCCCAGAACAAAATATATGTTTTGCAAGACACTATTCTATTTTGCCAGACACAGCTGAAACCACAGATTTATGGTATTGCTATTTTGGCAATTGAATTTCACCCCAGAACAAAATATATGTTTTGACGGACACTATAAAACGTGGCCTGCATCATCTGGGACACCAGATTCAGGTTATTGCTATTTGGGCAATTGAATGTCACCCCAGAACAAAATATATATTTTTGCGAACACTATTAATCCAGGCCTGCAACAGCTGGGACACCAGATTCAGGGTATTGCTATTTTGGCAGATTAATTTCACCCCAGAACAAAATATATGTT
This sequence comes from Bufotes viridis, assembly GCA_033119425.1. Lineage (NCBI taxonomy): Eukaryota > Metazoa > Chordata > Amphibia > Anura > Bufonidae > Bufotes > Bufotes viridis. Next base: position 90,483,153 of record CM065596.1, on the reverse strand, counting down.
TTGCAAGACACTATTCTATTTTGCCAGCCACAGCTGAAACCACTGATTCATGGTATTGCTATTATGGCAATTGAATTTCACCCCAGAACAAAATATATGTTTTGACGGACACTATGAAACGTGGCCTGCAACAGCTGGGACACCAGATTAAGGGTATTGCTATTTTGGCAATTGAATGTCACCCCAGAACAAAATATATGTTTTTGCGGACACTATGAATCCAGGCCTGCAACAGCTGGGAAACCAGATTCAGGGTATTGCTATTTTGGCAGATTATTTTCACCCCAGAACAAAATATATGATTTGGCAGACACTATGAAATCTGGCCTGCAACAGCTGGGACACCAGATTCAGGGTATTGCTATTTTGGCAGATTAATTTCACCCCAGAACAAAATATATGTTTTGACGGACACTATGAAATCTGGCCTGCAACAGCTGGGACACCAGATTCAGGGTATTGCTATTTTGCCAATTGAATTTCACCCTAGAACAAAATATTTTTTTGACGGACACTATGAATTCTGGCCTGCAACAGCTGGGACATCAGATTCAGGGTATTGCTATTTTGGTAATTGAATGTCACCCCAGAACAAAATATGTTTTGCAAGACACTATTATATTTTGCCAGCCACAGCTGAAACCACTGATTTATGGTATTGCTATTTTGGCAATTGAATTTCACCCCAGAACAAAATATATGATTTGACGGACACTATGAAACGTGGCCTGCAACAGCTGGGACACCACATTCAGGGTATTGCTATTTTGGCAATTGAATGTCACCCCAGTACAAAATATATGTTTTTGCGGACACTATGAATCCAGGCATGTAACAGCTGGGACACCAGATTTTGGGTATTGCTATTTTGGCAGATTAATTTATCCCCAGAACAAAATATATGTTTTGCAAATCACTATTCTATTTTGCCAGCCACAGCTGAAACCACTGATTTATGGTATTGCTATTTTGGCAATTTAATTTCACCCCAGAACAAAATATATGTTTTGATGGACACTATGAAACGTGGCCTGCAACAGCTGGGATACCAGATTCAGGGTATTGCTATTTTGGCAGATTAATTTCACCCCAGAACAAAATATATGTTTTGGCAGACACTATGAAATCTGGCCTGCAACAGCTGGGACACCAGATTCATGGTATTGCTATTTTGGCAGATTAATTTCACCCCAGAACAAAATATATGTTTTGGCAGACACTATGAAATCTGGCCTGCAACAGCTAGGACACCAGATTCAGGGTATTGCTATTTTGGCAATTGAATTTCACCCCAGAACAAAATATATGTTTTGACGGACACTATGAATCCTGGCCTGCAACAGCTGGGACATCAGATTCAGGGTATTGCTATTTTGGCAATTGAATGTCACCCCAGAACAAAATATATGTTTTGCAAGACACTATTCTATTTTGCCAGCCACAGCTGAAACCACTGATTTATGGTATTGCTATTTTGGCAATTGAATTTCACCCCAGAACAAAATATATGTTTTGACGGAAACTATGAAACGTGGCCTGCAACAGCTGGGACACCAGATTCAGGGTATTGCTATTTTGGCAGATTAATTTCCCCACAGAACAAAATATATGTTTTGGCAGACACTATGAAATCTGGCCTGCAACAGCTGGGACACTAGATTCAGGGTATTGCTATTTTGGCAGATTAATTTCCCCCCAGAACAAAATATATGTTTTGACGGACACTATGAAACGTGGCCTGCAACAGCTGGGACACCAGATTCAGGGTATTGCTATTTTGGCAATTGAATTTCACCCTAGAACAAAATATATGTTTTGATGGACACTATGAATCCTGGCCTGCAACAGCTGGGACACCAGATTCAGGGTATTGCTATTTTGGCAGATTAATTTCACCCCAGAACAAAATATATGTTTTGCAAGACACTATTCTATTTTGCCAGCCACAGCTGAAACCACTGATTCATGGTATTGCTATTATGGCAATTGAATTTCACCCCAGAACAAAATATATGTTTTGACGGACAATATGAAACGTGGCCTGCAACAGCTGGGACACCAGATTCAGGGTATTGCTATTTTGGCAATTGAATTTCACCCCAGAACAAAATATATGTTTTGACGGACACTATGAAACGTGGCCTGCAACAGCTGGGACACCATATTAAGGGTATTGCTATTTTGGCAATTGAATGTCACCCCAGAACAAAATATATGTTTTTGCGGACACTATGAATCCTGGCCTGCAACAGCTGGGACACCAGATTCAGGGTATTGCTATCTTGGCAATTGAATGTCACCCCAGAACAAAATATATGTTTTGCAAGACACTATTCTATTTTGCCAGCCACAGCTGAAACCAATGATTTATGGTATTGCTATTTTGGCAATTGAATTTCACCCCAGAACAAAATATATGTTTTGACGGACACTATGAAACGTGGCCTGCATCAGCTGGGACACTAGATTCAGGGTATTGCTATTTTGGCAATTGAATGTCACCCCAGAACAAAATATATGTTTTGGCAGACACTATGAAATCTGGCCTGCAACAGCTGGGACACCAGATTCAGGGTATTGCTATTTTGGCAGATTAATTTCACCCCAGAACAAAATATATGTTTTGACAGACATTATGAAATCTGGCCTGCAACAGCTGGGACACCAGATTCAGGGTTTTGCTATTTTGGAAGATTAATTTCACCCCAGAACAAAATATATGTTTTGTCAGACACTATGAAATCTGGCCTGCAACAGCTGGGACACCAGATTTAGGGTATTGCTATTTTGGCAGATTAATTTCACCCCAGAACAAAATATATGTTTTGGCAGACACTATGAAATCTGGCCTGCAACAGCTAGGACACCAGATTCAGGGTATTGCTATTTTGGCAATTGAATTTCACCCCAGAACAAAATATATGTTTTGCAGACACTATTCTATTTTGCCAGCCACAGCTGAAACCACTGATTTATGGTATTGCTATTTTGGCAATTGAATTTCACCCCAGAACAAAATATATGTTTTGACGGACACTATGAAACGTGGCCTGCAACAGCTGGGACACTAGATTCAGGGTATTGCTATTTTGGCAGATTAATTTCACCCCAGAACAAAATATATGTTTTGGCAGACACTATGAAATCTGGCCTGCATCAGCTGGGACACCAGATTCAGGGTTTTGCTATTTTGGCAGATTAATTTCATCCCAGAACAAAATATATGTTTAGGCAGACACTATGAAATCTGGCCTGCAACAGCTAGGACACCAGATTCAGGGTATTGCTATTTTGGCAATTGAATGTCACCCCAGAACAAAATATATATTTTGCAAGACACTATTCTATTTTGCCAGCCACAGCTGAAACCACTGAATTATGGATTGCTATTTTGGCAATTGAATTTCACCCCAGAACAAAATATATGTTTTGACGGACACTATGAAACGTGGCCTGCAACAGCTGGGACACCAGATTCAGGGTATTGCTATTTTGGCAATTGAATGTCACCCCAGAACAAAATATATGTTTTGGCAGACACTATGAAATCCTGGCCTGCAACAGCTGGGACACCAGATTCAGGGTATTGCTATTTTGGCAGATTAATTTCACCCCAGAACAAAATATATGTTTTGCAAGACACTATTCTATTTTGCCAGCCACAGCTGAAACCACTGATTTATGGTATTGCTATTTTGGCAATTGAATTTCACCCCAGAACAAAATATATGTTTTGACGGACACTATGAAACGTGGCCTGCAACAGCTGGGACACCAGATTCAGGGTATTGCTAGTTTGGCAATTGAATTTCACCCTAGAACAAAATATATGTTTTGACGGACACTATGAATCCTGGCCTGCAACAGCTGGGACATCAGATTCAGTGTATTGCTATTTTGGTAATTGAATGTCACCCCAGAACAAAATATATGTTTTGCAAGACACTATTCTATTTTGCCAGCCACAGCTGAAACAACTTATTTATGGTATTGCTATTTTGGCAATTGAATTTCACCCCAGAACAAAATATATGTTTTGACGGACACTATGAAACGTGGCCTGCAACAGCTGGGACACCACATTCAGGGTATTGCTATTTTGGCAATTGAATATCACCCCAGAACAAAATATATGTTTTTGCGGACACTATGAATCCAGGCCTGTAACAGCTGGGACACCAGATTCAGGGTATTGCTATTTTGGCAGATTAATTTATCCCCAGAACAAAATATATGTTTTGCAAGACACTATTCTATTTTGCCAGCCACAGCTGAAACCATTGATTTATGGTATTGCTATTTTGGCAATTGAATTTCACCCCAGAACAAAATATATGTTTTGATGGCCACTATGAAACGTGGCCTGCATCAGCTGGGATACCAGATTCAGGGTATTGCTATTTTGGCAGATTAATTTCACCCCAGAAAAAAATATATGTTTTGGCAGACACTATGAAATCTGGCCTGCAACAGCTGGGACACCAGATTCAGGGTATTGCTATTTTGGCAGATTAATTTCACCCCAGAACAAAATATATGTTTTGGCAGACACTATGAAATCTGGCCTGCAACAGCTGGGACACCAGATTCAGGGTATTGCTATTTTGGCAGATTAATTTCACCCCAGAACAAAATATATGTTTTGCAAGACACTATTCTATTTTGCCAGCCACAGCTGAAACCACTGATTTATGGTATTACTATTTTGGCAATTGAATTTCACCCCAGAACAAAATATATGTTTTGACGGACACTATGAAACGTGGCCTGCAACAGCTGGGACACCAGATTCAGGGTATTGCTATTTTGGCAATTGAATGTCACCCCAGAACAAAATATATGTTTTGCGGACACTATGAATCCTGGCCTGCAACAGCTGGGACACCAGAATCAGGGTATTGCTATTTTGGCAGATTAATTTCACCCCAGAACAAAATATATGTTTTACAAGACACTATTCTATTTTGCCAGCCACATCTGAAACCACTGATTTATGGTATTGCTATTTTGGCAATTGAATTTCACCCCAGAACAAAAAATATGTTTTAACGGACACTATGAAACGTAGCCTGCAACAGCTGGGACACCAGATTCAGGGTATTGCTATTTTGGCAGATTAATTTCACCCCAGAACAAAATATATGTTTTGCCAGACTCTATGAAATCTGCCCTGCAACATCTGGGACACCAGATTCAGGATATTGCTATTTTGGCAATTGAATTTCACCCCAGAACAAAATATATGTTTTGACGGACATTATGAATCCTGGCCTGCAACAGCTGGGACATCAGATTCAGGGTATTGCTATTTTGGCAATTGAATGTCACCCCTGAACAAAATATATGTTTTGCAAGACACTATACTATTTTGCCAGCCACAGCAGAACCACTGATTTATGGTATTGCTATTTTGGCAATTGAATTTCACCCCAGAACAAAATATATGTTTTGGCAGACACTATGAAACGTGGCCTGCAACAGCTGGGACACCAGATTCAGGGTATTGCTATTTTGGCAGATTAATTTCACCCCAGAACAAAATATATGTTTTGCCAGACTCTATGAAATCTGCCCTGCAACATCTGGGACACCAGATTCAGGATATTGCAATTTTGGCAATTGCAATTTCACCCCAGAACAAAATATATGTTTTGACGGACATTATAAATCCTGGCCTGCAACAGCTGGGACATCAGATTCAGGGTATTGCTATTTTGGCAATTGAATGTCACCCCAGAACAAAATATATGTTTTGCAAGACACTATTCTATTTTGCCAACCACAGCTGAAACCACTGATTTATGGTATTGCTATTTTCGCAATTGAATTTCACCCCAGAACAAAATATATGTTTTGACGGACACTATGAAACGTGGCCTGCAACAGCTGGGACACCAGATTCAGGGTATTGCTATTTTGGCAGATTAATTTCCCCCCAGAACAAAATATATGTTTTGGCAGAAACTATGAAATCTGGCCAGCAACAGCTGGGACACCAGATTCAGGGTATTGCTATTTTGGCAGATGAATTTCACCCCAGAACAAAATATATGTTTTGGCAGACACTATGAAATCTGGCCTGCAACAGCTGGGACACCAGATTCAGGGTATTGCTATTTTGGCAGATTAATTTCCCCCCAGAACAAAATATATGTTTTGACGGACACTATGAAACGTGGCCTGCAACAGCTGGGACACCAGATTCAGGGTATTGCTATTTTGGCAATTGAATTTCCCCCTAGAACAAAATATATGTTTTGACGGAGACTATGAATCCTGGCCTGCAACAGCTGGGACATCAGATACAGGGTATTGCTATTTTGGTAATTGAATGTCACCCCAGAACAAAATATATGTTTTGCAAGACACTATTCTATTTTGCCAGCCACAGCTGAAACCACTGATTTATGGTATTGCTATTTTGGCAATTGAATTTCACCCCAGAACAAAATATATGTTTTGACGGACACTATGAAACGTGGCCTGCAACAGCTGGGACACCAGATTCAGGGTATTGCTATTTTGGCAATTGAATGTCACCCCAGAACAAAATATATGTTTTTGCGCACACTATGAATCCTGGCCTTCAACAACTGGGACAACAGATTCAGGGTATTGCTATTATGGCAGATAAATTTCACCCCAGAACAAAATATATGTTTTGACGGACACTATAAAACCTGGCCTGCATCATCTGGGACACCAGATTCAGGGTATTGCTATTTTGGCAATTGAATTTCACCCCAGAACAAAATATATATTTTCGCAGACACTATGAAATCTGGCCTGCAACAGCTGGTACACCAGATTCAGGGTATTGCTATTTTGGCAGATTAATTTCACCCCAGAACAAAATATATGTTTTGCAAGACACTATTCTATTTTGCCAGCCACAGCTGAAACCACTGATTTATGGTATTGCTATATTGGCAATTGAATTTCACCCCAGAACAAAATATGTGTTTTGATGGACACTATGAAACGTGGCCTGCAACAGCTGGGACAACTGATTCAGGGTTTTGCTATTTTGGCGAATGAATGTCACCCCAGAACAAAATATATGTTTTGACGGACACTATGAATCCTGGCCTTCAACAGCTGGGACACCAGATTCAGGGTATTGCTATTTTGGCAGATTAATTTCACCCCAGAACAAAATATATGTTTTGCAAGACACTATTCTATTTTTCCAGCCACAGCTGATACCACTGATTTATGGTATTGCTATTTTGGCAATTGAATTTCACCCCAGAACAAAATATATGTTTTGACAGACACTATGAAACGTGGCCTGCCACAGCTGGGACACCAGTTTCAGAGTATTGCTATTTTGGCCGATTAATTTAACCCCAGAACAAAATATATGTTTTGGCAGACACTATGAAATCTATTTGCAACAGCTGGGAAACCAGATTCAGGGTATTGCTATTTTGGCAATTGAATTTCACCCCAGAACAAAATATATGTTTTGACGGACACTATGAAACGTGGCCTGCAACAGCTGGGACTCCAGATTCAGGGTATTGCTATTTTGGTAATTGAATGTCACCCCAGAACAAAATATATGTTTTGCAAGACACTATTCTATTTTGCCAGCCACAGCAGATACCACTGATTTCAGTGTATTGCTATTTTGGCAATTGAATTTCACCCCAGAACAAAATATATGTTTTGACGGACACTATGAAACGTGGCCTGCAACAGCTGGGACAACAGATTCAGGGTTTTGCTATTTTGGCAATTGAATGTCACCCAAGAACAAAATATATGTTTTTGCAGACACTGTGAATCCTGGCCTTCAACAGCTGGGACACCAGATTCAGGGTATTGCTATTTTGGCAATTGAATGTCACTCCAGAACAAAATATATGTTTTGCAAGACAATATGAATCCAGGCCTGCAACAGCTGGGACACCAGATTCAGGGTATTGCTATTTTGGCAATTGAATTTCACCCCAGAACAAAATATATGATTTGACGGACACTATGAAACGTGGCCTGCAACAGCTGGGACACCAGATTCAGGGTATTGCTATTTTGGCAGATTAATTTCACCCCAGAACAAAATATATGTTTTGCAAGACACTATTCTATTTTGCCAGCCACAGCTGAAACCACTGATTTATGGTATTGCTATTTTGGCAATTGAATTTCACCCCAGAACAAAATATATGTTTTGACGGACACTATGAAACGTGGCCTGCAACAGCTGGGAAACCAGATTCAGGGTATTGCTATTTTGGCAGATTATTTTCACCCCAGAACAAAATATATGATTTGGCAGACACTATGAAATCTGGCCTGCAACAGCTGGGACACCAGATTCAGGGTATTGCTATTTTGGCAATTGAATGTCACCCCAGAACAAAATATATGTTTTGCAAGACACTATTCTATTTTGCCAGCCACAGCTGAAACCACTGATTTATGGTATTGCTATTTTGGCAATTGAATTTCACCTCAGAAAAAAATATATGTTTTGACGGACACTATGAGACGTGGCCTGCAGCAGCTGGGACACCAGATTCAGGGTATTGCTATTTTGGCAATTGAATTTCACCCCAGAACAAAATATATGTTTTGACGGACACTATGAAACGTGGCCTGCAACAGCTGGGACAACAGATTCAGGGTTTTGCTATTTTGGCAATTGAATGTCACCCCAGAACAAAACATATGTTTTTGCGGACACTATGAATCCTGGCCTTCAACAGCTGGGACACCAGATTCAGGGTATTGCTATTTTGGCAATTGAATGTCACCCCAGAACAAAATATATGATTTGACGGACACTATGAAACGTGGCCTGCAACAGCTGGGACACCAGATTCAGGGTATTGCTATTTTGGCAGATTAATTTCACCCCAGAAAATATATATTTTGCAAGACACTATTCTATTTTGCCAGCCACAGCTGAAACCACTGATTTATGGTATTGCTATTTTGGCAATTGAATTTCACCCCAGAACAAAATATATGTTTTGGCAGACACTATGAAACGTGGCCTGCAACAGCTGGGACACCAGATTCAGGGTATTGCTATTTTAGCAATTGAATGGCACTCCAGAACAAAATATATGTTTTTGCGGACACTATGAATCCAGGCCTGCAACAGCTGGGAAACCAGATTCATGGTATTGCTATTTTGGCAGATTATTTTCACCCCAGAACAAAATATATGATTTGGCAGACACTATGAAATCTGGCCTGCAACAGCTGGGACACCAGATTCAGGGTATTGCTATTTTGGCAGATTAATTTCACCCCAGAACAAAATATATGTTTTGCAAGACACTATTCTATTTTGCCAGCCACAGCTGAAACCACTGATTTATGGCATTGCTATATTGGCAATTGAATTTCACCCCAGAACAAAATATGTGTTTTGACGGACACTATGAAACGTGGCCTGCAACAGCTGGGACAACTGATTCAGGGTTTTGCTATTTTGGCAATTGAATGTCACCCCAGAACAAAATATATGTTTTGCAGGACACTATGAATCCTGGCCTGCAACAGCTGGGACACCAGATTCAGGGTATTGCTATTTTGGCAATTGAATGTCACCCCAGAACAAAATATATGTTTTGCTAGACACAATTCTATTTTGCCAGCCACAGCTGAAACCACTGATTTATGGTATTGCTATTTTGGCAATTGAATTTCACCCCTGAACAATATATATGTTTTGATGGACACTATGAAACGTGGCCTGCCACAGCTGGGACACCAGATTCAGGGTATTGCTATTTTGGCCGATTAATTTCACCCCAGAACAAAATATATGTTTTGGCAGACACTATGAATCCTGGCCTGCAACAGCTGGGACAACAGATTCAGGGTATTGCTATTTTGGCAATTGAATGTCACCCCAGAACAAAATATATGTTTTGGCAGACACTATGAAATCGTGGCCTGCAACAGCTGGGACACCAGATTCAGGGTATTGCTATTTTGGCAATTGAATGTCACCCCAGAACAAAATATATGTTTTGGCAGACACTATGAATCCTGGCCTGCAACAGCTGGGACACCAGATTCAGGGTATTGCTATTTTGGCAATTGAATGTCACCCCAGAACAAAATATATGTTTTGCAAGACACTATGAATCCTGGCCTGCAACAGCTGGGACACCAGATTCAGGGTATTGCTATTTTGGCAGATTAATTTCACCCCAGAACAAAATATATGTTTTGGCAAGACACTATGCAATCTGGCCTGCAACAGCTGGGACACCACTGATTCAGGGTATTGCTATTTTGGCAATTGAATTTCACCCCAGAACAAAATATATGTTTTGACGGACACTATGAAACGTGGCCTGCAACAGCTGGGACAACCAGATTCAGGGTATTGCTATTTTGGCAGATTGAATTGTCACCCCAGAACAAAATATATGTTTTGGCAGACACTATGAAATCTGGCCTGCAACAGCTGGGACACCAGATTCAGGGTATTGCTATTTTGGCAATTGAATGTCACCCCAGAACAAAATATATGTTTTGCGAGACACTATGATATCCTGGCCTGCAACAGCTGGGACACCAGATTCAGGGTATTGCTATTTTGGCAATTGAATTTCACCCCAGAACAAAATATATGTTTTGACGAGACACTATGATGCGTGGCCTGCAACAGCTGGGACACCAGATTCAGGGTATTGCTATTTTGGCAATTGAATTTCACCCCAGAACAAAATATATGTTTTGACGGACACTATGAAACGTGGCCTGCAACAGCTGGGACACCAGATTCAGGGTATTGCTATTTTGGCAGATTGAATGTCACCCCAGAACAAAATATATGTTTTGGCGGACACTATGAATCCTGGCCTGCAACAGCTGGGACACCAGATTCAGGGTATTGCTATTTTGGCAATTGAATGTCACTCCAGAACAAAATATATGTTTTGCAAGACACTATGAATCCAGGCCTGCAACAGCTGGGACACCAGATTCAGGGTATTGCTATTTTGGCAGATTAATTTCACCCCAGAACAAAATATATGTTTTGCAAGACACTATTCTATTTTGCCAGCCACAGCTGAAACCACTGATTTATGGTATTGCTATTTTGGCAATTGAATTTCACCCCAGAACAAAATATATGTTTTGGCAGACACTATGAAATCGTGGCCTGCAACAGCTGGGACACCAGATTCAGGGTATTGCTATTTTGGCAGATTAATTTCACCCCAGAACAAAATATATGTTTTGGCAGACACTATGAAATCTGGCCTGCAACAGCTGGGACACCAGATTCAGGGTATTGCTATTTTGGCAATTGAATTTCACCCCAGAACAAAATATATGTTTTGACGGACACTATTAATCCTGGCCTGCAACAGCTGGGACATCAGATTCAGGGTATTGCTATTTTGGCAATTGAATGTCACCCCAGAACAAAATATATGTTTTGCAAGACACTATTCTATTTTGCCAGCCACAGCTGAAACCACTAGATTTATGGTATTGCTATTTTGGCAATTGAATTTCACCCCAGAACAAAATATATGTTTTGACGGACACTATGAAACGTGGCCTGCAACAGCTGGGACATCAGATTCAGGGTATTGCTATTTTGGCAATTGAATGTCACCCCAGAACAAAATATATGTTTTTGCAGACACTATGAATCCTGGCCTGCAACAGCTGGGACAACAGATTCAGGGTATTGCTATTTTGGCAGATTGAATTTCACCCCAGAACAAAATATATGTTTTGGCAGACACTATGAAATCTGGCCTGCAACAGCTGGGACACCAGATTCAGGGTATTGCTATTTTGGCAGATTAATTTCACCCCAGAACAAAATATATGTTTTGCGAGACACTATTCTATTTTGCCAGCCACAGCTGAAACCACTGATTTATGGTATTGCTATTTTGGCAATTGAATTTCACCCCAGAACAAAATATATGTTTTGACGGACACTATGAAAGCTGGCCTGCAACAGCTGGGACACCAGATTCAGGGTATTGCTATTTTGGCAATTGAATCTCACCCCAGAACAAAATATATGTTTTGCGGACACTATGAATCCTGGCCTGCAACAGCTGGGACACCAGATTCAGGGTATTGCTATTTTGGCAGATTAATTTCACCCCAGAACAAAATATATGTTTTAGCAGACACTATGAAATCTGGCCTGCAACAGCTGGGACACCAGATTCAGGGTATTGCTATTTTGGCAGATTAATTTCACCCCAGAACAAAATATATGTTTTGCAAGACACTATTCTATTTTGCCAGCCACAGCTGAAACCACTGATTTATGGTATTACTATTTTGGCAATTGAATTTCACCCCTGAACAAAATATATGTTTTGACGGACACTATGAAACGTGGCCTGCCACAGCTGGGACACCAGATTCAGGGTATTGCTATTTTGGCAGATTGAATTTCACCCCAGAACAAAATATATGTTTTGGCAGACACTATGAACTCTGCCCTGCAACAGCTGGGACACCAGATTCAGGGTATTGCTATTTTGGCAATTGAATGTCACCCCAGAACAAAATATATGTTTTGCAGGACACTATGAATCCTGGCCTGCAACAGCTGGGACACCAGATTCAGGGTATTGCTATTTTGGCAGATTGAATGTCACCCCAGAACAAAATATATGTTTTGGCAAGACACTATTCTATTTTGCCAGCCACAGCTGAAACCACTGATTTATGGTATTGCTATTTTGGCAATTGAATCTCACCCCAGAACAAAATATATGTTTTGACGGACACTATGAAACGTGGCCTGCAACAGCTAGGATACCAGATTCAGGGTATTGCTATTTTGGCAATTGAATGTCACCCCAGAACAAAATATATGTTTTGGCAGACACTATGAACTCTACCCTGCAACACCTGGGACACCAGATTCAGGGTATTGCTATTTCGTCAATTGAATGTCACCCCAGAACAAAATATATGTTTTGCAAGACACTATTCTATTTTGCCAGCCACAGCTGAAACCACTGATTTACGGTATTGCTATTTTGGCAATTGAATTTCACCCCAGAACAAAATATATGTTTTGACGTACACTATGAAATGTGGCCTGCAACAGCTGGGACACCAGATTCAGGGTATTGCTATTTTGGCAGATTAATTTCACCCCAGAACAAAATATATGTTTTGCAAGACAATATGAATCCAGGCCTGCAACAGCTGGGACACCAGAATCAGGGTATTGCTATTTTGGCAGATTAATTTCACCCCAGAACAAAATATATGTTTTGGCAGACACTATTAAATCTGGCCTGCAACAGCTGATACACGAGATTCAGAGTATTGCTATTTTGGCAATTGAATTTCACCCGAGAACAAAATATATGTTTTGACGGACACTATTAATCCTGGCCTGCAACAGCTGGGACATCAGATTCAGGGTATTGCTATTTTGGCAATTGAATGTCACCCCAGAACAAAATATATGTTTTGCAAGACACTATTCTATTTTGCCAGCCACAGCTGAAACCACTGATTTATGGTATTGCTATTTTGGCAATTGAATTTCACACCAGAACAAAATATATGTTTTCACGGACACTATGAATCCTGGCCTGCAACAGCTGGGACATCAGATTCAGGGTATTGCTATTTTGGCAATTGAATGTCACCCCAGAACAAAATATATGTTTTGGCAGACACTATGAAATCTGGCCTGCAAGAGCTGGGACACCAGATTCAGGGTATTGCTATTTTGGCAGATTAATTTCACCCCAGAACAAAATATATGTTTTGGCGGACACTATTCTATTTTGCCAGCCAGAGCTGAAACCACTGATTTCTGGTATTGCTATTTTGGCAATTGAATTTCACCCCAGAACAAAATATATGTTTTGACGGACACTATGAAACGTGGCCTGCAACAGCTGGGACAACAGATTCAGGGTATTGCTATTTTGGCAATTAAATGTCACCCCAGAACAAAAAATATGTTTTTGCGGACACTATGAATCCTGGCCTTCAACAGCTGGGACACCAGAATCAGGGTATTGCTATTTTGGCAATTGAATGTCACTCCAGAACAAAATATATGTTTTGCAAGACATTATGAATCCAGGCCTGCAACAGCTGGGACACCAGATTCAGGGTATTGCTATTTTGGCAGATTAATTTCACCCCAGAACAAAATATATGTTTTGCAAGACATTATGAATCCAGGCCTGCAACAGCTGGGACACCAGATTCAGGGTATTGCTATTTTGGCAGATTAATTTCACCCCAGAACAAAATATATGTTTTGCTAGACACTATTCTATTTTGCCAGCCACAGCTGAAACCACTGATTTATGGTATTGCTATTTTGGCAATTGAATTTCACCCCTGAACAAAATATATGTTTTGACGGACACTATGAAACGTGGACTGCCACAGCTGGGACACCAGATTCAGGGTATTGCTATTTTGGCCGATTAATTTCACCCCAGAACAAAATATATGTTTTGGCAGACACTATGAACTCTACCCTGCAACAGCTGGGACACCAGATTCAGGGTATTGCTATTTTGGCAATTGAATGTCACCCCAGAACAAAATATATGTTTTTGCGCACACTATGAATCCTGGCCTGCAACAGCTGGGACAACAGATTCAAGGTATTGCTATTATGGCAGATAAATTTCACCCCAGAACAAAATATATGTTTTGGCAGACACTATGAAATCTGGCCTGCAAGAGCTGGGACACCTGATTCAGGGTATTGCTATTTTGGCAGATTAATTTCACCCCAGAACAAAATATATGTTTTGACGGACACTATGAAACGTGGCCTGCAACAGCTGGGACACAGATTCAGGGTATTGCTATTTTGGCAATTGAATGTCACCCCAGAACAAAATATATGTTTTGGCGGACACTATGAATCCTGGCCTGCAACAGCTGGGACACCAGATTCAGGGTATTGCTATTTTGGCAATTGAATGTCACTCCAGAACAAAATATATGTTTTGCAAGACACTATGAATCCAGGCCTGCAACAGCTGGGACACCAGATTCAGGGTATTGCTATTTTGGCAGATTAATTTCACCCCAGAACAAAATATATGTTTTGCAAGACACTATTGTATTTTGCCAGCCACAGCTGAAACCACTGATTTATGGTATTGCTATTTTGGCAATTGAATTTCACCCCAGAACAAAATATATGTTTTGACGGACACTATGAAACGTGGCCTGCAACAGCTGGGACACCAGATTCAGGGTATTGCTATTTTGGCAATTGAATGTCACCCCAGAACAAAATATATGTTTTGACGGACACTATGAATCTTGGCCTGCAACAGCTGGGACACCAGATTCACGGTATTGCTATTTTGGCAATTGAATGTCACCCCAGAACAAAATATATGTTTTGCAAGACACTATTCTATTTTGCCAGCCACAGCTGAAACCACTGATTTATGGTATTGCTATTTTGGCAATTGAATTTCACCCCAGGACAAAATATATGTTTTGGCAGACACTATGAAATCTGGCCTGCAACAGCTGGGACACCAGATTTAGGGTATTGCTATTTTGGCAGATTAATTTCACCCCAGAACAAAATATATGTTTTGGCAGACACTATGAAATCTGGCCTGCAACAGCTAGGACACCAGATTCAGGGTATTGCTATTTTGGCAATTGAATTTCACCCCAGAACAAAATATATGTTTTGACGAACACTATGAATCCTGGCCTGCAACAGCTGGGACATCAGATTCAGGGTATTGCTATTTTGTCAATTAAATGTCACCCCAGAACAAAATATATGTTTTGCAAGACACTATTCTATTTTGCCAGCCACAGCTGAAACCACTGATTTCTGGTATTGCTATTTTGGCAATTGAATTTCACCCCAGAACAAAATATATGTTTTGACGGACACTATGAATCCTGGCCTGCAACAGCTGGGACAACAGATTCAGGGTATTGCTATTTTGGCAGATTAATTTCACCCCAGAACAAAATATATGTTTTGGCAGACACTATGAAATCTGGCCTGCAAGAGCTGGGACACCAGATTCAGGGTATTGCTATTTTGGCAGATTAATTTCACCCCAGAACAAAATATATGTTTTGACGGACACTATGAAACGTGGCCTGCAACAGCTGGGACAACAGATTCAGGGTATTGCTATTTTGGCAATTAAATGTCACCCCAGAACAAAATATATGTTTTTGCGGACACTATGAATCCTGGCCTTCAACAGCTGGGACACCAGAATCAGGGTATTGCTATTTTGGCAATTGAATGTCACTCCAGAACAAAATATATGTTTTGCAAGACATTATGAATCCAGGCCTGCAACAGCTGGGACACCAGATTCAGGGTATTGCTATTTTGGCAGATTAATTTCACCCCAGAACAAAATATATGTTTTGCACGACACTATTGTATTTTGCCAGCCACAGCTGAAACCACTGATTTATGGTATTGCTATTTTGGCAATTGAATTTCACCCCAGAACAACATATATGATTTGACGGACACAATTAATCCTGGCCTGCAACAGCTGGGACACCAGATTCAGGGTATTGCTATTTTGGCAATTGAATGTCACCCCAGAACAAAATATATGTTTTGCAAGACACTATTCTATTTTGCCAGCCACAGCTGAAACCACTGATTTATGGTATTGCTATTTTGGCAATTGAATTTCACACCAGAACAAAATATATGTTTTGACGGACACTATGAAACGTGGCCTGCAACAGCTGGGACATCAGATTCAGGGTATTGCTATTTTGGCAATTGAATGTCACCCCAGAACAAAATATATGTTTTTGCAAACACTATGAATACTGGCCTGCAACAGCTGGGACACCAGATTCAGGGTATTGCTATTTGGGCAGATTAATTTCACCCCAGAACAAAATATATGTTTTGGCGGACACTATTCTATTTTGCCAGCCACAGCAGAAACCACTGGTTTATGGTATTGCTATTTTGGCAATTGAATTTCACCCCAGAACAAAATATATGTTTTGACGGACACTATGAAACGTGGCCTGCAACAGCTGGGACAACAGATTCAGGGTATTGCTATTTTGGCAGATTAATGTCACCCCAGAACAAAATATATGTTTTGGCAGACACTATGAAATCTTGCCATAAATTTATGTCCCTGTCTCTATGCAAAGCAGTTTTTTTTTTATATGGCGATACTGGGTTAATTTCACCCAATAATGTAACAGATGATTTTTTGAAATTTTTCTCCCTGTCTTCTTACAGAGCAGGGGTTTGGATATGGCAACACTGGGTTAATTTCACCAAATAATGTAACAGACGATTTTTAGAAATTTACATCTCTGTCACCTATGCAGAGAAAGAGTTTGTATATGGCAAAACTGGTTCAATGTCACCCAATAATTTAACAGACAATATTTAGAAATTTACCTCCCTGTCACCTATGTACAGCTGGGGTTTGTATATGGCCAAACTGGGTTAATGTCACCCAAGATTGTAACAGACGATTTTGAGAAATTGACCTCCCTGTCACCTATGCAGAGCAGGGGTTTTTATACGGCAAAAATTGTAAAATTTCACACACCCAGGGAACAGATGATTTTTAGAAATTTACCTTCCTGTCACCTAGACAGAGAAAAGGTTTGTATACGGCAAAAAAGGTAAAACGTCACCCACCAATTGAACAGACGATTTTCAAAAATGTATGTCCCTGTCACTTATGCAGAGCAGGGGTTTGTATACGGCAAAACTGGGTTAACGTCACCTAAGAATGTAACAAACAATTTTTAGAAATTGACCTTTCTGTCACCTATGCAGAGCAGGGGTTTGTATATGGCAAAACTGTGTTAATGTCACCCAAGAATGTAACTGACGATTTTTAGAAATTTATCTACCTGTCACCTATGCAGAGAAGGGGTTTTTATATGGCAAAAATGGTAAAATATCACCCACCAATGTAACATACGATTGTTAGAAATTGACCTCCCTGTCACCTATGCAGAGCAGGGGTTTGTATATGGCAAAACTGGGTTAATGTCACCCAATAATGTAACAGACAATGTTTAGAAATTTACCTCCCTGTCACCTATGCAGAACAGAGGTTTGTATACGGCAAAAATTGTAAAATGTCACCCACCAAAGGAACAGATGATTTTCACAAATTTACGTCCCTGTCACTTATGCAGAGCAGGTGTTTGTATATGGCAAAACTGGGTTAATGTCACCCAAGAATGTAACAAGCGATTTTGAGAAATTTACCTCCCTGTCACCTATGCAGAGAAGGGGTTTTTATACGGCGAAAATAGTAAAATGTTACAGACAATTGGAACAGACGATTTTCACAAATTTACGTCCCTGTCACTATACAGAGCAGGGGTTTGTATATGGCAAAACTGGGTTAATTTCGTCCAATAATGTAAGAGACGATTTTTAGAAATTTACCTCCCTGTAACCTATACAGAGAAGGGGTTTGTATACGGCAAAAATGGTAAAATTTACCCTCCAATGGAACAGAGGATTTTCACTAATTTACATCCCTGTAATTTATGCAGAACAGGGGTTTTTATATGGCAAAACTGGTTTAATATGTATTGTAGTAGCGCACAGGTAGGGCAATATTAATAAGTGGGGTGCTCACAGTAGAGTGGTACCACCCAATCCACTCAGTAGAAAATTAAAATGAATGAGTTAACTGGACACTCCTCTGATATAGGGATAAAAATTTGATTTATTTCACAAGTAATATCAACAAAAAAACTTTGCTCAATTGAGCTCAATTCACCACTTTTACCCTTAATATTTAAATCAGTAAAACTTCACTTTTATTAGTAGTTCTCTAAAAATGTTTGTGAGTTTTGACACACTTGTTAAAACTACTGCTCGAATTTGCACACTGCTATCGCACAGGTTGCTAGTGGTAACGGAGGGTGTGCACTACCCTCCTAACCTTCCCACAAGTTTGCAATCAGTGTATAACTACCTGCCTGACTAATCCTGCAGGGTACTCGGTGCTGTGAACATACACCCTAAAGTAAATAACTGTTTCCTACTGTTTCCTACTCAGTGTTTAGCAACTCGAGCAGAGCTAAAACCAACAGATTCTGTCCCCCAACATGTTTCACCAGATAAACTGGCGTCTTCAGGGGAAAGGACAGACTTGAAACACCATGCTGAACACTCCTATTTATAGTTTGTAATCCTATAATTGGCCAATAGTACCATTGGCATTAGACTGATAGTTTAAAGAGCCAGTGAACTGGTCAGGTTTAAATTTATTGGTTGAATCATTGGATGCCTGCCAGATAACGTGCTGCGCAGACCCAAGCTGCGCAAACACTTATTCCACACTCAAGTTGGAATACAAGTAATATCAATGCGCATATAGTAAAATGTACGGTAAACATATCACACTTCATCAATACCGGAGTACTATCTTAACCCCCAATCCCACAATCATCGATCCCAAAAATTCATCTATATTCAATCTGTTCAATAATACATAATCCAACAGCTGTAGTTCTGTACCCTTCATCCTCAAATTGTTAATTTGTCGGCAGTTATAATCATATATTGATTGTTACAATTAGTATTAAATAGAAATAAAATATCATTAAGATATATAATGCGGTACCGCAGTGTCTTCTGAGTGATCCGAAATCGCAATGGTTGTTATGTTGTTGTTACTGGCAAACCACCTAAAATTAGAACATGATATTTGCTAAGAGTTGTTATATAAATATTAAGCTGTTGGCGAAACATTGTAATATTGCCAGGAAAGACCGCAGTATTTTGTTTGCAGAATATAAAATAAATAGTGACAATACTGGTACTGCCAATCTCTTGTACCGCAGTTGCCTATGAGATGTCCCAATAACAAAGGTGTCCCAATATCAAAGAAGTTTTATGCTTAAAATACTTATTCCACTTACTGGTAGCGGCGTCCCGCTTAGAACTGAATCAGCGGCGTCCCGCTGCAACTTTTTTACCAAGTGAGGCGGACGCCGGTTCAAAATTGGAGCAGTCCAGAGGATCGGGTATACTCCTGCGGCTCTGAATATATCTTGAAGTTTGCAAGCCGCGGTTCTCCACTACCTCGTGCAGGTCAAGAGCGATCTCACCGCTGTTTTGGGTGTATGCTTCCTTGCAGGTCCAAATGATGATGTCTCTTGGGTCATGCAGATTTTTTGCTCTTTATATAATGCTCACACTACAACAGATTAGTGCAGCTATTTTCCTTTACACGGCGTCTGTATCCACACTTGGTACATCAGGGGTCCAACCATACGCGTTTCGGGGCTTGCGTCCCCTTCATCAGTGGTTATTGGAACCCCGTGGTAGCCCCTCTTTTATAGGTCTCCTCATTTCCTCAAAACACAATATGGATTAGTGGACTGGGATTTCTGCAGTCCACAAAACACATTATAAATTATCCTCCATCATAGATTATATTGCACTAGATATTCATATAATCTTACACCTATTATGAGTACAATAAAAAAATATATATTTATTACCCAAAAAGTTTTTACAAAAAAATCATAATAATTTCTCCATACAAAAACCCTTTTTTAAAAAAAACCCTTTTATCTTCTTTCTTCAAAATGGGAATTCCATCTTTCTTTCAAGGGGGACATTAACCTTCTATACCTCTTGATTGGAGTATCTGGTGAGGGGTCGTCACCTAGGGTGAGACCACCCAGTATACTTTAAGTCTGGATGGTCGCATTCCAGACAAGGACCCCTCACCTGATCCTATAGGAAACCGAACAATTCAAATTCAGCGTTTAGACCACCCGGGACCAAACTGTTGAATTCAAATATATACTGTGTTTCACATCTCGACATCTTACTTATGTGGTCACCGCCCCTCAATCTCTCTTTACTTTGGTGATTGCTTCATATTTCATCCCTGAAGGATCTTTATTGTGTATGCTTTTAAAGTGGCTAGAGAGCGAGTGTGTTTCCACACCTTTTCTAATATTCGCCATATGCTCTGAAATCCTTTTTTTTTAAAGTCCTTTTTGTTCTCCCTATGTATTGGAGTTTGCATGGGCATTCCACTATATATATTACATCTTCACTTGAGCATGATAAAAATTCCTTTATCTCATGTTTGTATCCATTTGTTGTCGAGATGACTTCTTGCGTAGTACGGGCAAATGATGTATTTCTACAATTAGAACAGTGGCCACATCTATAGAAACCCTTTAATTGGCACCAGCTTTGGATTGTGAATTCCTCCTCCCTATTTGTTTGTATTGTTGGAGCTACTTTGTTCCCCAAATTTGCGGCTTTTGTGAAGGTGATAAGAGGTTTGGGGGGGATTAACCGTCCAATAAATTTATCTTTTTGTAAAATGTGCCAATATTTCCCCATGATGTTCTTAATTTTTTTATATTGGCAGCTATATGGAAGTATTACACGTAATTGTTCCCCTTCTTGTGTTTTATGGGAATCTTCCTTTTCTTCAAAAAATGAGGTTCTATTCATTCCTCGTACTTTATTTAAGGCTCAAAAAATGAGGTTCTATTCATTCCTCGTACTTTATTTAAGGCTCCCTCTACCACTTTTTATGGGTATTCTTTTTCTACAAATTCTTTTTTCATTTTGCTTGCCTCCAATTCAAATTGTTCTGCCTCTGTGCAGTTCCTACGTAACCTCCGAAATTGGCCCTGAGGGATGTTAGAGAGCCAGCTTGGGAGGTGACAGCTGCTATAGAGAATATAGCTATTACATGCTGTTGGTTTTACGTACGTGCAGCTTTTTAATTGTTTTCTTTCTACATATATGCGTAAGTCCAAAAATTCTAGATTTTCCCTACTTATGTTTCCCGAGAATTTCAAATTGAGGTCATTCTTATTAATATCTTGTAGAAATTGTTCCAAATTGTCCCTCCCCGATTTCCAAATAAAAAACACATCTTCTATGTAACGCTGCCAGAGCACCAGATCCGCCCCCAGTCGTGGCACTATATATTTCATTTCCCAATTTGCCATAAATAAATTTGCGTAACTGGGAGCGAACCTGGTGCCCATGGCAATTCCTTGTGTTTGTAGATAAAAGTCCCCATTAAAAATAAAATAGTTGTGTGCTAAAATAAATTTTATACTTTCTATTACAAACTGTATTTGTGTATGAGCCATTCTTCCTTCAATTGGGACAATACAGCATCAATTCCTTGTTTATGGTTTATTATCGTATATAATGATTGTACATCCAAGGATCCCATTAACCAGTGTTCCTCCCACTGTAATTAATAATTTGTGTACTATCCTTAGTGTATGAGAGCATTTGTTTTACTCTCGGTTGTAGTTGAATATCTACAAAGTGAGACAAATTCGCCGTCAGGGATTCAATCCCCGAGATTATCGGACGTCCAGGACGATTGTCTGCATCTTTGTGTACTTTTGGGACACAATAGAAGATAGAAATCCTTGGATGTTTATTGATAATAAAATTATATTCATCAATATTTAAAATTTCAGTATCTAGACCTTTTTTACATAATTTTTCCAAATCCTTGGGGGAAAAAAAATTACTTGTTGGATCTGTTTGTAATTTTTGATATGTCTGCTCATCCGATAACTGCCTAAAACATTCTGCATTATATTTCTCAAGGTCCTGGATGACTATAGATCCCCCCTTATATGCTGGCCGAACAATTATTTGATTTTCCTTTTGAAGGGTTTTCAATGCTGCAACTTCCCCTTTCGTTAAATTATTACGTTTATATTTAACTTCATTCTTAATCTTCCTCAAATCGTTAGTAACACATTCCCTAAACGTTGCCATTTCTTGGCTAATTTCATTTTTAGGATAATTTTTGGAGGATTTTTTTTAGATGGGTATGGGTACATGGTGCCTGGGATTCTCCCATATCTATTTCTCGCATTACAGGATTTTTCAGAAAATATTTCTTCAAGCATAAACGTCTTATGAATTTTTCTATGCCAATAAATGTTTTAAATTTATTCAAAGGAGCAGTAGGAGCAAATTTTAAACCTTTATTTAATAGACATCTTTGTGTGTCCATTAATGTGCATGAACTTAAATTAATCACAGAGTCATTCTCTGTCATTGAAGTGATTATCTGTGATGGTGATATCTGTTTTCTATTTCTTCCCCGTCTTGTCTTTCCCTTGTTTTTTCGTTGTGTCTTATTTTGTGTTGGTAAGTCTGATCGTATTGTCTGTGATAATGATTTAATCTCTCCCTTATTGGAGTCCTGTATCCTTGTTGTGTCCCCTGTGGTCGATGTCTTAGATTGTACCGCTGATCTATCATTGTGCTGTTGTGAGATCTCTGTGGGGATGAATACCTTGATTTCATTCGTGTTCTGTGATGAGGTGGAGTGCGGTCTAAAAAATGTTCCCTCTCCTCCGGTGTTTCAAATCTATTTTGAACTGGTATGTTGTATTCATTTTGTTTATTTGTTGTTATATTTTCCTTTTGTTTGGGTCTCACTACTTCATCTGTAGTATTAGTAACATTTGTTTTATTTTTTTCTTCTGTTACTTTTAGATCCTTTCTATTAAATCTCAATTTGTTTACCTTTTTATCTATAATCTCCTGTTCAATCTTGTCAATATTTTCACACAATTTTTTTTGAAGGATTTTATATTCTTCATTTTTTGGGGTTTTGTCCACTATTGTTTTAAGATCGATTATTTGTTTATTTATTTCATCTATCATTTCCAATCGTCTTTTTATCACTAATTGGGTTATAGCTATTGATTGTTGATGTAATAATTCTTCCCAGTCTTTATTAAATTGTGTAGTTATTAGATCTTGTGCTGGTGTCTTAAAAATCCTCAATCCTTTAGGTATTTTATTCATCTCTACACACCTATTTAGTGTTGACTTCCCATTCATGTTTAAGTTGTTTTCCTAATAATAACTCCAGTTCTGTAAATACACAATTAATATCAATCTCCGGTACCAGTATTGCCACAATTTATTATATATTCTGCAAACAAAATACTGCGGTCTTTCCTGGCAATATTACAATGTTTCGCCAACAGCTTAATATTTATATAACAACTCTTAGCAAATATCATGTTGTAATTTTAGGTGGTTTGCCAGTAACAACCACATAACAACCATTGCGATTTTGGATCACTCAGAAGACACTGCGGTACCGCATTATATATCTTAATGATAATGCGGTACCGCACTATTAGTTATTTAATATTGTAACACTATTTGGTGATTATAACATTGTGGCACATTTCCAATACCACAGTTTTATAGGAGTGTTTATTTGAAAGCAGTTTATTTTTATTATTATATATTTTTTTCTAAAATTTATTCTATTTTTCACTAATTTATCATATTATTATATATTTTTTATTTCTATATTTTTTATTTCTGTTTAATACTAATTGTAACAATCAATATATGATTATAACTGCTGACAAATTAACAATTTGAGGTTGAAGGGTACAGAACTACAGCTGTTAGATTATGTATTATTGAATGGATTGAATATAGATGAATTTTTGGGATCGATGATTGTGGGATTGTGGGTTAAGATAGTACTCCGGTATTAATGAAGTGTGATATGTTTACCGTAAATTTTACTACATATATGCGCATTGATATTACCTGTGAAATAAATCAAATTTTTATCCCTATATCAGAGGAGTGCCCAGTTAACTCATTCATTTTAAAACTCGTTTAATGTCACCCAATAATATAACAGTTACCTCTCTGTAACCCATGCAGAGCAAGAGTTTTTATACGGCAAAAATGGTAAAATGTCACCCATCAATGGAACAGATGATTTTTAGAAATTTACCTTCCTGTCACCTATGCAGAGAAGGGTTTTTTATACAGCAAACATTGTAAAATGTCACCCACCAATGTAACAGACGATTTTTAGAAATTTACCTCCCTGTCACCTATGCAGAGCAGGGGTTTATATACGGCAAAAATGGTAAAAAGTTACCCACCAATGGAACAGACCATTTTCACAAATTTATGTCCATGTCACTTATGCAGAGCAGGGGTTTGTATACGGCAAAACTGTGTTAATGTCACCCAATAATGCAACAGAAGATTTTTAGAAATTTACCTTCCTGTCACCTATACAGAGCAGGGGTTTGTATACAGCAAAAATGGTAAAATGTCACCCACCAAAGGAACAGATGATTTTTAGAAATTTATCTTCCTGTCTCCTATGCAGAGCAGGGGTTTGTATATGGCAAAAATGGTAAAATGTTATCCACCAATAGAACAGACCATTTTCACAAATGTACGTCCTAGTCACTTATGCAGAGCAGGGGTTTGTATACGGCAAAACTGGGTTAAAGTCACCCAAGTATGTAACAAAGTTTTTTTAGAAATTGACGTCCCAGTCAACTATGCAGCGTAAGTGTTTGTATATGGCAAAACTGTGTTAAAGTCACCCAATAATGTAAAAGACAATATTTAGAAATTACCTCCCTGTCACCTATGCAGAGCAGGGGTTTGTATATGGCAAGACTGGGTTAATTTCACCAAATAATGTAACAGACGAATTTTAGAAATTTACCTCCCTGTAACCTATGCAGAGATGTGTTTTGTATATGGCACAATTGGTTTAATGTCACCCAATAATGTAACAGACAATATTTCGAAATTACCTCTCTGTCACCTATGCAGAGAAGTGGTTTTTATACTGCAAAAATGGTAAAATGTCACAAACCAATGAAGCGAACGATTTTTTGAAATTTACCTACCTGTCACCTATGCAGAGCAGGAGTTTGTATATGGAAAAACTTGGTTAATGTCACCCAAGAATGGAAAAGACGATTTTTAGAAATGTACCTCCCTGTCACCTATGCAGATCAGGAGTTTGTATATGGCAAAACTTTGTTAATGTCACCCAAGAATGTAAAAGACAATTTTTAGAAATTTACCTCCCTGTCACCTATGCAGAGAAGGGGTTTGTATACGGCAAAAATGGTAAAAAGTTACCCACCAATGGAACAAACGATTTTCACCAATTTACGTCCCTGTCACTTATGCAGAGCAGGGATTTGTATACGGCAAAACTGGGTTAATGTCACCCAATATTGTAACAAACGATTTTTAGAAATTGACCTCCATGTCGACTATGCAGAGCAGGGGTTTGTGTATGGCAAAACTGGGTAAATTGCACCTAATAATGTAATAGACGATTTTTATAAATTTACCTCCCTGTCACCTATGCAAGGCAGGGGTTTTTATTTGTCAAAAATGGTAATGTCACCCATCAATGGAACAGACGATTTTTAGAAATTTACCTCCCTGTCACCTATGCAGAGCAGTGGTTTGTATACGGCAAAAATAGTAAAAGTTACCCACCAATGGAACAGACGATTTTCACAAATTTATGTCCATGTCACTATGCAGAGCAGGGGTTAATATATGGCAAAACTGGCTTAATTTCACCCAATAATGTAACTGACAATTTTTAGAACTTTACCTTCATGTCACCTATGCAGAACAGGGGTTTATATACGGCAAAAATGGTAAAAAGTTACCCACCAATGGAACAGACGATTTTTACAAATTTACATACGTGTCACCTATGCAGAACAGAGGATTGTATATGGCAAAACTGGTTTAATGTCAACCAATAATGTAACAGACAATATTTAGAAATTACCTCTTTGTCATCTATGAAGAGCAAGAGTTTGTATATGGAAAAACTTGGTTAATGTCACCCAAGAATGTAAAAGACAATTTTTAGAAATTTACCTCCCTGTCAACTATGCAGAGCAGGAGTTTGTATATGGCAAAACTTGGTTAATGTCACCCAAGAATGTAAAAGGCAATTTTTAGAAATTTACCTTCCTGTCACCTAAGCAGAGAAGGGGTTTTTAAAAGGCAAAAATTGAAAAATGTCCCCCACCAATGTAACAGACGATTTTTAGAAATTTACCTCCCTGTCACCTATGCAGAGCAGGGGTTTTTATACGGCAAAAATGTTAAAATGTTACACACCAATGCAACAGACCGTTTTCACAAATTTTTGTCTCTGTCACTTATGCAGAGCAGGGGTTTGTATACAGCAAAACTGTGTTAATGTCACCCAATAATGTAACAGACGATTTTTAGAAATTTAGCTTCCTGTCACCTATGCAGAGAAGGTTTTTTTTATACATCAAAAATGGTAACTGTCACCCCCCAATGTAACGGACGATTTTTAGAAATTTACCTCCCTGTCTCCTATGCAGAGTAGGGGTTTGTATATGGCAAAAATGGTAAAAGTTACCCACCTATGGAACAGACCATTTTCACAAATTTACGTCCCTGTCACCTATGCAGAGCAGGGGTCTGTATACTGCAAAACTGGGTTAATGTCACCCAAGAACGTAACAAATGTTTTTTAGAAATTGACCTCCCAGTTAACTATGCAGCGTAGGGGTTTGTATATGGCAAAACTGTGTTAATGTCACCCAATAATATAACAGACGATTTTTAGAAATTTACCTTCCTATAACCTATGCAGAGCAGCGGTTTGTATATGGCAAGAATGGGTTAATTTCACCAAATAATGTAACAGACAGTTTTTAGAAATTTACCTCCCTGTCACCTATGCAGAGCAGGGGTATGCAGAGCAAGGGTTTGTATATTGCAAAAAAGGCAAAATGTCTGCCATCAATGGAACAGATGATTTTTAGAAATTTACCTCCCTGTCACCTATGCAGAGCAGGGGTTTGTATATGGCAAAACTGGGTTAATGTCACCCAAGAATGAAACAGACGATTTTTAGAAATTTACCTCGCTGTAACCTATGCAGAGAAGGGGTTTGTATTCGGCAAAAATGGTTAAAAGTCTCCCACCAATGGAACAGATGATTTTTAGAAATTTACCTCCCTGTCTCCTATGCAGAGAAGGTTTTTGTGTATGGCACAATGGGTTTAATGTCACCCAATAATGTAACAGACAATATTTAGAAATTACCTCTCTGTCACCTATGCAGAGAATTGGTTTTAAAACTGCAAAAAATGGTAAAATGTCACAAACCAATGAAGCGAACGATTTTTTGAAATTTACCCACCAGTCACCTTTGCAGAGCAGGAGTTTGTATATGGAAAAACTTGGTTAATGTCACCCAAGAAATTAAAAGACAATTTTTAGAAATGTTCCCCCCTGTCACCTATGCAGAGCAGGAGTTTGTAGATGGCAAAACTTTGTTAATGTCACCCAATAATGTAACAGAAGATTTTTAGAAATTTACCTCCCTGTAACGTATGCAGAGAAGGGGGATTTTTATATGGCAAAAATGGTAACTGTCACCCCCCAATGTAACAGACGATTTTTAGACATTTACCTCTCTGTCACCTATGCAGAGCATGGTTTTGTATATGGCAAAACTGGGTTAATGTTACCCAATAATGTAACAGATGATTTTTAGAAATGTATATCCCTGTGACTTATGCAGAGCAGTGGTTTGTATATGGCAAAACTGGGTTATTGTCACCCAAAAATTTAACAGAGGATTTTTAGAAATTTACCTCCCTGTCACCTATGCAGAGAAGGGGATTGTACATGGTAAAAATGGTAAAATGTCACCCACCAATGCAACACACGATTTTTAGAAATTTAACTCCCTGTCACCTATGCAGAGCAGGGGTTTGTATATGTCAAAAATGGTAAAATGTCATCCACTAATGGAATAGACGATTTTTAGAAATTTACCTCCCTGTCACCTATGCAGAGCAGGGGTTTGTATATGGCAAAACTAGGTTAATGTCACTCAATAATGTAACAGATGATTTTTAGAAATGTATACCCGTGTGACGTATGCAGAGCAGTGGTTTGTATATGGCAAAACTGGGTTAATGTCACCCAAAAATTTAACACAGGATTTTTAGAAATTTACCTCCCTGTCACTTATGCAGAGAAGGGGTTTGTAAACGGCAAAAATGGAAAAATTTCACCCACTAATGGAACAGACGATTTTTAGAAATTATCCTCCCTGTCACCTATGCAGAGCAGGGGTTTGTATATGGTAAAAATGGTAAATTGTCACCCACCAATGGAACACACAATTTTTAGAAATTTAACTCCCTGTCACCTATGCAGAGCAGGGGTTTGTATATTGCAAAATTGGTAAAATGTCACCCTTGAATGAAACAGACTATTTTTTGAAATTTACCTCCCTGTCACCTATGCAGAGTAGGGGATTTGTATATGGCAAACATGGGATAATGTCACCCAAGAATGTAAAAGACGATTTTTAGAAATTTACCTACCTGTCACCCATGCAGAGCAGGGGTTGGTAAATTGCAAAAATAGGTTAATGTCACCCAATGATATAATAGATAATTTTTGAAATTTACCTCCCTGTCACCTATGCAGAGCAGGGGTTTGTAAATGGCAACACTGGGTTAATGACACCCAATATTGTAACAGACGATTTTTTGAAATTTACTTCCCTGTCACCTATGCAGAGCGGGTGTTTGTATACGGCAAAAATGGTAAAAGTTCACCCACTAACTGAACAGACGATTTTTAGAAATTAACCTCCCGGTCAACTATGCAGAGCAGGGGTTTGTATACGGCAAAAATGGTAAAATGTTATACACCAATGGAACAGACGATTTTTTAGAAATTTACCTCCCTGTCACCTATGCAGAGCAGGGGTTTGTATACGGCAAAAATGGTAAAATGTCATCCACCAATGGAACAGACGATTTTTAGACATTTACCTCTTTGTCACCTATGCAGAGAAGGGGTTTGTATATGGCAAAACTGGGTTAATGTCACCCAATAATGTAACAGATGATTTTTAGAAATGTATATCGCTGTGACTTATGCAGAGCAGTGGTTTGTATATGGCAAAACTGGGTTATTGTCACCCAAAAATTTAACAGAGGATTTTTAGAAATTTACCTCCCTGTCACCTATGCAGAGAAGGGGTGTGTAAATGGCAAAAATGGGATAATGTCACCCAAGAATGTAAAAGGCGATTATTAGAAATTTACGTACCTGTCAACTATGCAGAGCAGGAGTTTGTATATGGCAAAACTTTGTTAATGTCACCCAAGAATGTAAAAGGCGATTTTTAGAAATTTACCTCCCTGTCTCCTATGCAGAGCAGGGTTTTGTATATGGCAAAAATGGTAAAATGTTACCCACCAATGGAACAGACCATTTTCACAAATTTATGTCCATGTCACTATGCAGAGCAGGGGTTTATATATGGCAAAACTGGCTTAATTTCACCCAATAATGTAACTGACTATTTTTATAAATTTACCTCCCTGTCACCTATGCAGAGCAGTGGTTTGTATACGGCAAAAATAGTAAAGGTTACCCAACAATGGAACAGACGATTTTCACAAATTTATGTCCATGTCAATATGCAGAGCAGGGGTTTATATATGGCAAAACTGGCTTAATTTCACTCAATAATGTAACTGACAATTTTTAGAAATTTACCTTCGTGTCACCAATGCAGAACATGGGTTTGTATACGGCAAAAATTGTAAAAGTTGCCCAGCAATGGAACAGACGATTTTTACAAATTTACGTACCTGTAACCTATGCAAAACAGGGGATTGTATATGGCAAAACTGGTTTAATTTCACCCAATAATGTAACAGACAATATTTAGAAATTACCTCTTTGTCACCTATGCAGAGCAAGAGTTTGTATATGGAAAAACTTGGTTAATGCCACCCAAGAATGTAAAAGACAATTTTTAGAAATTTACCTTCCTGTCACCAATGCAGAACAGGGGTTTGTATACGGCAAAAATGGTTAAAAGTTACTCACCAATGGAAAAGACGATTTTTACAAATTTACATCCCTGTCACTTATGCAGAACAGGGGTTTGTATATGGCAAAACTGGTTTAATGTCACCCAATAAAATAACAGACAATATTTAGAAATTACCTCTTTGTCACCTATGCAGAGCAAGAGATTGTATACGCCAAAAATAGTAAATGTCACCCACCAATGGAACAGATGATTTTTAGAAATTTACCTCCCTGTCACCTATGAAGTGCAGGGGTTTATAAATGGCAACACCGAGTTAATGTCACACAATAATGTAAGAGACGATTTTTAGAAATTTACTTCCCTGTCACCTATGCAGAGCGGGGTTTTGTATACAGCAAAAATTGTAAAAGGTCACCTACCAACAGAACAGACGATTTTTAGAAATTAACTTCCCTGTCACCTATGCAGAGCAGGGGTTTGTATATGGCAAAAATGGTAAAATGTCACCCTTCAATGAAACAGACTATTTTTTGAAATTTACCTCCCTGTCACCTATGCAGAGTAGGGGTTTGTATATGGCAAACATGGGATAATGTCACCCAAGAATGTAAAAGACGATTTTTAGAAATTTACCTCCCTGTCACCTATGCAGAGCAAGGGTTTGTATACGGCAAAAATGGTAAAATGTCACCCACCAATGGAACAGTTGACTTTTAGAAATTTACCTCCCTGTCACCTATGCAGAGAAGGGGGTTTTTATAAGGCAAAAATGGTAACTGTCACCCCCCAATGTAACAGACAATTTTTAGAAATTTACCTCCCTGTCTCCTATGCAGACCAGGGGTTTGTAAATGGCAACACTGGGTTAATGACACCCAATATTGTAACAGACGATTTTTAGAAATTTACTTCCCTGTCACCTATGCAGAGCGGGTGTTTGTATACGGCAAAAATGGTAAAAGTTCACCCACTAACGGAACAGACGATTTTTAGAAATTAACCTCCCGGTCAACTATGCACAGCAGGGGTTTGTATACGGCAAAAATGGTAAAATGTTATACACCAATGGAACAGACAATTTTTAGAAATGTACCTCCCTGTCACCTATGCAGAGCGTGGTTTTGTATGCAGCAAAAATTGTAAAAGGACACTCACCAACAGAACAGACGATTTTTAGAAATTAACTTCCCTGTCACCTATGCAGAGCTGGGGTTTGTATACGGCAAAAATGGTAAAATGTCATCCACCAATGGAACAGACGATTTTTAGACATTTACCTCTCTGTCACCTATGCAGAGAAGGGGTTTATATATGGCAAAACTGGGTTAATGTCACCCAATAATGTAACAGATGATTTTTAGATATGTATATCCCTGTGACGTATGCAGAGCAGTGGTTTGTATATGGCAAAACTGGGTTATTGTCACCCAAAAATTTAACAGAGGATTTTTAGAAAATTTCCTCCCTGTCACCTATGCAGAGAAGGGGTTTGTAAATGGCAAAAATGGTAAAATTTCACCCACCAATGGAACAGACGATTTTTAGAAATTTACCCCCCTGTCACCTATGCAGAGTAGGGGTTTGTATATGGCAAAAATGGGATAATGTCACCCAAGAATGTAAAAGACGATTATTAGAAATTTACGTCCCTGTCACCTATGCAGAGCAGGAGTTTGTATATGGCAAAACTTTGTTAATGTCACCCAAGAATGTAAAAGACAATTTTTAGAAATTTACCTCCCTGTCACCTATGCAGAGCAGGGGTTTGTGTATGGCAAAAATGGTAAAATGTTACCCACCAATGGAACAGACGATTTTTAGAAATTTACCTCCCTGTCACCTATGCAGAGCAGTGGTTTGTATACGGCAAAAATAGTAAAGGTTACCCACCAATGGAACAGACGATTTTCACAAATTTATGTCCATGTCACTGTGTAGAGCAGGGGTTTATATATGACAAAACTGGCTTAATTTCACTCAATAATGTAACTGACAATTTTTAGAAGTTTACCTTCATGTCACCTATGCAGAACAGGGGTTTGTATACGTCAAAAATTGTAAAAAGTTGCCCACCAATGGAGCAGACCATTTTTACAAATTCACGTACCTGTCACCTATGCAGAACAGGGGATTGTATATGGCAAAACTGGTTTAATTTCACCCAATAATGTAACAGACAATATTTAGAAATTACCTCTTTGTCACCTATGCAGAGCAAGAGTTTGTATATGGAAAAACTTGGTTAATGCCACCCAAGAATGTAAAAGACAATTTTTAGAAATTTACCTTCCTGTCACCAATGCAGAACAGGGGTTTGTATACGGCAAAATGGTTAAGAGTGGAAAAGACGATTTTTACAAATTTACATCCCTGTCACTTATGCATAACAGGGGTTTGTATATGGCAAAACTGGTTTAATGTCACCCAATAATGTAACAGACAATATTTAGAAATTACCTCTTTGTCACCTATGCAGAGCAAGAGTTTGCATACGCCAAAAATGGTAAATGTCACCCACCAATGGAACAGATGATTTTTAGAAATTTACCTTCCTGTCACCTAAGCAGAGAAGGGTTTTTTAAAAGGCAAAAATTGTAAAATGTCACCCACCAATGTAACAGGCGATTTTTAGAAATTTACCTCCCTTTCACTTATGCAGAGCAGGGGTTTGTATACGGCAAAAATTTTAAAATGTTACCCACCAATGGAACAGACCGTTTTCACAAATTTATGTCTCTGTCACTTATGCAGAGCAGGGGTTTGTATACGGCAAAACTGTGTTAATGTCACCCAATAATGTAATAGATGATATTTTGAAATTTACCTCCCTGTCACCTATGAAGTGCAGGGGTTTGTAAATGGCAACACCGAGTTAATGTCACACAATAATGTAAGAGACGATTTTTAGAAATTTACTTCCCTGTCACCTATGCAGAGCGGGGTTTTGTATACAGCAAAAATTGTAAAAGGTCACCTACCAACAGAACATACGATTTTTAGAAATCAACTTCCCTGTCACCTATGCAGAGCAGGGGTTTGTATACGGCAAAAATGGTAAAATGTCATCCACCAATGGAATATACGATTTTTAGAAATTTACCTCCCTGTCACCTATGCAGAGCAGGGGTTTGTATATGGCAAAACTGGGTTAATGTCACTCAATAATGAAACAGATGATTTTTAGAAATGTATATCCCTGTGACGTATGCAGAGCAGTGGTTTGTATATGGCAAAATTGGGTTAATGTCACCCAAAAATTTAACACAGGATTTTTAGAAATTTACCTCTCTGTCACCTATGCAGAGCAGGGGTTTGTATATGGCAAAAATGGTAAAATGTCACCCTTCAATGAAACAGACTATTTTTTGAAATTTACCTCCTTATCACCTATGCAGAGAAGGGGTTTGTATATGGTAAAAATGGCAAAATGTCACCCACCAATGGAACACACGATTTTTAGAAATTTAAATCCCTGTCACCTATGCAGAGCAGGGGTTTGTATATGGCAAAAATGGTAAAATGTCACCCTTCAATGAAACAGACTATTTTTTGAAATTTACCTCCCTGTCACCTATGCAGAGCGGGTTTTTGTATACGGCATAAATGGTAAAAGTTCACCCACTAACGGAACAGACGATTTTTAGAAATTAACCTCCTGGTCAACTATGCAGAGCAGGGTTTTGTATACGGCAAAAATGGTAAAATGTTATACACCAATGGAACAGACGATTTTTAGACATTTACCTCACTGTCACCTATGCAGAGCGTGGTTTTGTATACCGAAAAAATTGTAAAAGGTCAGCCACCAACAGAACAGACGATTTTTAGAAATTAACTTCTCTGTCACCTATGCAGAGCAGGGGTTTGTATATAGCAAAAATGGTAAAATGTCACCCTTCAATGAAACAGACTATTTTTTGAAATTTACCTCCCTGTCACCTATGTAGAGAAGGGGTCTGTAAATGGCAAAAATGGTAAAATGTCACCCACCAATGGAACACACGATTTTTTGAAATTTTCCTCCCTGTCACCTATGCAGAGTAGGGGTTTGTATATGGCAAACATGGGATAATGTCACCCAAGAATGTAAAAGACGATTTTTAGAAATTTACCTCCCTGTCACCCATGCAGAGCAGGGGTTTGTAAATTGCAAAAATGGGTTAATGTCACCCAATGATATAATAGATAATTTCTGAAATTTACCTCCCTGTCACCTATGCAGAGCAGGGGTTTGTAAATGGCAACACTGGGTTAATGACACCCAATATTGTAACAGACGATTTTCTAGAAATTTACTTCCCTGTCACCTATGCAAGGCAGGGGTTTTTATTCGGCAAAAATGGGATAATGTCACCCAAGAATGTAAAAGACGATTTTTAGAAATTTACCTTCCTGTCACCTATGCAGAGCAGAAGTTTGTATATGGCAAAACTTTGTTAATGTCACCCAAGAATGTAAAAGACAATTTTTAGAAATTTACCTCCCTGTCACCTATGCAGAGAAGGGGGTTTTTATATGGCAAAAATGGTAAAATGTTACCCACCAATGGAACAGACCATTTTCACAAATTTATGTCCATGTCACTATGCAGAGCAGGGGTTTTTATATGGCAAAACTGGCTTAATTTCACCCAATAATGTAACTGACTATTTTTATAAATTTAAAACCCTGTCACCTATGCAAGGCAGGGGTTTTTATTCGGCAAAAATGGTAATGTCACCCATCAATGGAACAGACGATTTTTAGAAATTTACCTCC
>CM065596.1:90415195-90447731 GCA_033119425.1 Bufotes viridis | reverse complement strand
TTTCATAAACACTGTCCCTAGTGCCTGTAACGTCTCTCCTGCCCTAAGTTCACAGTAAAATGGAGGAGACCAAGCAGACTAAGACTTTTTATAGGGCTGTGACAGCACAAGGGCTGGCTAGCTGCTGAACGCCTGGCTGGCTGCATGCATAGCATTGTGGGTGATCAAATCTTTACTATAATTCAGATCGAATTCCACTTCGTCAACTTTGATTCAGCTCATCTCCAGATATAATGAATGTCTACGCTGGAAATGTAAAGGCGACTGAAAAATTCTCTGACCTTCACAGAGATTTACTTAGCGCCCAACAATCCTATATGCACTCTCCCTCCTCCTCTACCAAACTATAATATGAGAAACTAAACAAATGTTAGAATAATTTGTCCAGGGTCAGGCAGTCTGGCTGGCTCGACTAGATCAGAATAGATATTACAGAGAAGCAAACAGGCCGGAAACCTTTAATTCAAAATCGCATTAAACATGTATATATCTACTCCTTGTATCATTCTGTCTCTGCAAGTACAGCTACCGAGGTAGGAAAATTAGAGATATATTTCAGTTGTACTAAGAGGAATTTTTACAGGGCCGCCCCAACAGTTCTCTTGAGTAGAGATGAGCAAATCGAAGTTGACAAAGTGGAATTCGATCCTAATTTCAGGAACAATTTGATTTGTACCAAAGTCGAATTTCCTCACGCTCGTGGTAGCGAATCCTTTTCTTCCCTAAAATGGCTGCTGCACATGTTAAAACGAGGAACTAAGAACTCTGGGAACGAGGGATCACCCACAATTCCATGCATGCAGCCAATCATCAGCCAGCCCCTGTGATGTCACAGCCCTATAAATAGCCTCAGCCACCTTGGCCTCTGCCATTTTCAATGTACTTAGTGCAGGAAGAGGCGTGACAGGCGCTAGGGACAGTGTTTAGGAAAGACTTTATTCAGAAGAAAAAAACGATTGAGCAGTTCAGGAAAGATCATTCATAATGTAGAGAAAGGAGAGGGAGGCATTATTCATACTATAGGGAGAGAGCAGGTTGTGGCAGGTGCAGCACTATGAAGTCCCTTTTGCGCTGTGGCATTAGAAGAATTTTGATATCTCTGACTTTTCTAGTCTAACCAGGCTGTCTATTACTCTGTGATTCCTCTAACACCGTTCTATGAAAGTAGTAGGTTTAAAGAGCACACCAAATGCTTGAAATAACTTCTTTATTAACTTCAACTTTTCTTCATATAACGCTGCTGCCTCCGCAGCAGACAGTCCATTTACAAAACACGTCTTGAACACAGTATCACAAAATCGCAGTTCAACTGTTCAATCTTGTCATTCAACATAGAATGGTGGACATATTTCTTTCTTTAGTATCTGTACTCTCACTTCAAGTTATTTAAGCAAGTTATGATCTCTCTGAGGCTTAAACAATAGTTTTACTTGCACTATATGATCTGGTATGAGCAGTTCGCAGACTGTACATAGTTTGCATAGTTTGGTCGCAATTTGGTATTTGCTATTTGGTGGAACTGGAAGTAAACACATATAATAAGTTCAGTATATAGTTCTAATTACTACATTAGCAACAGGAACATCCATAACTGTATTAAATATCTAAATACCTAAAACTAAACTCTTAGTGGAGGGAATGTCTGTTCAGCTTCTCTCCTCTGGTGTAATCAATTCTAGCAGCTCCTGCTAGGAATTTCCCAGACAGGCTGAGTGTGAGACTGGCTGTAATTGGCCAAGACTCTTGCTCAGTGTGAGACTGGCTGTGATTGGTTAAGACTTCTGGGCAGTGACAACAGCTTAACTCTATAATTTCTGGTTTTAATTCTGCTGTGTCATTGAGCTTACCTTACAGTCATATAATGAATCTTAAAGGCATATTATCTTTTCTGCTTTTGTGAACACAGTATATAACTGTTACATAACATCCAAAACCAAGAAGTTACAGTAAATAACTCTGCTTTGTCTTTAACATGTAAACATATGAACTGTATTAAGGTTGTTAGCAGGTCTAGCTGTATACACATATAAGCTGCATTATCAAGCCAGGACAGGTCTTAGCTGGCCAGCTACACTCCCACCCACATTGTTGTGCCTTTTCATAGGTATATATATTGATATCATATTATACTCAAAATGGACGCTCATTGTCTTTTAAGAGACAGACTGAACCAAATTTATATAGTTTTGCTGTATGGCTGAAAAAGGCCAACATGAGGTCATGCCGAGTTCAGTCTGTGTAAAAGTTTATACTGAATACAGAGAACATTGTATTTTACAAAGTTATTGCCACAGATGTGGGTTTATCTGTTGGGAGTACACTGACATGTCCGTCTGAAGAGAACAAGACCCATTCATATCATTATGGTTCATAGATCAACAGTGTTAGAAACATTCAGAGAGATGCCTAGAGGTCTGTCTTTAGTTGCTACAAAATGTCCAGAGTTAATTCTTATCTCTAATTTAAGGCGACTGAAGGTCAAAGGTATATAATGCAAGAGTACCAAAATTAACTCTTTATAGTATGGTGCTAATAGCTTAAACAACAGTGCCACCTGGAGACAGATGGATATCATTACACTATCCTCCACAGTCGCATAACAGATAAATATGATCTCATACGATCATTACCATATAAGCATATGATTGGAAGAT
Organism: Bufotes viridis; assembly: GCA_033119425.1. Taxonomy (NCBI): domain Eukaryota; kingdom Metazoa; phylum Chordata; class Amphibia; order Anura; family Bufonidae; genus Bufotes; species Bufotes viridis. The sequence continues at coordinate 90,445,077 of CM065596.1, read as the reverse complement.
CTTAATCCAGGGGATGTAATCTAAGATAAGAGTTGGGATAAATACTGTTGGAAGAAGGGATTTCAAACAAGCAAAGAACAAGAACATTCCAAGATTCCAACATTCCAAGATCATCATCATAACCAGAACACCCAAGAGAGAAGGGTCTATCAAGATGAAAGTCACGGTGAGACATGCGATGATGGACCACCCAGCTTTCCTAGGAGCAGAAGTGTGATTCCTACTAGGACTTTGTAAGAGACATGAAGAATGATATTTCAATGATATTAAGACTAATTGGATAATGTGGGTGAAATCATATAATCCAGATTGGCGAATACATAAACACATAATTAATTGATCATCTCCATATTGAGATGTAGTCTTAGGATATTGTGAGACTTCATTCTACCTGCAGAAGAATCAAGACTCATAATCTATCAAAGTATTACATGATTGCATACATAAATATATAGATAATAACATTCTTCGCTAAGCTAGGTGATATATTCCCATAACAATAACAATCATAACAATAACTGTAGACAAGGGTTATCTGTGATAGTACCAAAGGCTTTATTAAATTGCATAGGACACATGATTGACATAACACAGGACTCACATGATTAAAAACAGGACTCATGCCTTTGAGAAAGCTAACGCGAAACACGCTTCAGGGGCTTTTACTGGTGGTGTATCGGTAGGCGACTTCTCTGTGTGGTTAGTACGCACTTTTGTGATTAATCATGTTGTAATTCTTCTTATAGCTTGTAGTACTGGATGCCGGGTCTTTCAATGGCACAGTTTCCTCTGCAATGCTTTTTGAAACATTTAGGTACTAGGTCTGCTAACCCTTATGTCATATTATATTTGAATAGTTTGCACTTGCACTTTAATTACTTATATTTTCTTGTGCGCTCTCCCTTCATCACCAGTTCAGTATTTCTTTTAAATGTTTTTAATCATGTGAGTCCTGTGTTATGTCAATCATGTGTCCTATGCAATTTAATAAAGCCTTTGGTACTATCACAGATAACCCTTGTCTAGAGTTATTGTAAATGATATGACCCATACAACTCTATTGGTTTTGTTAGGATTAGGCATGCCCATCATGATATCATGAGGTTTCCTCTGAACAGAAGAGATGTATATAATTTAACTTCTTATTTTAATATCCTAACCAAATATTAGCTTTGTTATAATGTGACAAATTGTTCCTACTCACATGTATTGTTTAGCTTCGTATATATTCATTTGCATATATCATTGTGTTTATTTATGTTTATAACCTTGTAACCAATAAATCAGCATATTTTTATAATCCTTGCGTATTATTATTTTTTTTAATCAGGTTCTTTTATTAAGTAATCTTGGACAACGTATAGCATAATACAATGCAAAAAGAATGTTTCACTTCACAATAAAGCATGCGGTTGTTCAAGCAATAACAAGTAGTTTCGTCTCATTGATCTGTGCACCACACGCATCCAACATTTTCCTTTTCTTTTTCTTATATACACTTATGCAGGAACATTAAAAAAGGAGTACAGGTCACCGGAAAATTAACAAACAATCCCATACCCTCCCCTCCCTAACCCATAACTCAGAGCGCATTTTGATGTCCAAAGCATATACAATCATTTGGAATATAGCAATGTGCGGCGAGGCGGTCCCTCCAGCAGTCCCCAGTATCACAACCCCTACATTAATTAAAACATAGACCACTTAATTTCACAAATAAATGCAACCCATTGTCCCTAGGCGGGCACTCCCCCACCAAGCCCATCTATTCAAAGATAACTAAAACACTCCCGACATACTTATATAATTACCGTACAGTGCCCAGTCCAGACAATTGATCCCTGACACACTCACCCGCCAGAGCCCTCAAAACCAGACTTGGGTCAGACACCCAGCCCCTCCACACAGACATAAACTTATCAGGTTTTTCCTTTTCAAGTAAATACCTCTCTCATAGCGGAGAATTACATTCAGTCTACTAACAAATTCTCGTCTCGTAGGAGGGTCAGGCGCGATCCAATATCTAGCGATCAGTACACGGGACTGAAATAGCATTCTCCGTATACAAAGAAAGACGTCGTTACTCTGAACATCCACATCTAGCTGACCCAGGAGACATATTTTAGGAGTGTAGGGTAGATCTATTCTAGTAACCCGTTTGACAAGACGCAAGATGTCCCTCCAAAACCTTCCAAGCCTGGAGGATGACCAAAACATGTGAAGTAAAGAAGCCTCCTCTATAGCACATCTAGGACATCGGGAGTCAGAATGGAGGACAATCTTGTGCATAAAAACTGGGGTCTTATAGACTCTATGTAACAGGTACAACTGAGACATACGCTGTGCCTCATTAAGAGTCAGAGAGGGTGTCAAGGACAGCATATATCTCCATTGCTCCTGAGTAATATGGCCCACATCAGCCTCCCATTTATCCTTAACCGGAAGGGTCTCAGAAGGAGAAACAGTGCCATATACATATCCATACAGCAAGGAGATCCACCCCTTCATACTGCCCACACCCATTAACTGTTGTATAATTGCAGGAGTTTGCAGAGTGCCCACACCCTCGCAAACTGCGCCTGATATGCGTGACGCAACTGCAAATACTGATAAAATGTGGAGCGTGGGAGTGTGAATTCACTCTGTAACTGTGCAAAGATTTTATGGAACTCCTATCATTTTCTTGGATATGATGTAAGCAAAGAACACCCTTCCTCTCCCACGGGGAGAACCCCTCCAGCCGAAACAGTTCCGGGAGGTTTGGATTCCGCCACAGCGGCGTGAATCCATATGGTTCAGTGAGACCGGTAATATCCTTAAATTTAGCCCACACCTTGCATAATAGGGACACCATAGGCAATTCCCCACTCCCGGAAGTCTCCCAATCTCAAGTACTGCTATTGGGATGTTCTGCCTACCCATGGAGGCGATTATCCGTGCTGCTGGTCCCCCACCCAGCGGCGACCCCCACCCAGCGGCGACCGCTGTCTTCCTTACCCCGCTGCAAAGTTTCCAATCTAATTCTAGGCTGTTTTTTCTTCCATATAAGTGACCGAAAAATGCATTGAATTTTGTAAAATAATCTCTGAGGTAGCCAGACAGGTAAATTATGTAGGAAATACAGCATTTGGGGCATTAAAATCATTTTGATTAAATTACTGCGCCCTACCACTGAGAGTGAGAGCTTGGACCAAGCAGAGGTCTTGTCCACGAATTTAGACAACAGGGATCAACATTGAGCTTGACGTAGTCAACAATTCTCGCCCGATACCACAACGCCAAGATATTTAAATGTATTGACAATCTGTAACTGGATCTGCGATCGATCTAGCCGGGAGGGAGCACGTCCAGTGGGAGCAGCACCGATTTATCCCAGTTGATCTGCAACCCGGACCGAAGGCCGAATTCAGTAATAAGTCGCATCACCGAATGAAGAGAGTGCTCCAAATCACCAATATACAGAAGCATGTCATCCGCATAAAGGGATACTCTTTCCTCATGCTGACCCAGAGGGAACCCTCTCCAATCCGGAGATGTCCGCAGCAGACACGCTAACGGTTCAATGGCCACTGCAAACAGGAGTGGAGATAACGGGCACCCCTGTCTAGTCCCCCGATGTAACTGGAGTTGCGGACCAAGCTTCCCATTCGTTCTAATCCTGGCTAAAGGAGAGGCATATAAAAGTTGCACCCAAGACAGAAAACCCGGACCAAACTCTATGAGTGTCATGGCCTCCCACAAATAAGCCCACTCGACGCTGTCAAAAGCCTTGGCAGCGTCGAGGAAACTCACCGACCTGCAACCCCGAATCCACCCGCCTCTGAAGATTAAGGAAGAGTCTCTGTAAGTTAATGGATGTACTCTTATCGGGCATAAATCCTGATTGGTCATCGTGGATCAAAGTGCTAATTACTTTATTTAAACGAATAGCCAATATTTTCGCCAGAATTTTTACATCCACTGGAAGTAGTGCCTATTATTATTTAATGTCAAAACTACATCTTTAGCATTAATGTCATCTCTCATGAAGAGAACTTATTATCTGAGGAAATAGTCGGACTCAGATGTGAATTGTATCAGTTAGGTTATCTACAATTTACTAGCTCATGATTTCAAGAAGTTATGAAAAATTAATGGTTAATTATTTTTATGACCATAATTAATAATTCTTAATTGAATTATTATTAACCCGACAATATTACCTACAATTCTATGTTCTCTGTAGTAGGACTTAAACATGAATTTGAGGAATTTACCATCAGGTTCTCAACTCTCAAGTGTCTTTTATCACTCTCAAGTAGAACAACTAACTTCTGTATAGGAAGTTCCAACCTGAGTGGAGTAGTGAGACGTTTTCCTTTTTTGTAAAGCTTTGAGTCTCCTATTTCTAACAACACTCTTCTTGCTAGTCTGTCTTCATAATTTTGAACTTCTAGAACTTTGGCCAATTTCCATTGACTTCTAGGTAGAGATGTCCCCGAAAAAGCCAGCGCAGCGAAGAACGCCTTGCATTCTTACATTCAGCTTATCTACCCTCTGTCCACCCCAACCCTCAAACAAAAAAAAAGTCCTTTCTGAAAATGATATATCATTAATAATCATTTTCTTTTACATTTAACTTAAACCACTCAATTCATGCCAAAAGCCAGGTATGTGCAGGCTGACTATCTATCCATAAGACAGGGTGTCAGCATACCTTACAATGACAATCATGAGCTTTCAAACATAAGTTCTCAATCCAAAAGGAGAGAAATTGGTTAGCATTGGTTGGCTATCTAGAGGGGCCTGGACCCTAGACCATTATCATTAGGGCGACAAAAATTGTAATTTTATATGCCAGCCTAACTCCTCTCTCACTGCCTAAGAGAGCTGCATAAACATTTCCCAACATTTAAATCTCATTTGCATACACATGACCAAGAAATGCTAATGAGCAATATAGCAGTATCTGCCTTGTTTGTAAACTGAAACACGATTTGCATAGCTTTCCCATAGTCCCATGGTATGCAAATGAGTTTATATGACAAAACAGAATAGAAAGATTATAAAGTTAGTCTTTAAAAATTGCAAAATCAAAAAAACTATGCAGCCTTCCTAATCATTGAGATGAGGGCTAGGTGGCATATTTAAAAAAAAAATAAAAATGTTGTCACCCTAATGATAATCATCTATGTGCACAGGTCCCCTAGATACCGAACACTAAACAGACAATATCCCTTCTTCTGGGAAAACTGGTTAATATCCAGGCTGCCTTGCTAAGGTATGCTGATGGTCTGTCTGTCTGATGGATTGTTGGCCCTGCATATACCTGGTGCTTAGCGGCCATAGGGAGAACTGTTCTGTGTTGTCCATTGAATGTTTTATGTAATAATACAAATAATAATAAGATTTTATGATAGGCAGGCTAGGGTAAATGTCTGTAAGTCTGTCTTTGTCTGTTTTATAAAATACAAAGTGACATTAGTTTTTTTAGTCAGCTACCTTACTGTATGTTTGATTGAGTATTACACCTTAAAGGGACAGGCTGTTTTACCCTATAGAAATATATCTATATATATATATATATAGTTCTGTATTAGGATGCTTGATCTCAGAAAAACTATGCTATTATCATCAAACACTGTCTTTGCATAATGTCTATAAAACGTTTTTATTCATAATTTTTCTCCTTTATAAAACAGACAAAGACAAAATTATTATGTTGGCTTGTCAAAGCCAACATATTGTTATTCGATTATTTCAGCTTATTATTATTATTATTATTCTTCTCCGCCCCCCGTTTTCTAAACGCTACTCCTACAGTTTTTGTGCTACAGACCCCAAACTTTCCACACTTTTTCGGCCTATAGCGAAGTACGTTGCTTGTGCTTTATTAAGCAATCCCAACCTCGGGGCCCCTGGGCGGGCCCCGAACACCCACTTTTTCCTTTTACTTTGACAGGGAAAATTTTCAAATCGCTCCCACTCGCACAATTTTGAAGCTACGCTCCCCAAACTTGGATCACATATTGTTGGTGTCAACCCGAATAAATGGGTAAATTTGAGGGGACACCCCAAAGTGGGCGGAGCTACCAACGGCCAATGAAAATTTAGCAAATTTCTATACGCTACTCCTCCCACAGTTTTAGGATTACCAAACTTTGCACACTTGTTCGGCACATACCCGAATAGGTTGCTTGTGCTTTTAACCGATCCCACCCTCCGGGCCCCTGGGGCGGGCCCCAAGATCCCATTTTTCCCATAGACTTTCATTGGAAAAATGTAAACTTTTGTCACTCAAACAGCTTTAGAGTTAAAGTCACCAAACTTGGGTCACTTAGTCATGGGGTCAGCCCGAAAATTTTTGGCACATTTTGTGGACCCCAAAAAGTGGGCGGGGCCACACAGAACCAATCAAAATCTCCCCATTGACTGTAATGAGACGTTGAAATTGCTACTCCTCCCACATTTTTAGGAGTACAAGTTCCAAACTTTGCAGACTTGGTCGGCACCCACCCGAGTCCCTTGCTTGTGCTTTGTTAACCGATCCCACCCTCCGGGCCCCTGGGATGGGCCCCGAAAACCTCTTTTTCCCATAGAGTTTTATTGGAAAAATGCAAACGTTTGTCACTCATACAGCTTCGGAGTGAAACTCACCAAACTTGGGTCACTTAGTCATGGGGTCAACCTGAAAACTTATGTCACATTTTGGGGACATTAAAAAGTGGGCGGAGCTACAACCAATCAGATTTTCCTATTGACTTCAATGGGAAAACTTTAAAAAGCTACCATTCTCACAGTATTTAAACGAGAATACCCAAACTTGGCACCATGGGTCATTGGGTGACTGGGGTCAAAATTTTTATAAGTGGGCGGAGTCTAAATCGGCCAATCAAATTTCAGCAATTTGTTTAAATGGGAAAATTTTAAACTGCCGCTGCTCGTAGACGGTTATTGGCACAGTCTTCAAACTTGGCACAGTTGGTCATTGGAGGACTGGGATTAGAATTCTGAAAAGTGGGCGGGGCCAAAATCAACCAATCAGATTTCTTTGAGTGTGAAAAATGTGAAAATTTGAAAAATTTTAACTTCCAAAAATGCTGCAATTCTCAAATTTTTGATGTCAGGGGCTTCAAATTGCAGAAATCAGGTGGTAGGTTACGTCAAATTCAAAATTAGAAAAAGTGGGCGGAGCTACAAACAACCAATCAGATTTTCCCTATTGACTTCAATGGGAAAACTTTAAAAGCTACCATTCTCACAGTATTTAAATGGGAATACCCAAACTTGGCACCGTGGGTCATTGGGTGACTGGGGTCAAAAATTTTTATAAGTGGGCGGAGTCTAAATCGGCCAATCAAATTTCAGCAATTGGTTTAAATGGGAAAATTTTAAACTGCCGCTGCTCGTAGACGGTTATTGGCACAGTCTTCAAACTTGGCACAGTTGGTCATTGGAGGACTGGGATTAGAATTCTGAAAAGTGGGCGGGGCCAAAATCAACCAATCAGATTTCTTTGAGTGTAAAAATGTGAAAATTTGAAAAATTTTAACTTCCAAAAATGCTGCAATTCTCAAATTTTTGATGTCAGGGGCTTCAAATTTCAGAAATCAGGTGGTAGGTTATGTCCAATTCAAAATTGGAAAAAGTGGGCGGAGCTAACTACAACCAATCAGATTTTCCTATTGACTTCAATGGGAAAACTTTAAAAAGCTGCCATTTTCACAGTATTTAAATGAGAATACCCAAACTTGGCACCGTGGGTCATCGGGGTCAAAATTGTTAAAGTGGGCAGAGTCTATATCAGCCAATCAAATTTTAGCAATTGGTTTAAATGGGAAAATGTAAAACTGCCGCAGCTCGTAGCCTGTTATTGGCACAGACTTCAAACTTGGCACAATTGGTCACTTGAGAACTGGCAATAAAATTCAAGAAAGTAAATGGAGCCACAAACAGCCAATCATATTCCAAGCCAACATCCTGTGGTTTCTTCAGAAACAGCACTTTCTAGTTATTATTGTTGTTGTTTGTATTATTACATAAAACATCCAATTACCAACACAGAACAGTTCTCCCTATGGCCGCCAAGCACCAGGTATATGCAGGACCAACAATCCATCAGACAGACAGGTCATCAGCATACCTTAGCAAGGCAGTCTGGGTTTTAACCAGTTTTTCCAAAAGGAAAATTGTCTGTTTAGTGTTCGGTATCTAGGGGGACCTGTGCGCATAGATGATCATCATTAGGGTGACAACATTTTTTTATTTATTTTTTTAATATGCCACCTAGCTCTCATCTCAATGATTAGGAAGGCTGCATAGTTTTTTTTTGATTTTGCAATTGTTTAAAGACTAACTTTATAATCTTTCTATTCTGTTTTGTCATATAAACTCATTTGCATACCATAAGACTATGGGAAAGCTATGCAAATCGTGTTTCAGTTTACAAACAAGGCAGATACTGCTATATTGCTCATTAGCATTTCTTGGTCATGTGTATGCAAATGAGTTTTAAATGTTGCAGCCTTCCTAATCATTGAGATGAGAGCTAGGTGGCATATTAAAAAAATAAAAAAATGTTGTCACCCTAATGATGATCATCTATGCGCACAGGTCCGCCTAGATACCTAACCCTAAACAGACAATTTTCCTTTTGGAAAAGCTGGTTAAAACCCAGGCTGCCTTGCTAAGGTATGCTGATGACCTGTCTATCTGATGGATTGTTGGCCCTGCTTATACCTGGTGCTTGGAGGCCATAGGGAGAACTGTTCTGTGTTGGTAATTGAATGTTTTATGTAATAATAATTTAGTCTTTGTCTGTTTTATAAAGGACAAAAATTATGACCAAAAACGTTTTATATACATTATGCAAAGACAGTGTTTTATGATAATAGCATAGTTTTTCTGAGATCAAGCATCCTAATACAGGACTATATATATATAGATATATTTCTATAGGGTAAAACAGCCTGTCCCTTTAAGATATAATACTCAATCAAACATACAGTAAGGTAGCTGACTAAAAAAACTAATCTTTGTATTTTATAAAACAGACAAACACAAACTTACAAACATTTACCCTAGCCTGCCTATCATAAAATCTTATTATTATTTGTATTATTACATAAAACATTCAATGGACAACACAGAACAGTTCTCCCCTATGGCCGCCAAGCACCAGGTATATGCAGGACCAACAATCCATCAGACAGACAGATCAATAGCATTACCTTAGCAAGGCAGCCTGGGTATTAACCAGTTTTCCCAGAAGGGAAATTGTCTGTTTAGTGCTCGGTATCTAGGGGGACCTGTGCACATAGATGATTATCATTAGGGTGACAACATTTTTTTTTTTTTTTTTTTTTTAAATATGCCACCTAGCTCTCATCTCAATGATTAGGAAGGCTGCATAGTTTTTTTTTATTTTGCAATTTTTTAAAGACTAACTTTATAATCTTTCTATTCTGTTTTGTCATATAAACTCATTTGCATACCATGGGACTATGGGAAAGCTATGCAAATCGTGTTTCAGTTTACAAACAAGGCAGATACTGCTATATTGCTCATTAGCATTTCTTGGTCATGTGTATGCAAATGAGATTTAAATGTTGGGAAATGTTTATGCAGCTCTCTTAGGCAGTGAGAGAGAGTTAGGCTGGCATATAAAATTACAATTTTTGTCGCCCTAATGATAATGGTCTAGGGTCCAGGCCCCTCTAGATAGCCAACCAATGCTAACCAATTTCTCTCCTTTTGGATTGAGAACTTATGTTTGTTTGTCTAAATTGCTCAAACCTGTCATTGTAAGGTATGCTGACACCCTGTCTTATGGATAGATAGTCAGCCTGCACATACCTGGCTTTTGACATGGTGTAGAGTGATTTTTTTATTTTACAAGTAATTAAAGTATGTTAAATAACTATATTAGCATTTAAAAGTAGGTTAGAAAATAAAATGTTAGAGTAGATTTAGATGTCATAAAATAGGTTAGCTACAATAGAGGTCTATTGCGGTTCGCTATGTCGCGACATCTCTATTTCTAGGTAAATCTTCTTATTTCACTAACACTATGTCACCAACTTGGACATTTCTTCTGGGTGTTTGCAATTTACTTCATAGCATCAGATTGGCTAATTAATCTTTTCTCCATCTATTCCAAAACTGTTCTGATAGATATTGAACTCTTCACCATCTCCTTTTAGCATATCAATCCTCTTTGGTGAACTTGCCAGGCGGTGGCTGTATATAATCAGACTTAAGGTGAAGAAGATGGTTGGAAGTTAAAGGATCCAAACTTGTTGGATCGTTGATGTTATCAACTGTAAGTGGACGACTGTTAACAATAGACATTACTTTATAGAACAGGGTCCTAAGTGAAGCATCATCCATTCTTCCGGCGTTCTTTTTCAACACTGAACTTAACACATTTCTTACAGTTCTGATTTGTCTTTCCCAAACTCCTCCTGTATGGCTTGCATGGGGGAATTTATATACAAAATCACACTGTTTCTCTAACAAATAATCAGTTACTTTTTCTTTATCAATTTCCTTTAGAGCTTTCTTCAACTCATTCTTTGCTCCGACAAAATTAGATCCTTGGTCAGATCTAAGCTCTCTGACAGTACCTCTAATGGCTATGAAACATCTCAAGGCATTGATGAATGCGTCAGTTGACATATCTTCTAACCTTTTCAGGTGAATTGGAACTCAGACATGTAAATATTAGTCCATATCTCTTGTAAGCACAGCACTGAGGCTTCCTTGTCGTGGTAAGTGGGCCTATGCTCTTTAATCAAACTGTATACTAATGCCTCTTTTGCACAGCATACAATGTATTACAAATTTGGCGGATATGCCACGTAATTATGCTGAGACAGTCGTTATATTAAAAGCATAGTGTTGAGGATGTGCGATCCAGATTCACTCTTCAGTATATTTTGTACAACTTTTAGTTGTTGATTACTTATAGACAATTCTGTATGACCTTTACTGGGTATGATTTCCTTTCCCAAAGGAACTCTGGACTGGTGAACCAGTTTGAATTCTTCAATTCTGTTACATTCAGGCCTCTTGAAGCAGGATCTGCTGGGTTATGCTTTATATCAATATGATGCCAATGTTCCGTATTTGTTATTTCCTGAATTTTCTGAACTCTATTGGCGATAAAGATATGGAATCTTCGGACTTCATTGTTTATGTATCCTAGGACAACTTGTGAGTCTGTCCAAAAATATTCTTCATCTATTTTTAACTCCAATTCTTCTCTCAGAAACTTGCTTACTGATGCTGAAACAACAGCTGCTGTCAGTTCAAGTATTGGTATTGTCTGAATACTTGTAGGAGCAACTCTGGCCTTTCCCATAACCAGGGCACATTGTATCTTTTCTTTTCCTATCACTTGGGTGTAGGAGCACTGACCATAAACATAACTACTGGCATCTGAAAAGTGATGAAGTTCTATTTTCTTGTACTTTCCAAACCATGAGGTACAAAACATCTGGGTATCCAAACTTCTCTCCAGTTTCCTAGTCTCTTATCCAACTCTCCCACTTTGGTCTCAAATTTTCAGGTATGGGTTCATCCCATCCTAACTTCTATCTGCATAATTCTTGCACTATTTCTCTTGCTTTGAGGATTACTGGGGCCAAGAATCCCAATTGATTGTATATAGAAGCCACTGTGGAAAGAATGGTATGTCTTGTTGCAACTTTCTCTTGAATAGATACTTCAAATAAGAACTTGTAATTCTCTACATTCCATCCCAATCCAATTACGTTCTGAACTGGAAAATGATCATAATTGAGATCTACATTCTTTATTATTGATGCACGTTCAGAATCAATGAAGGATTCCAGTACCTCTCTGTTGTTTGAGATGAATTTGTGAAGGCGCAGGTTTCCTCTTGCGCACAACTCTTGGCTTTCTTTAACTAGTTTGATTACAGATTGCATAACTGCAAATCCATTGATTGCAGATTCTGTAGACACTAGACTTATAAGACCATCATCTACATAAAAGTTTTTCTTCAGAAAATTTGCTGCTGATGGGCAATCCTTTTCATTCTGATTGGCCAGGTACTTCATACCATAATTGGCGCAACCTGGAGATGATGCTGCTCCAAACAAGTGTACTTTCATTCTGTGTTCTGCTGGCCCCGTATCTGTATCTCCGTCCTCTCACCATAGGAACCTCAGGAAGTCTCTATCTTCATTCTTCACATGAAACTGGTGGAACATCTTTTCAATGTCACACATGACCGCTACGGGATACTTTCTGAATCTACAGAGTACTCCAGGCACAGTGTTTGTAAGATCTGGTCCTTTTAACCCCTTAGTGACCACCCATACGTGTTTTTACGGCGGTCACTAAGGGGCCTTAGGCTGGGCTGCCGCGTTTTTACGGCGGCCCAGTCTAAGCGCTGCACGGGTCCCCCGTGCAGCGGGGAGCGCGGGCCCGGCTCTCACATGAGAGCCGCGGCCCTGCTCTAACAGCCCGGGCCGGCAGGAGTGCCGATCCGGGCTGTTTAACCCCTTACATGCCGGGCGCAATGGCGCCTGCGCATGTAAAGGGCTGACAGAGGAGCGAACTCCCTCTGTCACTCCATCAGCACCCCGCAGATGCGATCGCGGGGTGCTGATGTGCTGGGAAGCCTTACCTGGCTTCCGGCAGGGCCCCGAGCCTGTCCTCCAGTAATCTCCAGCAGGCTATGCCTCTCTGGCGTAGCCTGCTGGTCAAAGTTAGAATTGCACTGCATTTAAAATGTAATGCATTATAGATATAATGCATTACATTTTAAAAGCAATCAAAATACTGTATATTATAGTCCCCATGTGGGACTATTAAGTAGTAAAAAAATTATAAAAAATACACATTTATTAAATAAAAAAATTCCATGAAATATAAAAATATGCTTTTTTTCCATTGAAAATACGCTTTCAATGAAAAAATTGCAAAAAAATTATCCCCCATATGTTTGGTATTGCCGCGTCCGTAACGACCGGCACTACATAAATATTACATAAATTATCCCCTATAGTACACGCCGTTAAAAATAAATAAAAAAAGCCAGAATTTCTAATTTATTCTTAATTTTCACAGAAAAAACGAAATAACAAGCGATCAAAAAGCGGAATTTACTAAAAATTATACCAATGAAAAATAGAAGTCGTCCCGCAAAAATCAAGCCCTCACACAACTCCATAGAAAAAAATTAAAAAGTTATGGGTCCTGGGAAGTGGCAGTGCAAAATCATTTTTTTTTGTTAAAAAGGGGTTTTATTGCAAAAAAGTAGTAAAACTTAAAAACTATAAGTATTTGGTATCCCTGTAATCGTACTGACCCAGGGAATGAAAATATTATGTTACTTTTACCGAATAATGAACACCGTAAAATTTATAATGTACAAACGCAGTGGCAGTAGTACTATTTTTCCCTTCTCCTCCCAGAAAGAGTTAATAAAAGTTAATAACAAAGTTATGTGTACCCCAAAATGGCGCTATTAAAAACTACAACTTGTCCCGCAAAAAACAAGCCCTCATACTGCTATATAGACGAAAAAATAAAAAAGTTATAGCTCTAGGAACGAGACCATGAAAAAAGGACGAAAAACGCTTGGTCAGAAAGGCACAAACAGGCTTGGTCACTAAGGGGTTAATAGATGATCGTTCAATGCAACACCATCATACTTTGCTGAGCAATCAAATACTACTCTAATCTTATCTGGTTTCTTTGAGTGGTAAACACCTTAATGTGGAATGTACCACACTTGTCCTTCTTTAAGTTGATTATTAACTTTCTCTGCATGTCCTTCTTCGAGGATGCCTTCCATGAATTTCAAATAATCCTGCTTGAATTTGGGATCTCTTCCCATCTTTTTCTTCAAACATTTCAATCTTGCTAGGGCAAGATTTCTGTTATTTGGCAGACGAGGTCGTTCTCTAAAAGATAAAGTTAATATGACCTTGTTGATTCTGTTTAGAGATGAGCGAACTTTAAAAAAAAGTCCGGTGTTCGGCATTCGGGTTGTGGTAAGTCGCGCATCCCGTTATGGATTCCACTATAGCGCCATATGTAATCCATAAGGGGCGGCTGCCACCAACCCGAACTGTTGAACAGCCGAAGGACCTGGGGTGACGTCACCGTCATGTGATCAGTGCAGGGGGCGTGGCTCAGCACGGGATCACAGGCGTCCTGCTTGCCATGGTAATGGCAAGTCTGATCTGACTTCTGCTAAAGGCAGAAGTCTGATCAGACATTGTAAAGTAAAAAATACAGTACAGTACACTATATAGTGTACTGTACTGTATTATACAGACATCAGTCCCACTGGATCTTCAAGAACAATAAAATAAACTACACATATTAGGTATCACCGCATCCGTAAAAACCTGCTCTATAAAAATATCACATGACCTAAACCCTCAAATGAACACCATAAAAAAAAAAAAAAAAATGGTGTAAAAAAGCCATTTTCTGTCACCTTACATCACAAAAAGTGCAATACCAAGCGATCAAAAAGGCATATGCCTCCCAAAATAGTACCAATCAAACCACCATCTCATCCCGCAAATAATGCCCCTACTTAGCACAATCGCCCAAAAAAATTTAAAATATGTCTCTCAGACTATGGACACACTAAAACATGATTTTTTTTTTCTAAAATGCTGTTATTGTGTTAAACTTAAATAAATAAATAAAAAAGTATACAAATTAGTTATCGCCACGTCTGTAAAAACCTGCTCTATAAAAATATCACATGATCTAACCCGTTAGGTAAATAGCGTAGATTTTTTAAAATAGAAACAGTGTAAAAAAAAAACATTTTTGTGACCTCACAAAAAGTGTAATAGCCAGCGATCAAAAAGTTATATGCCTCCCAAAATATGGAGACATTAAAATATGATTTTTTTGTTCAAAAACAATATTATTGTGTAAAACTTAAATAAATAAATAAAAAGTATACATATTATGTATCGCCGCATCTGTAACAACTTGCTCCATAGAAATAACACATGACCTAACCCCTTAGATGAACACAGCAAAAATAAAAATAAAAATACGGTGTCAAAAGCCATTTCTGTCACCTTACATCACAAAAAGTGTAATAGCAAGTGACCAAAATTTCATAGGCACCTCAAGATAGTGCCAATCAAACCGACATCTCATTCTGCAAAAATGAGCCCGTACATAGGACAGTCGCCCAAAAAAAAAAAAAAAAAAAAATATGGCTTTCAGAATGTGGAGACACTAAAAAATCTTTTTTTTTCAAAAATGCTTTATTATGTAAAACTGAAACAAAAACACCAAAAAAGTAGTCATATTTGGTCACATCCATAACTACCTGCTCTACAGAAATAGCACACAATCTAACCTGACAGATCAACACTGTAAATAGCAAAACACGGTCCCAAAATAGCTATTTTTTTGAAAATTTTCCATTTTAATCTATTTTTCCAGTAACTAAGCAAGGGTTAACAGCCAAACAAAGCTCAATATTTATTGCCCTGATTCTTTAGTTTGCATAAACACCCCATATGTGGTTGTAAACTGCTATATGGCCACATGGCAGGGCGCAGAAAGAATGGAACGCCATATGGTTTTTGTAAGGCAGATTTTGCTGGACTGGTTTTTTGACACCATGTCCCATTTGAAGCCCCCCTGATGCACCCCTAGAGTATAAACTCCAAAAAGTGACTCCATCTAAGAAACTACACCACTCAAGCTATTCAAAACTGATTTTACAAACTTTGTTAACCCTTTAGGCATTCCAGAAGAGTTATTGGCAAACGGAGATGAGATTTCAGAATTTAAATTTTTTGTTACCTTACCTCAAAAAAAGTGTACTATAGAGCAACCATAAATCATATTTACCCTAAAATAGTCCCAACAAAACTGCCACCTTATCCTGTAGTTTCCAAAACTGGGGTCACTTTTTTGGAGTTTCTTCTGTAGGCGTGCATCAGGGGGGATTCAAATGGGACATGGTGTCTAAAAACCAGTCCAGCAAAATCTGGCTTCCAAAAACTACACGGCTCTTCCTTCCTTCTATGCCCTGCCGTTTGGCCATACAGTAGTTTACGTCCACATATGGGGGGTTTCTGCAAACTACAGAATCAGGGCAATAAATATTGAGTTTTGTTTGGCTGATAACCCTTGCTTTGTTACTGGAAAAAATGGATCAAAATGGAAAATTTGCCAAAAAAATCAAAATTCTGAAATGTTATCTCCATTTGCCATTAACTCTTGTGGAACACCTAAAGGGTTAACGACGTTTGTAAAATCAGTTTAGAATAACTTGACGGGTGTAGTTTCTAGAATGGGATCATTTTTGGGTGATTTTATTATGTAAGCCCGCAAAGTGACTTCAGACCTGAACTGGTCCTTAAAAGTGGGTTTCAGAACATTTCTGAAAAATTTAAAGATTTGCTTCTAAACTTCTAAGCCTTGTAACGTCCCCAAAAAATAAAATGGCATTCCAAAAATGATCCAAACATGAAGTAGGGATATGGTGAATGTAAAGTAATAACTATTTTTGGAGGCATTACTATTGTAACAACACGGGGTCATTTAGCTCTTCCAGATCGCTCGTCTTAACGCCTTAGATGGTTGGCACACATCAAAAAGCAACTCCACCACTGTAGATTCGGGTGCAAACTGGCCACGGCCAGCTTTATTGTCACAACAGCAGTACAAAGAAAGCCACTGACTATACAGTATACACTCCCTCTCTAGTGGGATCCGGGTCTACCAGCCAGCTCCCCAAAAACACCACAGTGCTTACCCCACACAGGGTTAAAGGGGCCTGGCTCCCACAGGTCTTGACACAGCCTGCTCCTTTCCCAGACTCGGAGCCCTGATTGAGGAGCTCAACCCACATTAATCCAAGCTCCTCAGCTGGCTGCTAATTATCCTCATTACCAGCCTGGCTGCTGCAGACAGTGGGAAAAAACAATTTTCCCAACCTTTCTTGTTCTCACCCAGCCTTCTCTGGGTGAGATACAACACTTGAATGGCCTTCCTATGGCCTTCTGGCAGCTCCACTGCCACACTATGTACTATAGAAGTAGAGAAATTGAAACTTGGAAATTTGCAAATTTTTCAAATTTTTTTGCAAATTTGGTATTTTTTTTTTCTCCATTTTACCAGTGTCATGAAGTACAATATGTGACAAAAAAAACTGTCTCAGAATGGCCTGGATAAGTAAAAGCGTTTTAAAGTTATTCGCACATAAAGTGACACTGGTCAGATTTGCAAAAAATGGCCTAGTCCTTAAAGGGAGTAACATAGTAACATAGTATATAAGACCGAAAAAAGACATTTGTCCATCCAGTTCGGCCTGTTTCCTACAAGTTGATCCAGAGGAAGGCAAAAAAAACCTGTGAGGCAGAAGCCAATTTTCCCCACTTAAGGGGAAAAAAAATTCCTTCCCGACTCCAATCAGGCAATCCGAATAACTCCCTGGATCAACGACCCGTCTCTAGTAGCTGTAGCCTGTAATATTATTACACTCCAGAAATACATCCAGTCCCCTCTTGAATTCCTTTATTGTACTTACCATCTCCACCTCCTCAGGCAGAGAGTTCCATAGTCTCACTGCTCTTACAGTGAAGAATCCTTTTCTATGTTTGTGTACAAACCTTCTTTCCTCCAGACGCAGAGGATCTCTGTACTGACCCCTGATATATTTATACATAGTTATTAAATCTCCCCTCAGTCGTCTTTTTTCTCAAGTGAATAACCCTAATTTTGATAACGTTTCAGGGTATTGTAGTTGCCCCATTCCAGTTATTACTTTAGTTGCCCTCCTCTGAACCCTCTCCAGCTCTGCTATGTCTGCCTTGTTCACAGGAGCCCAGAACTGTACACAGTACTCCATGTGTGGTCTGACTAGTGATTTATAAAGTGGTAGGACTATGTTCTCATCACGGGCATCTATGCCCCTTTGATGCAACCCATTATCTTATTGGCCTTGGCAGTAGCTGCCTCACACTGGTTTTTGCAGCTTAATTTGCTGTTTATTAAAATTCCTAGATCCTTTTCCATGTCAGTGTTACCGAGTATTTTACCATTTAATATGTACGAGTGACTTACATTATTCCTTTCCATGTGCATAACTTTACATTTGTCAGTGTTAAACCTCAAGTCATCTGCCATTTCTCTGCCCAAGCCTCCAATCTATCCAGATCCCTCTGTAGCAGAAAACTGTCCTCTTCAGTGTTGATTACTTTACACAGTTTAGTGTCATCTGCAAAAATAGATATTTTACTGTGCAGGCCTTCTACAAGATCATTAATAAATATATTGAAGAGAATAGGGCCCAATACTGACCCCTGAGGTACCCCATTAGTGACAGTGACCCAATCTGAGTATCTACCGTTAATAACCACCCTCTGTTTTCTGTCACTCAGCCAGTTACTTACCCACATACAGACATTTTCTCCCAGTCCGAGCATCCTCATTTTATTTACTAACCTTTTATCAGGTACAGTGTCAAATGCTTTGGAGAAGTCCAGATATACAACATCCATTGATTTGCCGCTGTCAAGTCTAGAACCTACCTCCTCATAGAGTCTTTCACCACAAATGTCCATTATATAACATTAACACCACTTTGTCCATAACAGTCCCCATATTAAAATGCTTCTTACCATATTTCGGTCCGTTGCAGAGTTGGGCTAAAAACACTTTTATTCAATATGCAAATGAGGGTCTGAAGGTGCCCAGGGGCGGGGTCCAACAGCCGAAGCCCAGGCCACTCGCTGGGCGTGGGATTTCAGAATGGAGGAAGGAGGTGATAAGCCAAACAAAGGGCGGGCCAAAGGGGTGAAAGGGGAGTGGTTGGATATGAAAATCAGCGAGGGGCCTGGGCACAGGCCATTGGACCCCCGCCCCTGGGCTCCTTCAGACCCTCATTTGCATATCAAATAAAAGTGTTTTTAGCCCAACTTTGCAACGGACCGAAATATGGTAAGAAGCATTTTAATATGGGGACTGTTATGGACAAAATGGTGTTAATGTTATATAATGGACATTTGTGGTGAAAGACTCCCTTTAAGGTGAAATATGGCCATGCCCTTAAGGGTTTAAAAGAGGATAAAAATATTGGGGCCCATAATTCCAAGTCAACTACCGATAGTATATATCCGAGCACCTAATTTTGGTTTACAGGTAGCACCAACTGTTAGAAAAAAATCAAAACTATATTAACCCCCTGGATGAATTTAAAAAGATTTTACAGGTGTAGATTATGTCAAAACTGTAAAGAAACAAATTTCAATGGAAAGACAACTACAGTAATATCTACAACTAATGGATTCAAGGGGGAGAAACACTCACTTGTAACAGTAAATCAGTTATCTATTTAATTGAGTGTCCATGTTTAACAGTATATAGAACGCATAAAGAGGGCATTAAAAATAAGGATTGCTGAACATATTAATAATTAGAAATTAGCGAATCTTTCAAAAATTCAATGGCCAGTTTTTGCTGAATTTTTTAGTAAAAATTTCTAATCGAGCAGAATATATTCACAGCGAATTACGTTAAAAAATTGCAATTTCTTGGCTGCTGAGAGCCTTTATAGTGGTGTAAAACACTGTGCCTTGCAGTAACATGCATAGGGAGTCTGCTTTGGTAGTAAAATACTACTGTGAGTCCGTATGACATGCAGATGACAGGCGTCGCTCTTAGAATGACTGCATACTTCACTTATTTCGGTGGTCACGGGACCAAAACTGACCAAATAACTCAAGTATGAACTCAGCCTTACAGGTCAGTGTCAAGAAGAAGCGCACTCCTTTTACACCTTTGTCAGCTGATTCCACATAGATGTAAACAGAACCTGTTCTATTAAACACTTATACAAGTAGAGCCCCCGACATAGTGGAGAGGGTGTCAGTAAGTTTGTGTTGATGTCACTGATTAATTTTCCACATTCTCTGATCCAAAAGAACAATTACCCAGAAAAAACGGATCCTGTCTGTGGAGCATACACCTTCACTCAGTCAGCATTTGCTCAATAATCCATCAGTATTGGATCAGTAGATCTAAAACAGAGATGACACGTGAATGGAATATTTGCATGTGTACTATGTTTTCTGCCCACTCCTGCTTTTGGCTACCAAATAATAAGCCAATTCTGACTGGACCATACAGGCCTTAAAGCTGCTATACAGACAGGATCCATTGTGCTTCTTTTTCCTTCCTTCTGACAGATGAGAAGAAGTGTAAATGATGAAGTCAGCCAGGCATGAAGAAAGCCCAAATTGTGGACCAGTCATGAAGTGGGGAGGGTGGGAATTGCATTAAAAGTCCACAGAATGGCCCTATTACATATTCGTGAGATGGAAGCAGCATGAGGAGACCACAAAGTGGCCCAATGACAGGGTATGGAGTTGGCAGCAGTATGAGGAGGCCACCGAGTGCCAAAATGACAGAGTCTGCAGGTGGCGGCAGCATAAAGGAGACCACAGAGCGGCACAATGACAGTCTGGAGGTGGAAGCAGCGTGAGGAGACCATAGAGCGGCACAATGACAGAGTCTGGAGGTGGCAGCAGCATGAGTAGGCCACAGAGTGGCACAATGACAGAGTCTGTAGGTGGTGGCAGCATCAGGAGGAGGCCACAAAGTGGCACAATGACAGAGTCTGGAGGTGGCAGCAGCATAAGGAGACCATAGCGTGGCACAATAACAGTGTCTGGAGGTGGCGGCAGCCGGCAGCATGAGTAGGCCACAGAGCAGCACAATGACAGAGTCTGGAGGTGGCGGCAGCAGCAGCAGCATCAGGAGGAGGCCACAGAGTGGCACAATGAAAGAGTCTGGAGGTGGCGGCAGCATCAGAAGGCCACAGAGTGGCAAGGTGACATACTGTGGAGGTGGATGGTAATTCCAGTACCTGCTGAAGATGGTGGGTGAAAGAAGGAGCAATTGGCATCAGATGTGTGGCATCAGGCGGGTAACAGCATCAGAATAGTAGCTGAGGCAGGTAGCCAGAAGAAACCGGTCTCTTTTGTCAAAATGTTGGGGTGGCACCATGGATGATCTAGTCTGATACATTAGGCATTGGTGTGTGGAAATTCTGGCTGATCCACGCCTGATTCAGCTGGAGAAGGGGGGTGTAAATTTAGTGTGTCCAATGATAATGAAGAGACAGAAAGTTAATGGAGGAGGTGGAGATTTGTATTTCCACCGAAATAATTCAAAAGATTTCCCCGCAGGGCGTGGCCTGGAAGTCTGCAGAGATGGTGGCGTGATCCCTAAGCCCCACTGCTCCCGCTCCTAACTTAGCCCAAATTTGCAGATACTGGCACGTCACATGGGGAAAAAGCTGCCCCAAAGAAGCCTGCTACCCGTCTGTCCTCCGGAGAGAACCAAACTTTGGACGCCTACCTCACACGCAGCTCCCAGCTCCCAGCGTCCCAGTGCAGCCTCCTCCAGTCTTCCTCCACAGGCGCCATTGCAGTGGTGGCGGCCCCTGCTTTCCCCAGCTTGGCAGGTGAGCACAGCAGTGTGACTTCTGGGGAGCCCTTTCTCTCCCCTAGCAAAATAATTTGTGCCCTTTCAGCCCACCGCTACCCTGGCCTGGGCTTGGAACCTCCTGAGCATTCACAGAGCTCCCAGCCTGACACCTCCATTATCCCGCCCAAAGCAGCCCCCAAACAGGCCAGACAGCCTGTAGCTACGCCATCACGCCGCCGTGAGTGGGGGACCCCCTGATGTTGAAGTGGACACTGTCCCTGCCTATATGCACCTCCCTAGGATTATAAATGTTTGGGACCATCGTCCAGCTTCTGGGGATGAGGGAGAAGATGGCCCCCTCCATGCCTACAAACCTCCAATATCACTGGAGCAAACCTTACAGCAATTGCCCACAAAAGCTGATTTTAAAGCAATGGTGACTTACAGCAAATGTCCGCCCTCGTGGATCAAATTGAGATGGAACATGATGACACCAGACAGTATGTGTCTCAGCTACAGTCTATTATAGCCACTCAGTCCCAAGCTATTAAAGAGAATACTAAACATCTGGAGGACCTTGATAACAAGGGCGTTGTAACAATATACGGACCAGGGGTCTGCCGGAGTCAGATTCTGACGAGGACCTGGATACCATATTGAACGAACTGTTTAAGTTGATTCTGGACTCCCAAACACCACTGGTCATTAAACTCGACCGGACTCATAGGGAACTTCTGCCGAAAAGCACTACTTCACAACCACGAGATGTGATTTGCTGCCTCCATGACTTCCGCTTGGATGAATCTATCATGGCTAAAGCTCGTGCTCTACGTACAATATCTTTTAAAGGCTCCAGTGTTCATCTATACCAGGATTTATCTTGGCTGACTTTACAGAAAAGAAGAGCCCTTCAGCCTCTTTTAGCCTGTCTGAAAGATCTCAAAATCCCATACCGCTGGGGTTTCCCCTTTGCTTTAATCGCCACAAGGAATGGCAAGTCTTCAGTTCTACGCACCCACGCGGACCTGCCTCATTTCTGCTCCTCTCTGGACCTCAACACTCTGTCCCTCATCAACTGGGAGGCCCCTGCCCCTCCCCCAGCTCCTGCTCCATTGTGGCACACACTCCAGCGGAAAGAAATAGATCCCCTCCTCAGGCTGGAGCAACTGGATCTCCCCCCCGTGATGCGCCCTCTTGAGTGCTATCTTGAGTGGTTGACCCATTCCGAGGCCTTCTGTTGATTTTCATGTTACTGAGCAGCTCTTATGTTTAGTGAGATTGTTTTTATTGCATTGGTTCTTGATTCAGGTGATCCCTGAGTTATTTTCTTGCCTCGCCTGTCATGGCGTCCAGTCAGGTCCCTACCGACAGGACTCTATTCTTTAACCTCTCTCTTTCCCTCACTCTGGATTTTGAGGAGAGACCGATGTGGGTTTTTCTTCACTTTTGCTCACATTATGTTGAGTCTTGACTGGGTGATCACACCATTGTTCAGAATTCTATTTCATGCTCTTTGTTGTATATGTTGTCTTTTGTCTCCCCCTTTTTCCCTTTGAGTATCTCCTCTAGGTTCCTTAGTGCTACAGCATCAAGACAAGTTTTTATATCTAGGGAGGTGGGCCTCCGGAAGGATCTCTCTCTGGTCATTAGCAAATATTTTTATCCCACATTCACACATGATTAAGTGTATTTCTCTGAACCTTAAAGGTCTTAATTCTAATGCAAAGAGGAGACTGACTCTCACTGAATGTAAATCTCAAAAAGCAGATGTAGTTTTCTACAAGAAACCCATTTTGATAGGGAAGGCTCCTTTACGTTTGCAGCCGAATCTATGCATGAGTGTACTCATGTGCAGGCAAAAGACTGCTGGGGTTGCTATTCTTCTATATGCTACCTGCCCTAGCCAAGTTGAATCTTGCCGGGCTGATGAACAAGGTAGATATATAATACTCCAGGCCTCCCTCTACGGTACCCCACTTATTTTATGTAATGTTTATGCCCCAAATTCGGGTCAGATCCTCTTCTTGAAAAAGGTTTTCTGGAACTAGACAAATATCTCCCAGCGGCACTTGTTGTCGGTGGTGATTTTGATACCGCGTTCTCGGAACACTGGGACAGACTGACCTCCGGGAACATTCCACCGTCTGGAGCCCAGCAGAGGTTGTCACGCCTCTTCAGACAGCTTATTAGACAATATGCACTGTATGACTGCCTGCTCTACCTGAGGCCTGCATTATTAAGTGGCTGCTTTCATAAGTGGAGTTAAAGAAACCGGAGTTTGAGAAGAGGAGCACGAAACAGAGATTCATTAGATCATCCTTGTATACAGTTGGTTTGATTCTAGCTAGTCTTCCTACTGCTGTAAGGGACCACAGTAAGTAAGAATCTTGATATCACTGCTCTATATTGTATTTTTATTTATTTTTTTCCCTCTCTTTTACTGTGTAATCCCCTTTTAGTATGACTTCCATTATTGACAGCGCCGTCCAGTGCACATCTTGTATGATGTATGCAGTTCTGGAACAGCCGTTCGAGGTGTATATGTTTGTTCAAAATGTGAGCAAATTACCCGTTTGGAATTGCACATCGAGTCTCTAAACAGGCGAGTTGCAACACTGAAAGCCACTGACAATTTGGAAAAGAGTTTGCTGCTCACTGAGCAAGCACTCTATGGGGTAGATGTGGGGGAGGGTGGTAGCGAGGAGGCTGAGGAGAGTGAGGTAGTTAGCTGGGTAACAGTAAGAAAGCGCGGTAGAGGGAAGAGTGCCAGGGAGGCTAGCCCTGATCTGACACACCCCAACAAGTTTGCACGGTTGGCAGATGAGGGAGATGACAGTTCAGGGACGGCACCGCTGCTGCCAGACACTTCCTCTGCCAGTCAGGGGAATGTTGGCTCCAGTAAGCAGGGGAACAGGAGAGCAGGGCAGGCCAGACAGGTGCTGGTAGTGGGAGACTCAATTATTAGGGGTACAGATAGGGCGATCTGTCACAAAGATCGTGATCGCCGAACAGTGTGCTGTCTTCCTGGCGCTAGAGTTCGACACATCGCGGATCGGGTTGACAGATTACTGGGAGGGGCCAATGACAAAGTTAGAGGAAGGTGGAGAGTCCTTAAAAATGATTTCAGGGATTTAGGTCAAAAGCTTAGGGCAAGGACCTCAAAAGTAGCATTTTCTGAAATACTGCCTGTACCACGAGCCACACAAGAAAGGCAGCTGGAGATTATGGAGGTTAACAAGTGGCTCAAGAACTGGTGTAGGAAGGAGGGGTTTGGGTTCCTGGAGAACTGGGCCGACTTCTCTGTTGGCTACAGGCTCTATCGTAGGGACGGGCTGCACCTCAATAGGGAAGGGGCAGCTGTGTTGGGGAGAAATATGGCTAGAAGGTTGGAAGAGTGTTTAAACTAGGGACTGGGGGGAGGGTAATTACGTTATAGGAGGGGAAGATAGTGCAGATAGAGACCAGGGGCAAGGTAGTGTGTCTGTGGGAGGAATGGAAGGAGGGACTAGAACAGCTCAGAATGAAAGATGTAGGGTAAAAAATACACATAAACCTGTCAAATGTATGTATACTAATGCCAGAAGCCTGACTAACAAGACTGGGTAAATGGAATTAGTGATGTGTGAGGAGGACTATGACGTAGTGGGAATAACTGAGAGATGGCTGGATGATAGCTATGACTGGGCAGTTAATATAAAAGGTTACAATCTGTTTAGAAAGGATCGTCAAAACCGGAGAGGTGGAGGGGTCTGCCTCTATGTGAAGTCGTGTCTAAATCCCGTAATTCGAGAATACATCTCTGAGGGACAGAAACATGTGGAGTCATTGTGGGTAGAAATACATGGAGCAAAAACAATAATAAAATACTAATAGGAGTGTATTATAAACCACCTAATATACCAGAGTCCACAGAAAATCTATTACTAAACGAGATAGACGAGGCGGCAAATCATAATGAAGTCGTTATCATGGGGGACTTCAACTACCCAGATATAGACTGGGAAACTGAAAGCTGTACATCCCAAAAGGAAACAGGTTCTTGGCAATAGCCAAAGACAATTTCCTTTCCCAACTGGTTCAGGACCCCACTAGAGGGATGGCCATACTGGACTTAGTATTAACCAATAGACCTGATAGAACAACAGGCGTGCAGGTTGGAGGACACCTGGGAAATAGTGACCATAAAGTTATAACCTTCCAATTATCCTTCAAGCGAGAGTTTCTAAAGGGAGGAACAAAAATACCAAACTTCAAAAAAGCTAAATTTAGCCAACTAAGCGAGGCCATAGGCCTAACTAACTGGGACAAAGTCCTCCAAAAATAAAAATACAACCATAAAATGGGAGATTTTTAAAAGCATTGTAACATCTAATTGTGAGAGGTACATACCTTATAGGAATAAAAGGCTAAGGAACAATAAGAAACCAATGTGGATAAATGGAACCGTAAAGAAAGCAATAAATGACAAAAGAAAGCATATAAATCACTAAAACAGGAGGAGTCAGGAAGCACTGATAAACTATAAGGAAAAAAATAGAATATGTAAAAAACTAATAAAATTTGCCAAACTAGAGACCGAGAGATTAATTGCCAAAGAGAGTAAAACTAACCCTAAAATGTTCTTCAATTATATAAATAGTAAAAAATATAAATCTGAAGGAGTCGGCCCTCTACATAGCAATGATGGGGGTGTTGCAGAGAAGCGACGAGGATAAAGCAAAACTATTAAATATTTTTCTCCACTATATTCACTGAGGAAAATAAACTGTCAGATGAAATGCAGAATGTAAAAGTAAATCCCCCATTAGAAGTGCCCTGTCTGACCCAGGAAGAAGTACAACAGCGACTTAAAAAGATTAAAATAGACAAATCGCCAGGACCGGATGGCATACACCCCGTATCCTAAGGGAATTAAGTGATGTCATAGCCAGACCATTATTTCTGATATTTACGGACTCTATAATAACAGGGAATGTTCCACAGGATTGGCGCATAGCAAATGTGGTGCCAATATTCAAAAGGGTCCAAAAACAGAGCCTGGAAATTATAGGCCGGTAAGTTTAACATCTATTGTTGGTAAACTGTTTGAAGGGTTTCTAAGAGATGCTATTTTGGAGTATCTCAATGAAAATAAGCAAATAACGCCATATCAGCATGGCTTCATGAGGATCGGTCATGCCAAACAAATTTAATCAGCTTCTATGAGGAGGTAAGTTCTAGACTTGACAGCGGCGAATCAATGGATGTCGTATATCTGGACTTCTCCAAAGCATTTGACACCGTACCTCATAAAGGTTAGTATATAAAATGAGGATGCTCGGACTGGGAGAAAATGTCTGTATGTGGGTAAGTAACTGGCTGAGTGACAGAAAACAGAGGGTGGTTATTAACGGTAGATACTCAGATTGGGTCACTGTAACTAGTTGGGGTACCTCAGGGGTCAGTATTGGGCCCTATTCTCTTCAATATATTTATTAATGATCTTGTAGAAGGCCTGCACAGTAAAATATCTATTTTTGCAGATGACACTAAACTGTGTAAAGTAATTAACACTGAAGAGGACAGTTTTCTGCTACAGAGGGATCTGGATAGATTGGAGGCTTGGGCAGAAAAATGGCAGATGAGGTTTAACACTGACAAATGTAAAGTTATGCACATGGGAAGGAATAATGCAAGTCACCCGTTACATATTAAATGGTAAAACACTCGGTAACACTGACATGGAAAAGGATCTAGGAATTTTAATAAACAGCAAATTAAGCTGCAAAAACCAGTGTCAGGCAGCTACTGCCAAGGCCAATAAGATAATGGGTTGCATCAAAAGGGGCATAGACGCCCGTGATGAGAACATAGTCCTACCACTTTACAAATCACTAGTCAGACCACACATGGAGTACTGTGTACAGTTCTGGGCTCCTGTGAACAAGACAGACATAGCAGAGCTGGAGAGGGTTCAGAGGAGGGCAACTAAAGTAATAACTGGAATGAGGGATCTACAGTACCCTGAAAGGTTATCACAATTAGGGTTATTCACTTTAGAAAAAAGACGACTGAGGGAGATCTAATAACTATGTATAAATATATCAGGGGTCAGTACAGAGATCTGTCCCATCATCTATTTATCCCCAGGACTGTGACTGTGACAAGGGGACATCCTCTGCGTCTGGAGGAAAGAAGGTTTGTACACAAACATAGAAAAGGATTCTTCACTGTAAGAGCAGTGAGACTATGGAACTCTCTGCCTGAGGAGGTGGTGATGGTGAGTACAATAAAGGAATTCAAGAGGGGACTGGATTTATTTCTGGAGTGTAATAATATTACAGGCTACAGCTACTAGAGAGGGTCGTTGATCCAGGGAGTTATTCTGATTGCCTGATTGGAGTCGGGAAGGAATTTTTTCCCCTTAAGTGGGGAAAATTGGCTTCTGCCTCAAAGGGTTTTTGCCTTTCTCTGGATCAACTTGTAGGAAACAGGCCGAACTGGATGGACAAATGTCTTTTTCGGTCTTATATACTATGTTACTATGTTACTATGACTTGTGGAGGTTAGTTACCCTTCGTCTAGAACATATTCATTTTATTCCCACCCACATCGCACTCATACCCGTATAGACTACTTCTTTGGGAATACGACCGCCCTCAGAGCGTTAACAGATGCTGAGATAGGCAATATCACGTGGTCAGAACACACGGCAATCTCTGTTACATTTAATCCAGGGGCAACCATCCTCAGATGTGTCACTGGCGGCTTAATGAATCTCTGCTAACTAAGCTGCCAGCTGACAGGAGTTGGGTGATTCCTTAAAGGAGTATTTCTATCTCAAACAACCCTCAGCTCCACCTGTAGCCGTATTATGGGAGGTGCATAAAGCTGTTTTCCAGAGGCACATGTATTGGCGTTGAGCACTAGATTGAAGAGAGACTATGATTTGCGTTTTAATAACACCCCTTGCCCAGTTAAAACAGTTAGAAACCCGTTTGGGGTCCCCATCGCTCCTGTCACTTACCACTGCGTATAGTGCTCTTTCGCTCGGTTGCGTGAAATGGCATTAGAAAAAACGGTAAAAATCTAATTGTATTACGCAACAACGGTTTTATATGTGGGGAAAAAATCACACCATTCTGGCCCACCAACTACAGGAACTGACGCGACTACCACCCCAATGGCTTTGAGAGCGGGTAGCGGAGATTTGGTATGCTGACCCCAAGCGATACTGGATCAATTCAGAAATACTATGCTTCTTTATAATCTCTTCCACAACAGTCGCCCTCCGACCCGGTGGACTGCCAAAAACTCTTTGATTCTTTTTTGGCTCAAGGACAGCCTACCTAAGCTGCCACCGGAGGCAGTGTCTGCGCTTAGCGCTCAGATCACGACCGAAAGAAATACAGGGGTAATCTTCCAGTTACCTAATGGTAGAATCACCTGGGCCGGAAGGGTTACCCTACTCTTATTACAAGACATTTGCATCTCTCTTAGTTCCCCATTTATGTGTCCTTTTAACTCATTCTTGCAGGCGCGAATGTCCCAGAGACTATCTTCATTCCCATATTACTCTCATTCCGAAGCCGGGAAAAACCCTCTTAGATCGCACTAATTACCACCCTATTGCTCTTCTAAATTCCGATCAAAAAATATTCACCAAACTGTTAGCAGACCAGGTTATCATATTGGCTCCCCACAACTAGTACACTCTGACGGTCGGCTTTGTGAGGGGTCATCAGGGTGGGGATAACAAAGGAGGCTTATCAACCTGATTAATGTTGTCAATAGGCAACACCAGCGGGCATTACTATTGAGCCTGGATGCTGAAAAAGCGTTTGATAACTTAAGTTGGCCCTTCATGTTTTCCACCCTGCAGGCTTTTGGGTTCTCGATCCTTTCCTCTCGGCCCTCTGTCCATTATATAGTCAGCCCTACGGCGACAATTAAACTACCATATGCAAGCTCAGCCCCTTTCCTGATTAAAAACAGCCACCAGACAGGGGTGTCCGCTTTCCCCTCTCTTGTTTGTGCTTTGCATTGAACCTATGGCTGCAGCCATTAGGTCCCACCCGAGACATCCATGGGATCACGGTCAATCGAGTTGAGTATTAAATATTGTTATTCGCGGATAGATAGTTCTTCTTCTCTATGTGACCTACATATTACTTTACCTAATTTATTTGGTTTGCTGGCAATGTAGCCAGCTCTCCAGATAAGGTTAACTCCACGAGAAACAGAAGCCCTTCCTTTGAATTTACTCTGTTTGTTTGAGTACTCTCCGGTACATGTACCAAGAGACGGAACTGCGGGCATTGCAGGCTGGTATATTTAAATTTATCTGGAATGGGAAGAGACATAGGATAGCTAGTAGCACAATATTGGCCCTGAAGACTCCAGGGGCTGGCAGTCCCAGATATTGCCAAATTATTGGGCCACCCACCTTAGACGACTCGGCCTGGTCT
>CM065596.1:89058555-89092436 GCA_033119425.1 Bufotes viridis | reverse complement strand
CAATCAACAACACAATGACATTGTCCGTGATCCAATCAACAACACAATGGCATTGCCTGTGATACAATCAACAAAATAAAAGTTAGGAATCCAGGCAATAACAGGTGTTCTGTTGTTTCAGCGGTGTTCGGCAGAAAAAGTGTCAGTTTTTAGTTCCATGAAAATAGAGCCGGACACCGCTGGGCTTTCGCATAGTTTAAAATGGCCGTTGCCTCGTGGTCGACATACGAACGACGACCACCCTGAATTCGTGTAATTGAGAAGTGTCTGCGGTTAACCACAACGTTCTAATTGGGATCAATCGGTTAACCAGCAGCACACTTCTCTCCTGGGTGGCCGTCCGTTCGTCTAGTTCATTCGGGAAAGACAGTCATTCGAATGGCTGGGCTATAGAAAACAGCCATTCATACGAACGGAATGCAAACAGACGAATACAGCAGGGAAACAAGCATTAAAAAAGAATAATCAGACAGATGGTTCTGTCACAGCTCCATTAACCCCCTCCCCAATCATGTGCAGGCTACATTAATCCTCTCCCCCTAAATCATGTGCAGGGTCCAGGCTTCCCCCCTCCCCCCAAATCATGTGCAGGCTCTTCCCCCCCCCCCCCAATAGGGTCCAGGGTCCCCCCACCTACCCAATACTTACCTCCCTGGAAGCGCTGGATGCAGGCCTGTTTTGCTTACAGTTCGGGAATAGTTAAATGACAATAAAAACCAGACACATAAAGAATAAGTAATTTATTCAGTATGTAAAAGCTTGCATATATAAAAATTAGAATATTAAACTCAAAAATAGCATATAGCACTTATATATGGTGTGGGGAGTTGCTCTGGTAGATAGCGGTGCGGGTGCAGTACCGAGGCAAAACAAGGAGTCCAGAATGTGCAATAAACAGTGTTTTATTCACACTGACACAAAAATAAACGACAAACAGTCTCTTGGTGGTAATTCATGCACATCAGAAATAAGGAGGCAAAACAAAACAGGCCAACACAGGTTCAGTCACCTGGGAGGTTTAGGTGCAGGTTCGCACCAGGCTGTCGGCCCGGCCGCAGGAGAATCCACCTTCAGGGTGTCAGGAACAACAACACCTCCTTGCTGAGCTCTTTCCTCTAAGTCAGAGAACTCCACAGCCCTGTTTGCAGCTCCAGGACAATCACCACCCAGCTGCTAAGGAGGCTGCCTTTTTAAAGGCCCGGATAAAGTCCGGCCTGGACCGTGGGGAGTAGGCACCCACCCAACTCTTTGTCTACTCCCAGTAAGAGCCGGCCCGGATTAGCTTTGCAGCCAAACTAAGTAACAAAGTCAAGCAGCACTAGCTGCTGCAGACACATAAAACCCGGCTCTCACCTCACCGAGGCCAGGAACCTCGGTGACACGTACCTGCCATCGACTATGATACCTTGCACCCTCTTACACACCCCCTTTGTTCAGCCCTGAGGGGTGAACACACGTGAGGCAGTGGGCGCGGGACAGGGCATCTGCGTTACCCTGCAAGCGGCCTGCCCTGTGTTCCACGGAGAATTTGAAATTTTGCAGGGATAGGAACCACCTGGTGACCGAGCATTCCTCTCCTTGGCCTGACTCATCCACTTGAGAGGGAATGGTCGGTCACCAGACAGAACCTCCTCCCTAACAGGTAGTAGCGGAGAGATTCGAGTGCCCACTTGATAGCCAGGCACTCCTCTCCACTATACTATACCTGGACTCGGCGGGACTGAGCTTACGGCTCAGGAAGACAACGGGATGTTCTTCCCCGTTGACCTCCTGAGACAGCACAGCACCGAGGCCTACCTCCGAGGCGTCGGTCTGTACGACGAACTCCTTGTTGAAGTCGGGTGTCACCAAAACCAGGGGACCCACACAGGGCCGACTTCAACGCGGAGAAAGCCTCCTCCGCCTTCTCACTCCAGCTAACCCTCCCAGACTTTCGCCCCTTCAACAGATCTGTCAATGGCGCTGCTATTGTGGCAAAGTGGGGCACAAACCTCATGTAGTATCCTACAATCCCCAGGAACGACTTTACCTGCCTGGTGGTGACCGGTCGGGGCCAGTTACGAACGGCCTCTACCTTAGCTACCTGAGGTTTGATGACTCCCCGCCCGATTACATATCCCAGATATTTGGTCTCTTCCAACCCAATCGCACACTTTTTTGGATTGGCGGTTAGTCCAGCTTTCCTCAGGGCATCCACTACCGCCTGCACCTTGGGTAAATGGCTTTCCCAGTCGGTGCTGTGGATGACTACATCATCTAAGTAGGCCGAGGCGTACCGACGATGTGGTCGCAGCACAATGTCCATTAACCTTTGGAAGGTGGCGGGGCGCCATGCAGGCCAAAGGGTAACACCTTGTAATGATACAGGCCCTGCGAGGTAACAAAAGCCGTTTTTCCTTGGCCGACTCCGTTAAGGGTACCTGCCAGTACCCTTTGGTGAGGTCTAGCACAGAAAAATAACGGGCTTGCCCTAAACTCTCAACAAGCTCGTCTACCCGGGGCATGGGATACGCATCAAACTTGGACACTTCATTTAACTTGCGAAAATCGTTGCAGAACCACAGCGTCCCATCCGGCTTAGGTATTAGGACTATGGGACTGGCCCACTCACTTTTCGACTCCTCAATGACATCGAGCTTCAACATTAACTGTACTTCCTCCGCGATGGCCCGTCGCCGAGCCTCGGGTACCCGGTATGGTTTTAACCGGATCTTGGCCTGAGGCTCAGTGGCGATGTCATGTTGGATGAGAGACGTGCGGCCAGGGAGGTCCGAGAACACATCCGTGTTCCGACTGATGAACTCCTGACTTCCTGAACTTGTTTGGAAGACAGGCTGTCTGCAATTTTACCGTGGTTACTGCTTCACAGGCCTCGAACTGTGGGGCTGGACCCTTTCACCTAGAAGCCCTGGCCGGGGCTGTGGTCGTCGGCCGTGTCCCTATCTTTCCACGGCTTAAGTAAATTCACGTGGTACACCTGCTCCGGCTTGCGCCGCCTGGCTGGTGTACTTTGTAATTACTCCCCTACCTTCTCGATCACCTCATAGGGGCCCTGCCACCTAGCTAGGAATTTGCTGTCAAGGGTGGGTACCAGAACCAATACTCGATCTCCCGGATTGAAGCCCCGTACCCGTGCCTGACGATTGTACACCCTACTCTGGGCTTGTTGCGCTGCCTCCATATGCTCCCGGACCAGCGGCAACACCCTTTCTATCCGTTCCTGCATCTGGGTGACATACTCAATGACACTTTTGTGGGGGACAGGCTGTTGTTCCCATGCTTCCTTGGCGATATCCAACAGGCCCCGAGGGTGTCTGCCATAAAGCAGTTCGAAGGCGAGAACCCAGTAGAGGCCTGGGGTACCTCTCGCACTGCGAACATGAGATAGGGCAGAAGCAGGTCCCAGTCCTTCCCATCTCTAGACACCACCCTCTTTAACATATTTTTTAGAGTTTGGTTAAACCTCTCCAACAAGACCGTCTGTTTGCGGATGGTAAGCGGACGTCCGTAACTGCTTTATACGCAACAATTTACACAGTTCCTTCATTACTTTGGACATAAAGGGGTCCCTTGGTCTGTCAGAACCTCTTTTGGCAGGCCCACACGGAAAACATCTCCATTAACTCTTTGGCAATGAGCTTAGCTGAGGTATGTCGCAGAGGCACCGCCTCCGGATACCAGTGGCATAGTCGAGAACTACCAGAATGTGTTGGTGGCCCCTGGCGAACTTTGGTACAGGCCCAATTAAATCCATAGCGATTCGCTCAAGCGGTACTTCAATAATTGGCAGAGGTACCAGAGGACTACGGAAATGAGGCTGGGGGCTAGTTATCTGACAGGTTGGACAGGACTTACAATAATTTTCTACCTCCTTGAACACACTGGGCCAATAAAACCGCTGCAGAATGCGGTCCTGGGTTTTCTGCCACCCCAGGTGTCCCCCAAGAACATGTTGGTGGGCAAGCTCCATGACAAGCTTGCGATATGCTGTGGGCACCACCAGCTGTTCAACAGGTTCACCTCGGATTTGGTTCACCCGATACAACATATCCTGAAGAACAATAAATCGTGGGAACATTAATTCAGCCCCTGGTTTCTGGGGTTTACCATCAATTTCCAGCACATTCTCCCAGGCCCTGGTTAGGGTTTGGTCCCGGTGTTGTGCGGTCCCAAAATTTTCCCGGAGACATTGAGGTCTGCCAACTCAGGTCCCGGTGGCAAGTCCTCCGTGTCTCCCACCATTACACTCAGTGGGGTTGTCTCCCCCACTACCGCTGCAGCAGTGGTCACCCCTACCGCTGGCCCTTCAGACTCGGGCTCCCAGGGTTCTGGCCTTCCAGTGGTATCAGGCCACTCTGCTAGGGTTACCCCTGTCTCAGGGCTATTAGACACTTTCACCTCAGGCCACAGTGACGGAAAACCAGGAAGTCTCTCCCAATTATCAGTTCATAGGGTAGCTTTGTGGAGATCGCCACTTCACAAGTCCAGGTGCCGGCCGCCGTGGACAGAGACATTACAGCAGTGGGATAGTCCTTTAAGTCTCCGTGAATGCACACCACACCAACTTTCCGGCCCGTATACTGGGTGGGCTGTACCAGGGCAGCACTTACCAGGGTTACCAGGCTCCCTGAGTCCAACAGCGCCACTGCCAGGTTATCCCGACTTGCACCTGGCACAGATGACGATTGTCTATTGTCTCGGGGTGCCGGTCGCACACAGTCTCCGGGCGTACATGGAAGCCCGGTACCCATAATTAATCTCCATGGGTTCTCCCCACTGTGGACAGTCGGCCCTTACGTGGCCAGGCTCGTGACACCGCCAGCAGACTATCGGGGCCGGGTCTGCAGGGGTACACCCGAGCAGGTTTCTCGGGTACCAGTCGTCGGGACTGGATGGGAGTCCTCCGAGGGTTTGACCGGCCCCCTCCCAACAACACCCCCTTCAAGTTTTGGGTGGCCTCATAGCGCTCCACCAGGTCGACCATTTCTAGAGCATTGGTGGGTGACACCTGGCCGATCCAGTGCTGAAGGGGGTAAGGCAAGGCCCTCCAGAACATGTCAGCCAGCAGACGGTCCAACATAGCAGTCGGGCTTAGAATGTCAGGCTGCAGCCATTTTTGCAACCTGTGCAGCAACTCATAGTACTGCGGCCTGGCGGGTTCAGCCGCTTTAAAGTCCCACTGGTGGACCCGCTGAGCCCGGACCAACACGTTTACCCCCAATCTGGCCAGGATCTCCCCCTTCACCGTGGGATAGTCAGCAGCCTGGTCATCTGCTAAATCAAAAAAAAACTTGCTGGGGTCCGGATGCCAGGAGCGGACAACCACCTCGGCCCACTGGTCACGGGGTAACTTTTCCCTCACGGCGACCTTCTCAAAAACCGCCAGGTATGTCTCAACGTCGTCTGCGGGGGTCATTTTGGGATCGCCGCACGGACCGCTTTCCGGGCATCATGGACGTGGTGGGACGCTCCTGCCGCCTGTAACGCCATCACATGTTGTAGCAGTAGCTGGTTGGTCTCCCGCTGCTGCACGTTAGCCTCTATGAGAGCCTTCACAGCAGCCTCCATGTTGCCAAAGATTCCTGCTTGCAACTTTGCTGGCTTAATATATATCATGCACTCGGGTTTAGCAAAAAACTTCGGCGTTCACGCCAGCCTCACTGCGCATGCCCGCATCCGACACCAAATGTGGGGAGTCGCTCTGGTAGATAGCGGTGCGGGTGCAGTACCGAGGCAAAACAAAGGAGTCCAGAATGTGCAATAAACAGTGTTTTATTCACACTGACACAAAAATAAGCGACAAACAGTCTCTTGGTGGTAATTCATGCACATCAGAAATAAGGAGGCAAAACAAAACAGGCCAACACAGGTTCAGTCACCTGGGAGGTTTAGGTGCAGGTTCGCACCAGGCTGTCGGCCCGGCCGCAGGAGAATCCACCTTCAGGGTGTCAGGAACAACAACACCTCCTTGCTGAGCTCTTTCCTCTAAGTCAGAGAACTCCACAGCCCTGTTTGCAGCTCCAGGACAATCACCACCCAGCTGCTAAGGAGGCTGCCTTTTTAAAGGCCCGGATAAAGTCCGGCCTGGACCGTGGGGAGTAGGCACCCACCCAACTCTTTGCCTACTCCCAGTAAGAGCCGGCCCGGATTAGCTTTGCAGCCAAACTAAGTAACAAAGTCAAGCAGCACTAGCTGCTGCAGACACATAAAACCCGGATCTCACCTCACCGAGGCCAGGAACCTCGGTGACACGTACCTGCCATCGACTATGATACCTTGCACCCTCTTACAATGGTCAGCATATATAAGAATAGCACTTCAGCAGAAATAACACTTACTTCACCGTCAAGCAGTCAATGATTATGACGCATCGGCATAAGCTTCAGGGAGTCTCCCGAGTCCGATGTGATGGGAATCTTCAACTAGACAAGCGTCCTCATCTAGTGAATCAGATTTGTGCACACTTGACCAAGGAAACCTCCCAAGGCTATATACCAGTTCTCGTTACACAACCATGACCTGCATCCCACATGCCCACCGTGGGCACCTGGGAGGCGTTGTCAGTAAACAAGCCATCCATCCAGTCAGGAGGGGCCAACTCCCGCCAGGATGTTTTGGCTCTTGATGTGAATCGTGTCTCATTGTCTGATAACCAACATTCCATTAAACATTGCAAAGGTCAGCATCTCTATTAATATTATTCTAAAATATACTTATAATACAAGAGAGACTCCATTTTAGAATCCCATTCACGTTGCATTACATTTCCACCCTTGGAGTCTCTCATGGAACATTATAAGTCCCATAAGCAACATTCATGGCACAAAAGGATGGAATGCATTGTATGCAACAACATATACCTACCAATATTGCAATGATGGTAAATATCACCCCAATAATATATCTTATCTGTCCTATATCAGGCAGCCAACTGAAAAGCCAATCCCACCACCCTTGGTTTACATCTTGTTTGATGTGTTTTACCATGTCTTCTAATTGACCTATTTTATTTTTGATGCTAGCTGAATGATCTAGGAAATTAAAACAACACATTCCAGCAAAAGTAGCACATCCTATACCATGTTGCAATAATAAGTAATCAATAGTAGCTCTATTTTGTAAAATTGCTTTTTTATATGATTGTATATCTAACAATATATCCTGTAATATTGTACTAGTAACATTAATTTGTTTTACCATAAAGCAAGCTAGTTTAGCTATAGTCCTGTGGTTATATTACATTGCATATTTCTTCCCGATACTATTTTCTTACAACTATTCACCTTCCTATTACAGATGGAAGGTTTACTTTAATTCTGTATTTTCGCTTGTATACAAGATGGCATTAGTTTTTCATCACATGTAAAACTATAACAGACATTTGCAGCAGCAACGAGTCCAGTAATGATTCTTATCATATTCTCCTGCAAATATTCATAAGTAGAACAATTAAAGCATGCATAATAAGGGTTAACATGTCCATATATAATATCTTTTTCTGTCAGATCAGTATCATTTAGTTGGATACGCAACAATTGTGTCCATATATCAATGGGGGTAGGTATTGCGACCAAACAAGTTTCCAAAATATTTGATGCAGACATAGTTGTCCGAAGGCAAAAATCTGTCAGGTTCAGACTCTTGGCTAGAAACAGCCACAAGTTCTCTTTTGTTTTCCATAAAGTCTCTTCTGCTCGAAGCCCCACTTTCATGGTTCCCTGGTTGTTCCATATCCATATAACAGCCAGTAAGAAACTCACGGTTGGCAATAGCAGCTGAGGAAAATAAAGAAAAACATTAGTCTCGTAGATATACATTCCCCGACGGGGTAAAATTGTATCCTTCCTGTCCTGGTTTCATGGTAATCACCACATTGTCTGGACCTTTTGCTATCATCTCTGCTGAAACAGGAGGACCTGTATTTTCTTTAAGCCATCTCTTTGTTAGGGGCAAATCTAATATGGATGGGTTCTGTTGAAAGGGGAGTGTACTACCTTCCCATCCACTT
Source organism: Bufotes viridis (assembly GCA_033119425.1). Classification (NCBI taxonomy): domain Eukaryota; kingdom Metazoa; phylum Chordata; class Amphibia; order Anura; family Bufonidae; genus Bufotes; species Bufotes viridis. Next base: position 89,084,428 of record CM065596.1, on the reverse strand, counting down.
CTACCCAAAGACTGGTGTCCTTGGAGACTAAATCGAGGGAGTCCATCTTTGCTGTGCACAACAGTCTGGGCTACTCCAGTATCAATCAATAAAGGGACTACTTCTTTATCACCCAGAGTTAGGGATATCCTCGGGGCTACACTGAATCTGCTAAAAATGTTTAAAAGCACAGCTGATACTGGATTTCCTGTTTTCTAATCTTGATCTAACTTTTCTCCCTCACCTGTCTTTGTGTTGTCCTTATGGGTGTCTGTGGGGACGGACTGTGATCCGGGCATGGTCAACACAGAATACAATCCTCCCGTGCGGTTTGGATGAGGAGTACCACACACAGCACAACTCACTCTCTCTCCTGAGTTCTGGGTCCCGCAGACTCTGCCGGTCCATCTCCCAGAACCATTATAAAATGGCAAACTTACTTTTCCCCACTTCAGTGAGGCATTTGGCATCAGGGCTGAAGCAATGCCCGAGGAACACTACGTGTGGTTGTCATCAATGAACCACCAATGCTGTTTGATGTTATTCTGCATTTTAGTTTACAGAAGTACCCAGCTTTCCTTAATACAGAAACTAATAGACTGGAACATGTGACTTCTCATCTTTCATGGGAGTGTCTTATAACCAGGGGATGGGCATAAGGGCTGTCGTCTGTAACATCCACCCCTATCCTCCTCCCTCCCCTCTGAGTCATCTAAGTCCACCCCTTCCAGTCAGACTCTCTGATCTTCTCTTGCTTGGTCAATTTTGTCTGAACTGTCTGTGTGGACAGATCTCTGATGTTAGCACAAACATTTAACATATAACACGGAACTACAAACACTAAACGCACAGATCTGACAATACAGGCATAGACACATTAAGGGCCCATAAGAAACGTTTCATTGACTTCTTTAAAAAAAAAAAAAAATTAGAGCTCAATCAACACTTTTGGTACCAATAAAAATCAAAAATCTTCCAAGAAAAATAAAATAAAATTGTCAATGCGCATATTATATGAAAACAAATATCGTGCTCCATACGTATTCACATTTTTATGTATTCATTTTCACAAACAGCTCATAACCACGCCCTTACATAAAATAAAATATGAATTGCATACACAGCTCTGCTAAAATATCCATCAGTTTTCACATATATTCGACTTAACTACAACTCAGAGCCATACCCATTCACATTCCACTGAATCATTTGTCTTCCAACCCAGCCACAAACTTGCAGCACAAACAAACACAGCTTTCCTGGAAACAGACACACCACACCCAGAATTGCTCATGGTCTAAGTCCCTGTTGTGCGGTGTTTTCCAATGTCTTCTGGTCTTCACTCTGTGATTAATCAAATCTTATAAAAAAACAGCATAAAGTTATAATCATACAGTAATTTTGTTAAACCCAAATCTTCCTATATGCCACGTGGTCTTAGTTAGTGTTGCACATATATAATAATTTTTATTAAAAGCTGGATTCCCACATTACGCTGCTTGGGAAAGAAGAAAGAAAATTATTAAACAATTCTTCGTCTTGTATAATGTTATTACACATATAACATCACTTATTCTGCAGGATTCCCTCCCCTTTCTCTTTGCCTGCTTCTCTTATCTTAGGAATGTTTCTCTGGTAAGGCGGGGAAAGTGAATCCCACCACAGCCCCAAGGATTCACTCAGCTTTCCTGAGACTTCGAGATAAACACAGGGGACGGGACTATATGAGACTTTCTTTAAGCTTTCTACAGATTCTCACAGTCTGGAAAGCAGAACTACTTCAACAGAGATATCTTTCTAACGCCTTCATCTTCTTAGTCCTAACCACACATCTACTGGCACACACTAGGTACAATACCTATCCATTAACTGACCATCCTTTACTGCTGTAATCTCTAATGCTAGAGCTACGGATCTTTCCTATCTGGACACACTTATGGTAACAAAACAAAACTTAACCAGTTCATTTCTGAACATTTAACACCTTTCTGATTGTAGACACTCGGCCGCTTTCTTTCTTGCTAGTGCCATCAATTAACATCCTGACACTGCTCTGTTTCCTCACTCAACTTTCAGTTCTCCATTAATATCACATCCTATAATCTCCCTCTTCCCTTGCTACTAGCTAGGGGCTGTATATTCTTCTTTTTTATAATACTGGGACTGGCCCATCTCAACAGCAGTATTTCAGACAAACGCACAGAAAACAGGAGTAAAGAGGCACCTTTAACCTTTTCCTATATTTGTACTGAGCTACCCGACATGCAGCTTTTTCTGCTATGTTTTTAAACTGAACCATCTTATCAGCCAGCAGCTGCTGTTGACATTTATGCAAACTTTCTTGTGCTCCTATCATAGCGATTTGCTGTTCCAATTCAGCTACTTTAGTTTTCAGAGCACTATTTTGTTAATCCATAAATCTATAAGCGCTCAACAACAACCAACCCTTTCTACAGAGGGATTTGTACTCATCTCCTTTCTGCATAGTTATTCTAGACATACATTTAGAAACATCTGCTGGTGAATAATCATGCAGCTGTCCATCCCAATTTTCTCCAAGTCCAGTACCTTTTCCCCACTCTTTGGCTAGGACAGAATATGGAGTCTGCTCCCATCCTGGAATAACATCACTAGCTATGTGGAGAGCTTCAGCTTGTTTTCTCTTAAAAAAACTGGTCATTGTCACAAACTATCCCACTTCTGACACCAAAAATGTTTTGCTTACAGTTCGGGAATAGTTAAATGACAATAAAAACCAGACACATAAAGAATAAGTAATTTATTCAGTATGTAAAATCTTGCATATATAAAAATTAGAATATTAAACTCAAAAATAGCATATAGCACTTATATATGGTCAGCATATATAAGAATAGCACTTCAGCAGAAATAACACTTACTTCACCGTCAAGCAGTCAATGATTATGACGCATCGGCATAAGCTTCAGGGAGTCTCCCGAGTCCGATGTGACGGAATCTTCAACTAGACAAGCGTCCTCATCTAGTGAATCAGATTTGTGCACACTTGACCAAGGAAACCTCCCAAGGCTATATACCAGTTCTCGTTACATAACCATGACTTGCATCCCACATGCCCACCGTGGGCACCTGGGAGGCGTTGTCAGTAAACAAGCCATCCATCCAGTCAGGAGGGGCCAACTCCCGCCAGGATGTTTTGGCTCTTGATGTGAACCGCGTCTCATTGTCTGATAACCAACATTCCATTAAACATTGCAAAGGTCAGCATCTCTATTAATATTATTCTAAAATATACTTATAATACAAGAGAGACTCCATTTTAGAATCCCATTCACGTTGCATTACAAGGCCTCTTCCGGCCTGTGTCCCGCTGTGCACTCTGCTCAGGCGGCGCGATGACGTCATCGCGCTGCCTGAACCGCTCTGATAGGCTGCCGGCACAAGGCCCACAGCCTATCAGAGGAGCAGGGGAGGGAGACGCCTCTCCCTCCGCTCCTGCACAGCACAGCAATCTGTATCGCTGTCCAGAGGACGGCGATACAGATCACTATGGAGATGAACGCTTCCACAGTGGAAGCGTTCATCTCCTGTCACCTGGAGCCCCCCTTTACGGAGCCTCGCGCCCCACTATTTGAGAAACGCTGCTTTAATCTAAGGTTAATTGACTGTCGGTGTTTGTCAGACCAACTTCGACTGACTGTACTGTGCCCACTGTCAGTGCCCACCACTCATACCGGGTGGCACAGTAGCTTGCCGATAAATAAGGCATTTCATTTTTACCCTTTAATCTAAGGTTAGTTGCCTGCCAGTGTGTGTCAGGTCCACTTCCACTGACTGTAGTGTGCCCACTGCCAGTGCCCGCTACTCATACCGGGTGGCACAGTAGCTTGCCGATAAATAAGGCATTTAATTTTTACCCTTTAATCTAAGCTTAGTTGCCTGCCAGTGTGTGTCAGGCCGACTTCCACTGACTGTAGTGTGCCCACTGCCATTGCCCACCACTCGTACCGGGTGGCACAGTAGCTTGCAGATAAATAAGGCATTTCATTTTTACCCTTTAATCTAAGGTTAGTTGTCTGCCAGTGTTTGTCACGCCTACTTCCACTGACTGTAGTGTGCCCACTGCCAGTGCCAACAACTCATACCGGGTGGCACAGTAGCTTGCCGATAAATAAAGCATTTCATTTTTAACCTTTAATCTAAGGTTAGTTGCCTGCCAGTGTTTGTCTTGCCGATTTCCACTGACTGTAGTGTGCCCACTGCCAGTGCCCACCACTCATACCGGGTGGCACAGTAGCTTGCCGCTAAATAAGGCATTTAATTTTTACCCTGTAATCTAAGGTTAGTTGCCTGCCAGTGTTTGTCAGGCCTACTTCCTCTGACTGTAGTGTGCCCACTGCCATTGCCCACCACTCATACCGGGTGGCACAGTAGCTTGCTGATAAATAAAGCATTTCATTTTTACCCTTTAATCTAAGGTTAGTTGCCTGCCAGTGTGTGTCAGGCCAACTTCCAATGACTCTAGTGTGCCCACCTGCCAGTGCCCACCATTCATACCGGGTGGCACAGTAGCTTGCCGATAAATAAGGCATTTCATTTTTACCCTTTAATCTAAGGTTAGTTGCCTGCCAGTGTGTGTCAGGCCAACTTCCACTGACTGTAGTGTGCCCACTGCCAGTGCCCACCACTCATACCGGGTGGCACAGTAGCTTGCTGATAAATAAAGCATTTCATTTTTACCCTTTAGTCTCAATAAGTTTTTATTAAGAATTTGAAAAAAGGTGTACATACAATAAACAATGTCGATGCAACCACGACCTCATTGATACAAAATGCGACATAGAGAAATCAATGTCCATACTAGATTGAACGATACATTGAAGTCACTAGGGCACTCGCCCGAGTGCTGCCAACCTAGTGAGCTAGAAAAAAGCGGTATACATCAGTAGCATGGAGCAATTGGTCAAAACACAAAGCATCCACAAAAATGAAAGCCTCTATGGGAAAAAAGGGGGGGAGAAAAGAAGGGGGGGGGGGGAGAGAAGAAACATGGTCCAAAATATGCGTAAGACTAACACGTGGACGAATCCTCATGTGCCCTAACCACAGGGTACTATGGCAAAATAAGCTCCACCATACAAAGAGCCTAAAGGATACCCACAGGTAGAGGAGATGCAAACCTGCTCGAGATCCAAGGTAACCATCTATTATGTACTGAGATCCTGTGAGACATATCAGATGCAAAAACTAACTCGTTATGTAGATGGGAGTTAACTATCTCAGCCACAACTCTCACACTCGGGGATTCAGCATGTTTCCACTGCCTAGCAATTACCCGTTGCGCCGCTCCAAGAATGTGTGATATAACCCAACGAAACTCCTTAGAAATGCATTTGATACCCACACCCAATATAGCGAGAGCAGGGGATAGGCAAACCCGTTGACCACAAACCTCCTCCAAGACATTCAGGACAGATCCCCAAAAGCAGTGAGAGAGGGACAACTCCACCACATATGCAGAGGGGTCCCACGCGCACCACATCCTCTCCAACAGAGAGGGGAGTAACCAGGGATACAATGGGAGAGCCTGTCTGGCGTGAGATACCACCTAAGTTGAATCTTCCTCGCTTGTTCTACATGATTTATACACCTGGTGCATTTAACAGACCATAGCATAGCCGAGTTCCAGTCTTGCAGGTCAAAAGATTTGCCAAGTTCCTCCTCCCATCTCAGCATATAGGGCCTTTTGGTCCTAGTCCATTCCTCCAGTAGGAGCGAATACCACACAGAGATTTTTGACTTGCTTCGCGTTTCCGCCTCAATACCGCATAAACTGGATCCTCCTTGCTCGGGTCCCAACAAAGGGGGACCGAAGCAAGCAGATGCCGAATCTGCAGATATTGATAAAATACTGAGTTTTGCAGGTTGAATTCCGCATGTAGGAGGGGAACTCTTTCAAAGTACCTTTATCAAATATATCTCCAAGGGTGCTAATGCCAGCATTTAACCATGGAGTTATAGATATATTAGGGATGTGGTATTCCAAAGCCGACAAAGAAATGGTCTTGGCCTCTACAGGGAGGGATGGATACCGTTTTAGCAACCGTGACCATGCCCAAACTGTAGCCCGCATAGTGTCCAACATTGGGCTACCTGGGGAAGAGGTCCCAGAATCCGGGCCATCAACAGAGATCTAAGTGAGCGTCGTCTAGAAAAATTTTTCTCAATGTCAACCCATCGCAACGATTCGTCATTGGACCACCAAACTACAGCCTGGTCCAACAAATTGGCAAAATAATAATTATATAAGTTGGGAACACCCAGTCCTCCCTGTCGTAATGGAAGGAATAGAGTGTCATTAGAGACACGTCTATGCGTATTGTGCCAAATAAATTGAGTCATATCCCTCTGAAGGGCATCAATGTGACGTTTCGGGACCAACAAAGGGATACAGCTAAACTTATACAGGATTTTAGGCAAGATTAACATCTTTGCTAGATTCACCCTGGCTATCCATGAGAGGTCACATACTGAAAGTTTAGCATAATCCCTCTGGAGTTCCTGTCGAAGGCCAGAGAAATTTGTAACAACCATGTCCTGAGGGGATTGAGTGAGTTCTATTCCAAGGTATGGGAGGGAATGATCCACCCAGGAAAATGTATGCCTAGCAGAGATCTCGAGCCTCAACGAATCAGGAACCAGGATGGGAAGAATCTGTGTTTTACTGGGGTTCAGCTTATAATAAGAGACCGCCGAATACTGAGTCAAAATCTGGGAAGCAGCCTCTAGAGATTTTAATGGGGCAGACAGAGTCAAAATAACGTCATCCGCATATAACCCAATCACATGAGTCTCCTTGCCCGCCTGAATTCCCTTAATATCCGTACAAGTACGAAGGGTGGCTGCTAGGGGCTCAATTACAAGCGCAAATATTAAAGGGGAAAGAGGGCAGCCCTGCCTGGTGCCGTTAGTGATCAAGAATGGAGCCGAAAGGAAGCCCGACGCCAGAACCCTTGCCGATGGGAAAGAATATAATCCATTTACAGCCCGCAATATATTCCCTCTAAATCCAAATTTTCTCAAAACCTGGTCCAGAAACCCCCAGTGTACCCTATCAAATGCTTTTTCAGCATCGAGTGAGACAAAGACGCTGGGGGCTCTGGACCACTGAGCCAACTGAATCAGATCTATCATGCGACGGGTTCCATCGCGGCACTGTCTACCGGGCACAAATCCTACCTGATCAGACGATACCAGGCAGGGCAGCAATTTATTAATTCTAGTGGCCAATAATTTAGCAAAAGTTTTAAATCCGAATTGAGGAGAGAAATGGGTCTAAAATTGGCGGGGATGTAGGAGGCTTACCGGGCTTGGGGAGGGTGACAATAGTGGCAGACAACATCTCCGGGGAATGGAGCCAGACTCAAAGAAAAAGCAAATAACCTATCCAGAATAGGTAACAACTCCCGGTGGAACGTTTTATAGTACTCCACCGGAAGACCATCCGGACCCGGAGACTTGTTCGAAGGGGTACTCTTGATAACGTTCCATATCTCCCTTTGACCAACTGGGGCATTCAAAGCAGCCAGATCATCAGAGGATAGAACAGGAAGATCCAGAGCATCTAAAAATTTCCGAATACCCTCCGGAGTGGGCTGGGGGTGCTAACATCCTTATTTAAATTGTACAAGGAGGAATAATAGGACGCAAAGCGTCTGCTATACCCTGTGGATGCGTAATCGTATTGTTATTGAAGGATAATTTCTCTATGCGAGACTCCGCTTGTCTCCTGTTAACCCTCCTCGCCAATTGCGCCCAGCTCTATCACCCTCATGGTAGAATTTAGCTTTCAACCTTCTCAGGCACCACTCCTGTTTATACAACAGGAGGGAGCGGAGACGCGATCTAGAGTCCTTTAAGTCCTCCAGAGTAGATGCAGAGGGGCTCGTCTTATGCCTGCATTCTGCTGAGCGCAGGCTAAGCAAGGCCGCATCCAGATCAGCCGCTCGTTTTTTCTTCAAACGGGCTGCCGATTGTAGAAAAATTCCCCTCATATACGCTTTCTGTGTAAGCCAAAGAGTGGATATATTGATATCTGACGTATTGTTGAAACTCAAGAACTCAGCCAGAGCATTAGAAAAACCATTAACCCGTTCAGGACAGTTCAAGAGAAAAGGGTTCAATCGCCATTGCGGAGGAGGAGGCGAGGGCAGGCTATCATCTACAACCAGCTGTATAGGTGCATGATCTGACCACGTGGCGACTCCAATGCCCGACTCCCGCACCACATGAATCAGGCCCCTAGATATCAAAAAGAAGTCCAACCTTGCCTGTGAAAGGGAGGATGGAGAGATATATGTGTAGTCCCGCTCATCACCATGCTGGTATCTCCAGATATCATGAAAAGGAGATTCTCAGGTTATACTCTTTAAGTCTGGACGCTGTGATGAGTGGGGGGACCGAAAGTCCAAGGAACACTGGACTGGGGCATTGAAGTCACCACCTATGATCACCTCTCCCACCGCCTGTTTTTGCACCCTTTTAAGAACACGCTTACAAAATGCCTGTTGTTTACTATTAGGGGCATATACAGATACTAGCGTAAACTTAATACCGTTTATAGTACAGGAAATAAGGATAAATCTGCCAATGGGATCCCGGACGCAGGTACCCAGGGTAAACGCTACAGATGACCTGACACAGATGCACACACCAGCCCTCCGTTTCTTCACCGCAGGAGAATGAAAAATATGTGGGAAGCTCCGATGCGTGCATCTGCGCAGATCAGGTTCCAGTAAATGCGTTTCTTGGAGAAAAGCAATATCACATTTGGAATGTAGAACCTCTTTCCACAACATAGATCTCTTAAATGGGGAGTTCAACCCCCTGATATTCAAGGACAGTATTTTCATCCCCATTATGAGTATAATAAGAATAGCATATACAGACGCTGCCAGTGAGTACAATAGAAGACATCAATAGGCGCCCACATAAAGCCCATTAGATGGCACATACAACAAATACATGGACCAAGAAAAGAGGAGGGAAAGACAGAACTAAGGGAAACAAAAAACCAAACAAACAGTAACAGCAGGGCGAGAATAGCCCAGAAACAAAAGTCACACATATTCAAGGGGAAGAATAACATGACATGACCTGGGGGCAGGGATAAAGATGACAAACCATGTCCCACCACCCATGTCAAATCTCCCATATGCAATCACTTTACAGTCTCTTGACCGAAATCATACAAACAGGATCAGGCCGTGTCCCATTCAGGATCAATTCTTGCCGCATTCCGGGCCGGCGAGGAGGGAGGATAGTCCATTCCAGATGTCAGGCCCCATTCCTCCAATTTACTGGCAGCCGCTTTAGGTGAGGAGAGGGGATGCAGAATCCCGTTATAGAAAACCAAAAGCTTCACGGGGAAACCCCATCGATACTTAACATGAAGTTGTCTCAGGAGCTTAGTGATGGATCCAAACTCCCTTCTTTTGGCGAGGGTCGCTGCTGAAAGATCCGCGTATACAGAAATGCCTTTAAATAAATCCGAAGGCTCCGGGTCGCTTCGTAGCACGCGCAGGAAGGCCTCCTTAGTGGTGTAAAACCGGCGCCATTAGCGTGCAGGCCACGCCCCTCTCATTTTTACCCTTTAATCTAAGGTTAGTTGCCGGCCAGTGTGTGTCAGGCCGACTTCCACTGACTGTAGTGTGCCCACTGTCAGTGCCCACCTCTCATACCGGGTGGCACAGTAGCTTGCTGATAAATTAGGCATTTAATTTTTACCCTTTAATCTAAGCTTAGTTGCCTGCCAGTGTGTGTCAGGCCGACTTCCACTGACTGTAGTGTGCCCACTGCCAGTGCCCACCACTCATACCGGGTGGCACAGTAGCTTGCTGATAAATAAGGCATTTAATTTTTACCCTTTAATTTAAGGTTAGTTGCCTGCCAGTGTTTGTCAGGCCCACTTCCACTGAATGTAGTGTGCCCACTGCCATTGCCCACCACTCATACCGGGTGGCACAGTAGCTTGCTGATAAATAAGGCATTTCATTTTTACCCTTTAATCTAAGGTTAGTTGCCTGCCAGTGTGTGTCAGGTCAACTTCCACTGACTGTAGTGTGCCCACTGCCAGTGCCCACCACTCATACCGGGTGGCACAGTAGCTTGCCGATAAATAAGGCATTTCATTTTTACCCTTTAATCTAAGGTTAGTTGCCTGCCAGTGTGTGTCAGGCCCACTTCCACTGACTGTAGTGTGCCCACTGCCAGTGCCCACCACTCATACCGGGTGGCACAGTAGCTTGCCGATAAATAAGGCATTTCATTTTTACCCTTTAATCTAAGGTTAGTTGCCTGCCAGTGTTTGTCAGGCCCACTTCCACTGACTGTAGTGTGCCCACTGCCAGTGCCCACCACTCATACCGGGTGGCACAGTAGCTTGCCGATAAATAAGGCATTTCATTTTTACCCTTTAATCTAAGGTTAGTTGCCTGCCAGTGTGTGTCAGGCCGACTTCCACTGACTGTAGTGTGCCCACTGCCAGTGCCCACCACTCATACCGGGTGGCACAGTAGCTTGCCGATAAATAAGGCATTTCATTTTTACCCTTTAATCTAAGGTTAGTTGCCTGCCAGTGTGTGTCAGGACAACTTCCAATGACGCTAGTGTGCCCACTGCCAGTGCCCACCATATATACCGGGTGGCACAGTAGCTTGCTGATAAATAAGGCATTTAATTTTTCCCCTTTAATCTAAGGTTAATTGCCTGCCAGTGTTTGTCAGGCCCACTTCCACTGACTGTAGTGTGCCCACTGCCAGTGCCCACTACTAATACCGGGTGGCACAGTAGTTTGCCGATAAATAAGGCATTTCATTTTTACCCTTTAACCTAAGGCTAGTTGACTGCCAGTGTTTGTCAGGCCGACTTTCACTGACTGTACTGTGCCCACTGCCAGTGCCCACCACTCATACCGGGTGGCACAGTAGTTTGCCGATAAATAAGGCATTTCATTTTTACCCTTTAACCTAAGGCTAGTTGACTGCCAGTGTTTGTCAGGCCGACTTTCACTGACTGTACTGTGCCCACTGCCAGTGCCCACCACTCATACCGGGTGGCACAGTAGTTTGCCGATAAATAAGGCATTTCATTTTTACCCTTTAATCTAAGGTTAGTTGCCTGCCAGTGTATGTCAGGCCCACTTCCACTGACTGTAGTGTGCCCACTGCCAGTGCCCACCACTCATACCGGGTGGCACAGTAGTTTGCCGATAAATAAGGCATTTCATTTTTACCCTTTAATCTAAGGTTAGTTGCCTGCCAATGTGTGTCAGGCCGACTTCCACTGACAGTAGTGTGCCCAATGCCAGTGCCTACCTATCATACCGGGTGGCACAGTAGATTGCTGATAAATAGGGCATTTAATTTTTACCCTTTAATCTAAGCTGAGATGCCTGCCAATGTGTGTCAGGCCCACTTCCACTGACTGTAGTGTGCCCACTGCCAGTACCCACCACTCATACCAGGTGGCACAGTAGCTTGCCGCTAAATAAGGCATTTCATTTTTACCCTGTAATCTAAGGTTAGTTGCCTGCCAGTGTTTGTCAGGCCCACTTCCACTGAATGTAGTGTGCCCACTGCCATTGCCCACCACTCATACCGGGTGGCACAGTAGCTTGCTGATCAATAAGGGATTTCATTTTTAACCTTTAATCTAAGGTTAGTTGCCTGCCAGTGTGTGTCAGGTCAACTTCCTATGACTCTAGTGTGCCCACTGCCAGTGCCCCCCATTCATACCGGGTGGCACAGTAGCTTGCCGATAAATAAGGCATTTCATTTTTTCCCTTTAATCTAAGGTTAGTTGTCTGCCATTGTTTGTCAGGCCCACTTCCACTGACTGTAGTGTGCCCACTGCCAGTGCCCACCTCTCATACCGGGTGGCACAGTAACTGGCTGATAAATAAGGCATTTAATTTTTACCCTTTAATGTAAGCTTAATGCCTGCCAGTGTGTGTCAGGTCCACTTCCACTGACTGTAGTGTGCCCACTGCCAGTGCCCACCACTCATACCGGGTGGCACAGTAGCTTGCCGATAAATAAGGCATTTAATTTTTACCCTTTAATCTAAGGTTAGTTGCTTGCCAATGTGTGTCAGGCCGACTTCCACTGACTGTAGTGTGCCCACTGCCATTGCCCACCACTCATACCGGGTGGCACAGTAGCTTGCCGATACAAAAGGCATTTCATTTATAGCCTTTAATCTAAGGTCAGTTGCCTGCCAGTGTTTGTCATGCCCACTTCCACTGACTGTACTGTGCCCACTGCCAGTGCCCACCACTCATACCGGGTGGCACAGTATCTTGCCGATAAATAAGGCATTTAATTGTTACCCTTTAATCTAAGGTTAGTTGCTTGCCAATGTGTGTCAGGCCGACTTCCACTGACTGTAGTGTGCCCACTGCCATTGCCCACCACTCATACCGGGTGGCACAGTAGCTTGCCGATACAAAAGGCATTTCATTTATAGCCTTTAATCTAAGGTTAGTTGCCTGCCAGTGTTTGTCAGGCCCACTTCCACTGACTGTAGTGTGCCAACTGCCAGTGCCCACAACACATACCAGGTGGCACAGCAGCTTGCCGATAAATAAGGCATTTAATTGTTACCCTTTAATCTAAGGTTAGTTGCCTGCCAGTGTTTCTCAGGCTGACTTCCACTGACTGTACTGTGCCCACTGCCAGTGCCCACCACTCATACCGGGTGGCAAAGTATCTTGCCGATAAATAAGGCATTTCATTTTTACCCTTTAATCTAAGGTTAGTTGCCTGCCATTGTTTGTCAGGCCCACTTCCACTGACTGTAGTGTGCCCACTGCCAGTGCCCACCAGTCATACCGGGTGGCACAGTAGTTTGCCGATACAAAAGGCATTTCATTTATACCCTTTAATCTAAGGTTAGTTGCCTGCCAGTGTTTGTCATGCCGACTTCCACTGACTGTACTGTGTCCACTGCCAGTGCCCACCACTCATACCGGTTGGCACAGTAGCTTTCCGATAAATAAGGCATTTAATTTTTACCCTTTAATCTAAGGTTAGTTGCCTGCCAGTGTTTGTCAGGCCCACTTCCACTGAATGTAGTGTGCCGACTGCCAGTGCCCACAACACATACCGGGTGGCACAGCAGCTTGCCGATTAATAAGGCATTTAATTTTTACCCTTTAATCTAAGGTTAGTTGACTGCCAGTGTTTCTCAGGCTGACTTCCATTGACTGTACTGTGCCCACCACTCATACCGGGTGGCACAGTAGCTTGCCGATAAATAAGGCATTTCATTTTTTCCCTTTAATCTAAGGTTAGTTGCCTGCCATTGTTTGTCAGGCCCACTTCCACTGACTGTAGTGTGCCCACTGCCAGTGCCCACAACTCATACCGGGTGGCACAGCAGTTTGCCGATAAATAAGGCATATAATTGTTACCCTTTAATCTAAGGTTAGTTGACTGCCAGTGTTTGTCAAGCCGACTTCCACTGACAGTACCGTGCCCACTGCCAGTGCCCACCACTCATACCGGGTGGCAAAGTAGCTTGCCGATAAATAAGGCATTTCATTTTTACCCTTTAATCTAAGGTTAGTTGCCTGCCAGTGTGTGTCAGGACAACTTCCAATGACGCTAGTGTGCCCACTGCCAGTGCCCACCACTCATACCGGTTGGCACAGTAGCTTGCGGATAAATAAGGCATATAATTTTTACCCTTTAATCTAAGGTTAGTTGCTTGCCAATGTGTGTCAGGCCGACTTCCACTGACTGTAGTGTGCCCACTGCCATTGCCCACCACTCATACCGGGTGGCACAGTAGCTTGCCGATAAATAAGGCATTTCATTTTTACCCTTTAATCTAAGGTTAGTTGCCTGCCAGTGTTTGTCAGGCCCACTTCCACTGACTGTACTGTGCCGACTGCCAGTGTCCACAACACATACCGGGTGGCACAGTAGCTTTCCGATAAATAGGGCATTTAATTTTTACCGTTTAATCTAAGGTTAGTTGCCTGCCAGTGTTTCTCAGGCTGACTTCCACTGACTGTAGTGTGCCCACTGCCATTGCCCACCAGTCATACCGGGTGGCACAGTAGCTTGCCGATACAAAAGGCATTTCATTTATACCCTTTAATCTAAGGTTAGTTGCCTGCCAGTGTTTGTCATGCCGACTTCCACTGACTGTACTGTGCCCACTGCCAGTGCCCACCACTCATATCGGGTGGCACAGTAGCTTTCCGATAAATAAGGCATTTAATTTTTACCCTTTAATCTAAGGTTAGTTGCCTGCCAGTGTTTCTCAGGCTGACTTCCACTGACTGTACTGTGCCCACTGCCAGTGCCCACCACTCATACCGGGTGGCACAGTAGCTTGCCGATAAATAAGGCAATTAATTTTTACCCTTTAATCTAAAGTTTGTTGCCTGCCAGTGAGTGTCAGGCCGACTTCCACTGACTGTAGTGTGCCCACTGCCAGTGCCCACCTCTCATACCGGGTGGCACAGTAGCTGGCTGATAAATAAGGCATTTAATTTTTACCCTTTAATGTAAGCTTAGTTGTCTGCCAGTGTGTGTCAGGTCCACTTCCACTGACTGTAGTGTGCCCACTGCCAGTGCCCACCACTCATACCGGGTGGCACAGTAGCTTGCCGATAAATAAGGCATTTAATTTTTACCCTTTAATCTAAGGTTAGTTGACTGCCAGTGTTTCTCAGGCTGACTTCCATTGACTGTACTGTGCCCACTGCCAGTGCCCACCACTCATACCGGGTGGCACAGTAGCTTGCCGATAAATAAGGCAATTAATTTTTACCCTTTGATCTAAAGTTAGTTGCCTGCCAGTGAGTGTCAGGCCGACTTCCACTGACTGTAGTGTGCCCACTGCCAGTGCCCACCACTCATACCGGGTGGCACAGTAGCTTGCCGATAAATAAGGCATTCCATTTTACCCTATAATCTAAGGTTAGTTGCCGTCCAGTGTGTGTCAGGCCGACTTCCACTGGCTGTAGTGTGCCCACTGCCAGTGCCCACCACTCATACCGGGTGGCATGGTAGCTTGCCGCTATATAAGGCATTTCATTTTTACCCTTTAATTTAAGGTTAGTTGCCTGCCAGTGTGTGTCAGGCCGACTTCCACTGACTGTAGTGTGCCCAATGCCAGTGCCCACCTCTCATACCGGGTGGCACAGTATCTTGCTGATAAAAAAGGCATTTAATTTTTACTGTTAATCTAAGCTTAGTTGCCTGCCAGTGTTTGTCAGGCCGACTTCCAATGACTGTAGTGTGCCCACTGCCATTGCCCACCACTCATACTGGGTGGCACAGTAGCTTGCCGATAAATAAGGCATTTCATTTATACCCTTTAATCTAAGGTTAGTTGCCTGCCAGTGTGTGTCAGGCCGACTTCCACTGGCTGTAGTGTGCCCACTGCCAGTGCCCACCACTCATACCGGGTGGCACAGTAGCTTGCCTATAAATAAGGCATTTCAGTTTTACCCTTTAATCTAAGGTTAGTTGCCTGTCAGTGTGTGTCAGGCCCACTTCCACTGACTGTAGTGTGCCCACTGCCAGTGCCCAACACTCATACCGGGTGGCACAGCAGCTTGCCGATAAATAAGGCATTTTATTTTTACCCATTAATCTAAGGTTAGTTGCCTGCCAGTGTGTGTCAGGCCAACTTCCACTGACTCTAGTGTGCCCACTGCCAGTACCCACCATTCATACCGGGTGGCACAGTAGCTTGCTGATAAATAAGGCATTTCATTTTTACCCATTAATCTAAGGTTAGTTGCCTGCCAGTGTGTGTCAGGCCCACTTCCACTGACTGTAGTGTGCCCACTGCCAGTGCCCACAACTCATACCGAGTGGCACAGCAGCTTGCCAAAAAATAAGGCATATAATTTTTACCCTTTAACCCAAGGTTAGTTGACTGCCAGTGTTTGTCAGGCCGACTTCCACTGACTGTACTGTGCCCACCACTCATAACGGGTGGCACAGTAGTTTGCGGATAAATTAGGCATTTCATTTTTCCCCTTTAATCTAAGGTTAGTTGCCTGCCAGTGTGTGTCAGGTCCACTTCCACTGACTGTAGTGTGCTCACTGACAGTGCCCACCACTCATACCGGGTGGCACAGTTGCTTGCCGATAAATAAGGCATTTAATTTTTACCCCTTAATCTAAGGTTAGTTGCCTGCCAGTGTGTGTCAGGCCGACTTCCACTGACTGTAGTGTGCCCACTGCCAGTGCCCACCACTCATACCGGGTGGCACAGTAGCTTGCCGATAAATAAGGCATTTCATTTTTACCCTATTATCTAAGGTTAGTTGCCTGCCAGTGTGTGTCAGGCCGACTTCCACTGACTGTAGTGTGCCCACTGCCAGTGCCCACCACTCATACTGGGTGGCACAGTAGCTTGCCGATAAATAAGGCATTTAATTTTTATCCTTTAATCTAAGGTTAGTTGCCTGCCAGTGTGTGTTAGGCAGACTTCCATTGACTGTAGTGTGCCCACTGCCAGTGCCCACTACTCATACCGGATGGCACAGTAGCTTGCCAATAAATAAGGCATTTCATTTTTACCCTTTAATCTATGGTTAGTTGCCTGCCAGTGTTTGTTAGGCCCACTTCCACTGACTGTATTGTGTCCACTAACAGTGCCCACCACTCATACCAAGTGGCACAGTAGCTTGCCTATACATAAGGCATTTCATTTTTACCCTTTAATCTAAGGTTAGTTGTCTGCCAGTGTGTGTCAGGCCCACTTCCACTGACTGTAGTGTGCCCACTACCTGTGCCCACCACTCATACCGGGTTGCACAGTACCTTGCACAAATAGTACCACCAATAAAAAAAAAAAAAATGTCAGGCAGAGGCAAGCCACCCCACAGGGGCCGTCGTGGTGCTGTGATTTCCTTTGGCCCTAGAATAATGCCCAGTGTTCAGAGGCCACATACCCTGAACTCGAAAAATTCTGAGGACATTGTTGTCTGGCTTACACAGGACACCCAATCTTATACAGCTTTCGCTCGGAACCTTGACTCACCATCCTCCTCCAGCTCAGCTTCGGGCACCTCTTAAGTTACCACTCGCCCACCTGCCACCACCACCAACACCAGCACCACAGCCACTTCATTTGATCTGTCAGAAGATTTATTTAGTTGGAAGAAATGAGTGATGCGCAACCATTATTGCCAGAGAATGTAGATAACAGGGATATGTCTCAGTCAGGCAGCATTACACACATGAACGTACGGTGTGATGATGATGTTGTACCCGCTGCTGCTTCCTTTGCTGAATTGTCAGATACAAGTGAATCGGTTGATGATGACGAAGTGTCCGTGGATGTCACGTGGGTGCCCGCTCGAAGAGAAGAAGAACGGGGGGAAAGTTCAGATGGGGAGACAGAGAGGAGGAGGAGACGAGTTGGAAGCAGGAGGAGGTTGTCGCAAGGAGCTAGTGGCACAGTCAGACAGCATGTATCGGCACCCGGGGTTAGCCAGACAGCATGCCAATCAACACATGCTGTTGCCACCACCAGAATGCCGTCATTGCAAAGCTCAGCATTGTGGCATTTGTTTTGTGTGTCTGCCTCTGATAACAGCGATGCCATTTGCAACCTGTGTCAAAAGAAACTGAGTCATGGGAAGTCCAACACCCACCTAGGTACAACTGCTTTGCGAAGGCACATGATCTTACATCACAAACTCCTATGGGATCAACACATGAGTACAAGCAGCACACAAACTCAAAGCCACCATGCTCCTCCTGGTCCAGCATCTTCAGCTACGTCAACCACTGCTGTCCTCCCTGCCCCCTCTCAACCACCCGCCACTCCGCCTCTCACCTTCAGCAGTTCCTGCTCATCTGCCCACAGTCAGGTGTCTGTCAAGGAAATGTTTGAGCGTAAAAAGCCAATGTCACAGAGTCACCCCCTTGCCCGGCGTCCTACAGCTGGCTTGACGGAACACTTAGCCCGCCAGATTTTACCATACCAGATGGTGGAGTCTGAGGCCTTCAAAAAATTTGTCGCTATTGGGACACCACAGTGGAAGGTACCCAGAAAACTATTTTTTTCAAAAAAGGCAATCCCAAACCTCTACTATGTTATTGAAAAGGAAGTCATGGCATCTCTGGCATACAGTGTTGGGGCAAGGGTCCATCTGACCACTGATACCTGGTCTGCAAAGCACGGTCAGGGCAGGTATTATTATTATTATTATTATTATTATTATTATTATTATTATTTTTAGAGCGCCATTCATTCCATAGCGCTGTACATATCATAAGCGGTGCACATACATAATAAGGCAATAGCCTTAAGCATGAACGAGACAAGTTACAGACTGGTACAGAAGGACAGAGGGCCCTGCCCGTGAGGGCTTACAATCTACGTGGTATGGGGGATGGAGACAGTAGGCGTGGGTGAAGCTGGTCATGGCGGTATAGAAGCAGCAGTGTCACTAGTCGTAGGCTTGTCTGAAGAGGTGGGTTTTCAGGTTGCTTTTGAAGGATTCCACTGTAGGTGAGAGTCTGATATGTTGGGGTAGCGAGTTCCAGAGTATAGGGGATGCACGGGAGAAATCCTGGAGGCGAGTGTGGGAAGAGGTGATAAGAGGAGAGGAGAGAAGGAGGTCCTGTGAGGATCGAAGATTGCGTGTGGGGATGTATCGGGAAGTAGCTCAGAGATGTAGGGAGGGGACCGATTGTGGACGGCCTTGTATGTGTGGGTTAGTATTTTAAACTGAATTCGCTAGGCAATGGGGAGCCAGTGCAGGGACTGGCAGAGGGGAGATGCAGAGGAGTAACGGGGGAGAGATGGATTAGTCGGGCAGCAGAGTTGAGGATAGATTGTAGGGGTGCGAGAGAGCTAGATGGAAGGCCACAGAGGAGAATGTTGCAGTAGTCTAGGCGGGAGATGATGAGGGAATGTATAAGCATTTTTGCCGATTCAAAGTTGAGGAAAGGGCGGATGCGGGAGATGTTTTTGAGTTGGAAACGGCAGGTGGTGGAAAGGGCTTGGATGTGTGGTCGGAAGGAGAGGGCAGAATCCAAGGTCACCCAAGGCAGCGGACTTGGCTGACCGGGAGAGTGTGCAGTCATTGATTGTGATAGATATGTCTGTTGGGGGAGTGAGCAAGATGGGGGAAAGATGATAAATTCTGTTTTATCCATATTAAGTTTTAGAAAGCGAGAGGAAAAGAAGGAGGATATGCGAGATAGGCATTGTGGGATTCTGGATAGTAAGGTTGTGATGTCTGGACCAGAGAGGTAGATTTGTGTGTCGTCAGCATAAAAGTGATACTGGAAACCATGGGACTCTATAAGCTGTCCCAGGCCGAAGGTGTAGATAGAGAAGAGCAGGGGTCCTAGTACGGAGCCTTACGGGACACCAACAGAGAAGGAGTGAGACGAGGAGGTGGCGTGAGAGTGGGAGACGCTAAATGTCCGGTCTGTGAGGTATGATGTGATCCAAGAGAGGGCCAGGTCAGTGATGCCAAGAGATGAGAGAGTTTGTAACAGAAGGGAGTGGTCGACAGTGTCAAAGGCAGAGGACAAGTCAAGTAGAAGGAGGACAGAGTAATGTTTTTTGGTTTTGGCAAGTAGTAGGTCATTGGTGACTTTGGTGAGGGCAGTCTCGGTTGAGTGGTGGGGTCGGAAGCCAGATTGTAGCCGGTCAAAGAGGGAGCAGGAGGAGAGGTGAGAGGACAGTTCAGAATGGACATGTTGCTCAAGTAGCTTTGAGGCATATGGAAGAAGTGATATGGGGCGATAACTGGACAAAGAAGATGGGTCAAGTGATGGCTTTTTGAGGATGGGTGTAATTGTAGCATGTTTAAAAGCAGAGGGGAAGAGACCAGAAGTTAGTGATAGGTTGAAGAGATGAGTTAGGGCTGGAATAAACACTGTGGTGAGGTTAGGGATGAGGTGGGATGGGATTGGGTCAAGTGCACAGGTGGTGAGATGGGATTTGGAGAGTAGAGTGGAGAGTTTTTCTTCTGTAATAGCGGAGAAGCTGGTTTTGGGTGAAGAGGACAGAGCAGCTGTGTGGAGGGTCTGTGGAGACTGTGTGTTGAAGCTTCTCTGATGTTGACTATCTTTGTTTGAAGAATGTGGCGAAATCCTCAGCTGAGATGAGAGGAGAGGGTGGGGGCGCTGGTGGACGGAGAAGAGAATTAAAGGTGTTAAAAAGTTGTTTTGGGTTGTGGGATAGGGAAGATATGAGAGATGAGAAGTAGGCCTGTTTTGCATCAGCAAGTGAGGATTTGAAAATGAGGAGGGATTGCTTGTATGCGGTGAATTCATCTTTAGAATGGGATTTCTTCCATCGCCGCTCTGCAGCCCTGGAAGCTTGTCTGAGATTTTTGGTCAGGTCGGTATGCCAGGGTTGTCTGTTGATTTTTCTGGTTTTGTTGTGTGTAAGTGGGGCAATAGTGTCCAGAGTTGCACTTATTGTGGTGTTATATAGGGTGGTGGCAGTATCTGGGTCTTGGAGGGAAAAATTGAAGAGAGCGGCAGAAGAGAGTCGGAGAGCAAGCGAAAGTCAAGATGTTTAAGGTTCCTACGGGGATGTGTTAATGTGTGGACCGAGGGAGCAGCAGAAGAGACCAGTGAAGAGAAGGTGAGTAGGTTGTGGTCGGATAGGGGAGAGGCGAATTAGAAAGGTTAGA
This sequence comes from Bufotes viridis, assembly GCA_033119425.1. Classification (NCBI taxonomy): domain Eukaryota; kingdom Metazoa; phylum Chordata; class Amphibia; order Anura; family Bufonidae; genus Bufotes; species Bufotes viridis. Next base: position 89,063,775 of record CM065596.1, on the reverse strand, counting down.
TAGGGAGCAGAGGCGGGTAAAGATAAGATCCAGAGTGTGACCATCTCTGTGTGTGGGAGCGGAAGACCACTGTGAGAGGCCGAAGGAGGAAGAGAGCGATAGGAGTTTAGAGGCGGCTGAGTGGCAGGTGTCAATGGGGATGTTGAAGTCACCTATGATGATAGTGGGGATGTCAGCAGAAAGAAAGTGTAGGAGCCAGGTGTTAAAGTGGTCAAGAAAGATGGTGGCTGGGCCTGGGGGCGGTAAATAACAGCTACTTGGAGGTTGGAGGGAGAGTAGATGCGAACAGAGTGTACTTCAAATGAAGTGGGTGCAATGGAGGGCGGCAGTGGAGTTGGGCTGTAGGAGCAGGTATCTGATAGGAGAAGACCAACTCCTCCACCATGTTTGCTGCCAGGGCGGGGGGTGTGAGTGAAATGAAATCCACTATACGAGAGTGCAGCAGGGGAGGAGGTGTCGGACGGTGTCAGCCATGTTTCTGTGAGACCCAGAAAGGAAAGTTTTTGAGAGATAAAGAGATCATGAATGTAGGAGAGTTTGTTACAGACAGAGCGAAGCGCTCCATAATGCTCCTGAAAGAGGAGCCAAAGGAGCAGGGGTGAGACGAATGGTTATTAGGTTTAAGGGGTTGCAGAAATTTGTGGAATGAGATTTGTAGTAGGAGGTAGAGGTGATAGTGGGGATTTGCTGAGGGGGGCCTGGATTTGGTGAGATATCACCAGCAATAAGGAGAAGCAGAGAAAGTGTTAGTAGGTGAGAAAAAGAAAGGGCAGGAGGTATATGTGTGTGTTTGGGAAGGAAGTGTTTTACATTGCCAAACAAGTTTGTGCAATCAGTCAGATGAGAAGGTAAGATGGAGGGAGATATGAATAGTTCCTTGCTGGGAGGATGGATGTGGGGGTATTTTAGGAGGTTTATGAAAAGTGGGAAGAGTAAGATGAAAAAGTGAAACATTGTTTACATTAACTTTTTTGTAGTTACCTTTGGGTCCCTTCTGGTTCAATTCTGGTATAATTCGGTCTCAGCACTTAGAATGTTGCACTTTGAAGATGTTGCATGTTGGAATGACCAAGGTCTGGAATGACCTAAGAACTTAGATTTATACCACTCAGTGTTCAATCAGGTGTGAACAAGAGGGGAGGGGGCTACTTATGGCCTAATCAAGGGAGGACCAGATACAGAAATAGTCAATGTAAACAAATACTCAATAAATCCAGCAGGGAAAGAGACATTAATGCTTCAGAGTAGACATACCAAGCAATGTGAAGGAAACAGGAGGGGTGTGGACGATATCAGACTCTGGGAAAGCTGGATGTAGCAGTTAGCTTCAGAGTAGACATACCTGGAGAGGAGAGAATTGGGTGATGGTCAGTAGGCAGTGATGACAAGGTGGATTCCATATCCATAATATTAAATTCTGGTATAATTCGGTCTCAGCACTTAGAATGTTGCACTTTGAAGATGTTGCATGTTGGAATGACCAAGGTCTGGAATGACCTAAGAACTTAGATTTATACCACTCAGTGTTCAATCAGGTGTGAACAAGAGGGGAGGGGGCTACTTATGGCCTAATCAAGGGAGGACCAGATACAGAAATAGTCAATGTAAACAAATACTCAATAAATCCAGCAGGGAAAGAGACATTAATGCTTCAGAGTAGACATACCAAGCAATGTGAAGGAAACAGGAGGGGTGTGGACGATATCAGACTCTGGGAAAGCTGGATGTAGCAGTTAGCTTCAGAGTAGACATACCTGGAGAGGAGAGAATTGGGTGATGGTCAGTAGGCAGTGATGACAAGGTGGATTCCATATCCATAATATTAAATTCTGGTATAATTCGGTCTCAGCACTTAGAATGTTGCACTTTGAAGATGTTGCATGTTGGAATGACCAAGGTCTGGAATGACCTAAGAACTTAGATTTATACCACTCAGTGTTCAATCAGGTGTGAACAAGAGGGGAGGGGGCTACTTATGGCCTAATCAAGGGAGGACCAGATACAGAAATAGTCAATGTAAACAAATACTCAATAAATCCAGCAGGGAAAGAGACATTAATGCTTCAGAGTAGACATACCAAGCAATGTGAAGGAAACAGGAGGGGTGTGGACGATATCAGACTCTGGGAAAGCTGGATGTAGCAGTTCGCTTCAGAGTAGACATACCTGGAGAGGAGAGAATTGGGTGATGGTCAGTAGGCAGTGATGACAAGGTGGATTCCATATCCATAATATTAAATTCTGGTATAATTCGGTCTCAGCACTTAGAATGTTGCACTTTGAAGATGTTGCATGTTGGAATGACCAAGGTCTGGAATGACCTAAGAACTTAGATTTATACCACTCAGTGTTCAATCAGGTGTGAACAAGAGGGAGGGGGCTACTTATGGCCTAATCAAGGGAGGACCAGATACAGAAATAGTCAATGTAAACAAATACTCAATAAATCCAGCAGGGAAAGAGACATTAATGCTTCAGAGTAGACATACCAAGCAATGTGAAGGAAACAGGAGGGGTGTGGACGATATCAGACTCTGGGAAAGCTGGATGTAGCAGTTCGCTTCAGAGTAGACATACCTGGAGAGGAGAGAATTGGGTGATGGTCAGTAGGCAGTGATGACAAGGTGGATTCCATATCCATAATATTAAATTCTGGTATAATTCGGTCTCAGCACTTAGAATGTTGCACTTTGAAGATGTTGCATGTTGGAATGACCAAGGTCTGGAATGACCTAAGAACTTAGATTTATACCACTCAGTGTTCAATCAGGTGTGAACAAGAGGGAGGGGGCTACTTATGGCCTAATCAAGGGAGGACCAGATACAGAAATAGTCAATGTAAACAAATACTCAATAAATCCAGCAGGGAAAGAGACATTAATGCTTCAGAGTAGACATACCAAGCAATGTGAAGGAAACAGGAGGGGTGTGGACGATATCAGACTCTGGGAAAGCTGGATGTAGCAGTTAGCTTCAGAGTAGACATACCTGGAGAGGAGAGAATTGGGTGATGGTCAGTAGGCAGTGATGACAAGGTGGATTCCATATCCATAATATTAAATTCTGGTATAATTCGGTCTCAGCACTTAGAATGTTGCACTTTGAAGATGTTGCATGTTGGAATGACCAAGGTCTGGAATGACCTAAGAACTTAGATTTATACCACTCAGTGTTCAATCAGGTGTGAACAAGAGGGGAGGGGGCTACTTATGGCCTAATCAAGGGAGGACCAGATACAGAAATAGTCAATGTAAACAAATACTCAATAAATCCAGCAGGGAAAGAGACATTAATGCTTCAGAGTAGACATACCAAGCAATGTGAAGGAAACAGGAGGGGTGTGGACGATATCAGACTCTGGGAAAGCTGGATGTAGCAGTTAGCTTCAGAGTAGACATACCTGGAGAGGAGAGAATTGGGTGATGGTCAGTAGGCAGTGATGACAAGGTGGATTCCATATCCATAATATTAAATTCTGGTATAATTCGGTCTCAGCACTTAGAATGTTGCACTTTGAAGATGTTGCATGTTGGAATGACCAAGGTCTGGAATGACCTAAGAACTTAGATTTATACCACTCAGTGTTCAATCAGGTGTGAACAAGAGGGGAGGGGGCTACTTATGGCCTAATCAAGGAGGACCAGATACAGAAATAGTCAATGTAAACAAATACTCAATAAATCCAGCAGGGAAAGAGACATTAATGCTTCAGAGTAGACATACCAAGCAATGTGAAGGAAACAGGAGGGGTGTGGACGATATCAGACTCTGGGAAAGCTGGATGTAGCAGTTAGCTTCAGAGTAGACATACCTGGAGAGGAGAGAATTGGGTGATGGTCAGTAGGCAGTGATGACAAGGTGGATTCCATATCCATAATATTAAATTCTGGTATAATTCGGTCTCAGCACTTAGAATGTTGCACTTTGAAGATGTTGCATGTTGGAATGACCAAGGTCTGGAATGACCTAAGAACTTAGATTTATACCACTCAGTGTTCAATCAGGTGTGAACAAGAGGGGAGGGGGCTACTTATGGCCTAATCAAGGGAGGACCAGATACAGAAATAGTCAATGTAAACAAATACTCAATAAATCCAGCAGGGAAAGAGACATTAATGCTTCAGAGTAGACATACCAAGCAATGTGAAGGAAACAGGAGGGGTGTGGACGATATCAGACTCTGGGAAAGCTGGATGTAGCAGTTAGCTTCAGAGTAGACATACCTGGAGAGGAGAGAATTGGGTGATGGTCAGTAGGCAGTGATGACAAGGTGGATTCCATATCCATAATATTAAATTCTGGTATAATTCGGTCTCAGCACTTAGAATGTTGCACTTTGAAGATGTTGCATGTTGGAATGACCAAGGTCTGGAATGACCTAAGAACTTAGATTTATACCACTCAGTGTTCAATCAGGTGTGAACAAGAGGGAGGGGGCTACTTATGGCCTAATCAAGGGAGGACCAGATACAGAAATAGTCAATGTAAACAAATACTCAATAAATCCAGCAGGGAAAGAGACATTAATGCTTCAGAGTAGACATACCAAGCAATGTGAAGGAAACAGGAGGGTGTGGACGATATCAGACTCTGGGAAAGCTGGATGTAGCAGTTAGCTTCAGAGTAGACATACCAAGCAATGTGAAGGAAACAGGAGGGGTGTGGACGATATCAGACTCTGGGAAAGCTGGATGTAGCAGTTAGCTTCAGAGTAGACATACCTGGAGAGGAGAGAATTGGGTGATGGTCAGTAGGCAGTGATGACAAGGTGGATTCCATATCCATAATATTAAATTCTGGTATAATTCGGTCTCAGCACTTAGAATGTTGCACTTTGAAGATGTTGCATTTTGGAATGACCAAGGTCTGGAATGACCTAACAACTTAGATTTATACCACTCAGTGTTCAATCAGGTGTGAACAAGAGGGGAGGGGCTACTTATGGCCTAATCAAGGGAGGACCAGATACAGAAATAGTCAATGTAAACAAATACTCAATAAATCCAGCAGGGAAAGAGACATTAATGCTTCAGAGTAGACATACCAAGCAATGTGAAGGAAACAGGAGGGGTGTGGACGATATCAGACTCTGGGAAAGCTGGATGTAGCAGTTAGCTTCAGAGTAGACATACCAAGCAATGTGAAGGAAACAGGAGGGGTGTGGACGATATCAGACTCTGGGAAAGCTGGATGTAGCAGTTAGCTTCAGAGTAGACATAC
>CM065596.1:88329419-88344419 GCA_033119425.1 Bufotes viridis | reverse complement strand
ACAATAAGAAAAAAAAATGTTTGGCCCAATGTATTGATTTCAAATTCAGGCCTTTTTTTTACAGGCACCTAACACTATCTGCCTATTTATTTATGTAGCGTATTACACTAATCCAGGCACAGCAGTAACCACTGGTTTTGGGGAATATCTCTTTTAGGGCTAGTATTTAGGCCCTGGATGAAAGGTTATTTTCCTTTTATGGACAGATTTACACTTGGAGATGCACAGTAGCGTGTGAAAAAATATGTAGGATTATGCCTTCAGCAATTGTATTTTAACACTTTGTGTAATATACCCTTTAACCGACAGAAATACAATGGGAGATGCACGGTAGCGTGTGAAGTTATTGAGGATGACCCTCTCAGCACTTGTATATACACCTTGAGTGTAATATACCTTTTTACGGACAGATTAACACTTGGCCTGCAACAGCTGGAACACCAGATTCAGGGTATTGCTATATTTGCAAGTGAATTTAACCCCAGAACAAAATATATGTTTTGGTGGACACTATGATACTTTGCCAGCCAGTGCTGGGACACCAGAATCAGGGTATTGCTATTTTGGCAATTAAATTTCACTCCAGAACAAAATACATGTTTTGGCGGACACCATTATACTTTGCCAGCCAGTGCTGGGACGCCAGATTCAGGGTATTGCTATTTTGGCAAGTGAATTTTACCCGAGAACAAAATATATGTTTTGGCGGACACTATTATACAATGCCAGCAAGTGCTGGGACACCAGATTCAGGGTATTGCTATTTTGGCAATGGAATTTCACCCCAGAACAAAATATACCCTGTTACAGACAGATTTAAACTGCAACTGCTGGAACACCAGATTCAGGGTATTGCTATTTTGGCAATTGAATTTCACCCCAGAACAAAATATATGTTTTGGCGGACACTATTATACTTTGCCAGCCAGTGTTTGTCAGGCCGACTTCCACTGACTGTAGTGTGCCCACTGCCAGTGCCCACCACTCGTACCGGGTCCCACAGTAGCTTGACGATATAAAAGGCATTACATTTTTACCCTTGAATCTAAGGATAGTTGCCTGCCAGTGTGTGTCAGGCCGACTTCCACTGACTGTAGTGTGCCCACTGCCAGTGCCCACCACTCATACCGGGTGGCACAGTAGCTTGCCGATAAATAAGGCATTTAATTTTTAACCCTTAATCTAAGGTTAGTTGCCTACCAGTGTGTGTCAGGTACACTTTTATTGACTGTAATGTGCCCACTGCCAGTGCCTACCACTCATACCGGGTGGCACAGTAGCTTGCCGATAAATAAGGCATTTAATTTTTACCCTTTAATCTAAGGTTAGTTGCCTACCAGTGTTTGTCAGGCCCAATTCCACTGACTGTAGTGTGCCCACTGCCAGTGCCCACCACTCATACCGGGTGTCACAGTAGCTTGCCGATAAATAAGGCATTTAATTTTTACCCTTTATTCTAAGGTTAGTTGCCTGCCAATGTTTGTCAGGTCCACTTCCACTGACTGTAGTGTGCCCACTGCCATTGCCCACCACTCATACCGGGTAGCACAGTAGCTTGCTGATAAATAAGGCATTTCATTTTTACCCTTTAATCTAAGGTTAGTTGCCTGCCAGTGTGTGTCAGGCCCACTTACACTGACTGTAGTGTGCCCATTGCCAGTGCACACCACTCATACTGGGTGGCACAGTAGCTTGCCGATAAATAAGGCATTTAATTTTTACCCTTTAATCTAAGGTTAGTTGCCTGGCAGTTTTTGTCATGACGACTTCCACTGACTGTAGTGTGCCCACTGCCAGTGCCCACCACTCATGCCGGGTCCCACAGTAGCTTGATGATTAATAAGGCATTTCATTTTTACCCTTTAATCTAAGGTTAGCTGCCTGCCAGTGTTTGTCAGGCCGAATTCCACTGACTGTAGTGTGCCCACTGCCAGTGCCCACCACTCATACTGGGTGGCACAGTAGCTTGCCGATAAATAGGGCATTTAATTTTTACCCTTTAATCTAAGGTTAGCTACCTGCGAGTGTTTGTCAGGCCGATTTCCACTGACTGTAGTGTGCCCACTGCCAGTGCCCATCACTCATACCCGGTGTCACAGTAGCTTGCCGATAAATTAGTCATTTAATATTTACCCTTTAATCTAAGGTTAGTTGCCTGACAGTGTTTGTCAGGCCCACTTCCACTGACTGTAGGATGCCCACTGCCAGTGCCCACCACTCATACCGGGTGGCACAGTAGCTTGCCAATAGATAAGGCATTTAATTTTTACCCTTTAATCTAAGGTTAGTTGCCTGCCAGTGTGTGTCAGGCCCACTTCCACTGACTGTAGTGTGCCCACTGCCAGTGCCCACCACTCATACCGGGTGGCACAGTAGATTGCCGGTAAATAAGGCATTTAATTTTTACCCTTTAATCTAAGGTTAGTTGCTTGCCAGTGTTTGTCAGGCCCACTTCCACTGACTGTCGTGTGCTCACTGCCATTGCCCACCACTCATACTGGGTGGCACAATAGCTTGCTGATAAATAAGGCATTTCATTTTTACCCTTTAATCTAAGGTTAGTTGACTGCCAGTGTGTGTCAGGCCCACTTCCACTGACTGTCGTGTGCTCACTGCCAGTGCCCACCACTCATACCGGGTGTCACAGTAGCTTGCCAATAAATAAGGCCTTTCATTTTTACCCTTTAATCTAAGGTTAGTTGCCTTCCAGTGTTTGTCAGGCCCACTTCCACTGACTGTAGTGTGCCCACTGCCAGTGCCAACAACTTATACCGGGTGGCACAGTAGCTTGCCGATAAACAAGGCATTTAATTTTTACCCTTTAATATAAGGTTAGTTGCCTGCCAATGTTTGTCAGGCCGACTTCCACTGACTGTAGTGTGCCCGCTCCCAGTGCCCACCACTCATACCGGGTCCCACAGTAGCTTGACGATAAATAAGGCATTTCATTTTTACCCTTTAATCTAAGGTTAGTTGTCTACCAGTGTTTGTCAGGCCGAATTCCACTGACTGTAGTGTGCCCACTGCCATTGCCCACCAGTCATACCGGGTGGCACAGTAGCTTGCCGATAAATAAGGCATTTAATTTTTACCCTTTAATCTAAGGTTAGTTGCCTGGCAGTGTTTGTCATGACGACTTCCACTGACTGTAGTGTGCCCACTGCCAGTGCCCGCCACTCATACCGGGTGGCACAGTAGCTTGCCAATAAATAAGGCATTTCATTTTTACCCTTTAATCTAAGGTTAGTTGCCTGCCAGTGTTTGTCAGGCCCACTTCCGCTGACTGTAGTGTGCCCACTGCCAGTGCCCACCACTCATACCAGGTGGCACAGTAGCTTGCAGATAAATAAGGCATTTCTTTTTTACCCTTTAATCTAAGGTTAGTTGCTTGCCAGTGTGTGTCAGGCCCACTTCCACTGACTGTAGTGCGCCCACTGCCAGTGCCCACCACTTATACCGGGTGGCACAGTAGCTCTCCGATAAATAAGGCATTTCATTTTTACCCTTTAATCTAAGGTTAGTTGCCTGCCAGTGTTTGTTAGGCTCACTTCCACTGACTGTAAAGTGCCCACCCCTCATACCGGGGGGCACAGTAGCTTGCCGATAAATAAGGCATTTCATTTTTACCCTTTATTCTCAGGTTAGTTGCCTGCCAGTGTTTGTCAGGCCCACTTCCACTGACTGTAGTGTGCCCACTGCCAGTGCCCACCACTCATAACGGGTGGCACAGTAGCTTGCCGATAAATAAGGCATTTCATTTTTACCCTTTAATCTAAGGTTAATAGCGTGCCAGTGTGTGTCTGGCCGATTTCCACTGACTGTAGTGTGACAACTGCCAGTGCCCACCACTCATACCGGGTGGCACAGTAGCTTGCCGCTAAATAAGGTATTTAATTTTTACCCTGTAATCTAAGGTTAGTTGCCTGCCAGTGTTTGTCAGGCCCACTTCCACTGACTGTAGTGTGCCCACTGCCATTGCCCACCACTCATACCGGGTGGCACATTAGCATGCTGATAAATAAAGCATTTCATTTTTACCCTTTAATCTAAGGTTAGTTGCCGGCCAGTGTGTGTCAGGCCGACTTCCACTGACTGTAGTGTGCCCACTGCCATTGCCCACCACTCATACCGGGTGGCACAGTAGCTTGCCGATAAATAAGGCATTTAATTTTTACCCTTTAATCTAAGGTTAGTTGCCTGCCAGTGTTTGTCAGGCCCACTTGCACTGACTGTAGTGTGCCCAATGCCAGTGCCCACAACTCTTACTGGGTGGCACAGCAGCTTGCCAATAAATAAGGCATTTAATTTTTACCCTTTAATCTAAGGACAATTGACTGCTAGTGTTAGTCAGGCCGACTTCCACTGACTATACTGTGCCCACTGTCAGTGCCCACCACTCATACAGGGTGGCACAGTAGCTTGCCGATAAATAAGGCATTTCATTTTTACCTTTTAATCTAAGGTTAGTTGCCTGCCAGTGTGTTTCAGCTCCACTACCACTGACTGTAGTGTGCCCACTGCCAGTGCCCACCACTCATACCGGGTGGCACAGTAGCTTGCCGATAAATAAGGCATTTAATTTTTACCATTTAATCTAAAGTTAGTTGCCTGCCAGTGTGTGTCAGGCCGACTTCCACTGACTGTAGTGTGCCCACTGCCAGTGCCCACCACTCATACCGTGTGGCACAGTAGCTTGCCGATAAATAAGGCATTTAATTTTTACCCTTTAATCTAAGGTTATTTGCCTGCCAGTGTGTGTCAGGCCGACTTCCACTGACTGTAGTTTGCCCACTGCCAATGCCCACCAGTCATACCGGGTGGCACAGTAGCTTGCCGATACAAAAGGCATTTAATTTTTACCCTTTAATCTAAGGTTAGTTGCCTCCCAGTGTGTGACAGGCCAACTTCCACTGACTGTAGGGTGCCCACTGCCAGTGACCACCACTCATACCGGGTGGCACAGTAGCTTGCCGATAAATAAGGCATTTCATTTTTACCCTTTAATCTAAGGTTAGTTGCCGGCCAGTGTGTGTCAGGCCGACTTCCAATGACTCTAGTGTGCCCACTGCCAGTGCCACCACTCATACCGGGTGGCACAGTAGCTTGCTGATAAATAAGGCATTTAGTTTTTACCCTTTAATCTAAGCTTAGTTGCCTGCCAGTGTGTGTCAGGCCCACTTCCACTGACTGTATTGTGCCCACTGCCAGTGCCCATAACTCATACCGGGTGTCACAGTAGCTTGCGGATAAATAAGGCATATCATTTTTACCCTGTAATCTAAGGTTAGTTGCCTGCCAGTGTTTGTCACGCCTACTTCCACTGACTGTAGTGTGCCCACTGCCAGTGCCAACAACTCATACCGATTGGCACAGTAGCTTGCCGATAAATAAGGCATTTCATTTTTACCCTTTAATCTAAGGTTAGTTGCCTGCCAGTGTTTGTCTTGCCGATTTCCACTGACTGTAGTGTGCCCACTGCCAGTGCCCACCACTCATACCGGGTGGCACAGTAGCTTGCCGATAAATAAGGCATTTAATTTTTATCCTGTAATCTAAGGTTAGTTGCCTGCCAGTGTTTGTCAGGCCCACTTCCACTGACTGTAGTGTGCCCACTGCCATTGCCCACCACTCATACCGCGTGGCACATTAGCATGCTGATAAATAAAGCATTTCATTTTTACCCTTTAATCTAAGGTTATTTGCCGGCCAGTGTGTGTCAGGCCGACTTCCAATGACTCTAGTGTGCCCACTGCCAGTGCCCACCATTCATACCGGGTGGCACAGTAGCTTGCCGATAAATAAGGCATTTAATTTTTACCCTTTAATCTAAGGTTAGGCCAGTGTTTGTCAGGCCCACTTCCACTGACTGTAGTGTGCCCACTGCCAGTGCCCACAACTCATACTGGGTGGCACAGCAGCTTGCCAATAAATAAGGCATTTAATTTTTACCCTTTAATCTAAGGTTAATTGACTGCTAGTGTTAGTCAGGCCGACTTCCACCGATTGTACTGTGCCCACTGTAAGTGCCCACCACTCATACCGGGTGGCACAGTAGCTTGCCGATAAATAAGGCATTTCATTTTTACCCTTTAATCTAAGGTTAGTTGCCTGCGAGTGTGTTTCAGCTCCACTACCACTGACTGTAGTGTGCCCACTGCCAGTGCCCACCAGTCATACCGGGTGGCATAGTAGCTTGCCGATACAAAAGGCATTTAATTTTTACCCTTTAATCTAAGGTTAGTTGCCTCCCAGTGTGTGACAGGCCAACTTCCACTGACTGTAGGGTGCCCACTGCCAGTGCCCACCACTCATACTGGGTGGCACAGTAGCTTGCTGGTAAATAAGGCATTTCATTTTTACCCTTTAATCTAAGGTTAGTTGCCTGCCAGTGTTTGTCAGGCCCACTTCCACTGACTGTAGTGTGCCCACTGCCATTGCCCACCACTCATACCGGGTGGCACATTAGCATGCTGATAAATAAAGCATTTCATTTTTACCCTTTAATCTAAGGTTAGTTGCCGGCCAGTGTGTGTCTGGCCGACTTCCAATGACTTTAGTGTGCCCACTGCCAGTGCCCACCATTCATACCGGGTGGCACAGTAGCTTGCCGATAAATAAGGCATTTAATTTTTACCCTTTAATCTAAGGTTAGTTGCATGCCAGTGTTTGTCAGGCCCACTTTCACTGACTGTAGTGTGCCCAATGCCAGTGCCCACAACTCATACTGGGTGGCAAAGCAGCTTGCCAATAAATAAGGCATTTAATTTTTACCCTTTAATCTAAGGTTAATTAACTGCTAGTGTTAGTCAGGCCGACTTCCACTGACGGTACTGTGCCCACTGTCAGTGCCCATCACTCATACCGGGTGGCACAGTAGCTTGCCGATAAATAAGGCATTTCATTTTTACCCTTTAATCTAAGGTTAGTTGCCTGCGAGTGTGTTTCAGCTCCACTACCACTGACTGTAGTGTGCCCACTGCCAGTGCCCACCACTCATACCGGGTGGCCCAGTAGCTTGCCGATAAATAAGGTATTTAATTTTTACCCTTTAATCTAAAGTTAGTTGCCTGCCAGTGTGTGTCAGGCCGACTTCCACTGACTGTAGTGTGACCACTGCCAGTGCCCACCACTCATACCGGGTGGCACAGTAGCTTGCCGATAAATAAGGCATTTAATTTTTACCCTTTAATCTAAGGTTATTTGCCTGCCAGTGTGTGTCAGGCCGACTTCCACTAACTGTAGTGTGCCCACTGCCAGTGCCCTCCAATCATACCGGGTGGCATAGTAGCTTGCCGATACAAAAGGCATTTAATTTTTACCCTTTAATCTAAGGTTAGTTGCCTCCCAGTGTGTGACAGGCCAACTTCCACTGACTGTAGGGTGCCCACTGCCAGTGCCCACCACTCATACCGGGTGGCACAGTAGCTTGCCGGTAATTAAGGCATTTCATTTTTACCCTTTAATCTTAGGTTAGTTGCCTGCCAGTGTTTGTCATGCCGACTTTCACTGACTGTACTGTGCCCACTGCCAGTGCCTTCTATTCTTATCGGGTGGCACAGTAGCTTTCCGATAAATAAGGCATTTAATTTTTACCCTTTAATTTACGGTTAGTTGCCTGCCAGTGTGTGTCAGGCCTACTTCCACTGACTGTAGTGTGCCCACTGCCAGTGCCCTCCAATCATACCGGGTGGCATAGTAGCTTGCCGATACAAAAGGCATTTAATTTTTACCCTTTAATCTAAGGTTAGTTGCCTCCCAGTGTGTGACAGGCCAACTTCCACTGACTGTAGGGTGCCCACTGCCAGTGCCCACCACTCATACCGGGTGGCACAGTAGCTTGCCGGTAAATAAGGCATTTCATTTTTACCCTTTAATCTTAGGTTAGTGGCCTGCCAGTGTTTGTCATGCCGACTTTCACTGACTGTACTGTGCCCACTGCCAGTGCCTACTATTCTTATCGGGTGGCACAGTAGCTTGCCGATAAATAAGGCATTTAATTTTTACCCTTTAATTTACGGTTAGTTGCCTGCCAGTGTGTGTCAGGCCGACTTCCACTGACTGTAGTGTGCCCACTGCCAGTGCCCACCACTCATATCGGGTGGCACAGTAGCTTGCCGATAAATAAGGCATTTCATTTTTACACTTTAATCTAAGGTTAGTTGCCTGCCAGTGTGTGGCAGGCCGACTTCCACTGACTGTAGTGTGCCCAATGCCAGTGTCACCACTCATACCTGGTGGCACAATAGCTTGCTGATAAATAAGGCTTTTAATTTTTACCCTTTAATCTAAGCTTAGTTGCCTGCCAGTGTGTGTAAGGAGGACTTCCACTGACTGTAGTGTGCCCACTGCCATTGCCCACCACTCGTACCGGTTGGCACAGTAGCTTGCCGATAAATAAGGCATTTCATTTTTACCCTTTAATCTAAGGTTAGTTGCCTTCCAGTGTTTGTCAGGCCCACTTCCACTGACTGTAGTGTGCCCACTTGCGAGTGCCCACAATACATACCGGGTGGCACAGCAGCTTGCCGATAAATGAGGCATTTCATTTTTACCCTTTAATCTAAGGTTAGTTGACTGCCAGTGTTTCTCAGGCTGACTTCCACTGACTGTACTGTGCCCACTGCCAGTGCCCACCACTCATACCGGGTGGCACAGTAGCTTGCCGATAAATAAGGCAATTCATTCTTACCCTTTAATCTAAGGTTAGTTGCCTGCCAGTGAGTGTCAGGCCGACTTCCACTGACAGCAGTGTGCCCACTGCCAGTGCCCACCACTCATACTGGGTGGCACAGTAGCTTGCCGATAAATAAGGCATTTCATTTTTACCCTTTAATCTAAGGTTAGTTGCCTGCCAGTGTTTGTCAGGCCCACTTCCACTGACTGTAGTGTGCCCACTGCCAGTACTCATAACTTATACCGCGTGGAACAGTAGCTTGACGATAAATAAGGCATTTAATTTTTACCCTTTAATCTAAGGTTAGTTGCCTGCCAGTGTTTGTTAGGCTCACTTCCACTGACTGTAGTGTGCCCACTGCCAGTGCCCACCACTCATACCGGGTGGCAGAGTAGCTTGCCGATAAATAAGGCATTTCATTTTTACCCTTTAATCTAAGGTTATTTGCCTGCCAGTGTTTGTCAGGCCGACTTCCACTGACTGTATTGTGCCCACTGCCAGTGCCCACCACTCATACCGGGTGGCAGAGTAGCTTGCCGATAAATAAGGCATTTCATTTTTACCCTTTAATCTAAGGTTAGTTGCCTGCCAGTGTTTGTCAGGCCGACTTCCACTGACTGTATTGTGCCCACTGCCAGTGCCCACCACTCATACCGGGTGGCACAGTAGCTTGCCGCTAAATAAGGCATTTAATTTTTACCCTGTAATCTAAGGTTAGTTGCCTGCCAGTGTTTGTCAGGCCCACTTCCACTGACTGTAGTGTGCCCACTGCCATTGCCTACCACTCATACCGGGTGGCACATTAGCATGCTGATAAATATAGCATTTCATTTTTACCCTTTAATCTAAGGTTAGTTGCCGGCCATTCTGTGTCAGGCCGACTTCCAATGACTCTAGTGTGCCCACTGCCAGTGCCCACCACTCATACCGGGTGGCACAGTAGCTTGCCGATAAACAAGGCATTTAATTTTTACCCTTTAATCTAAGGTTAGTTGCCTGCCAGTGTTTATCAGGCCCACTTCCACTGACTGTAGTGTGCCCACTGCCAGTGCCCACAACTCATGCTGGGCGGCACAGCAGCTTGCCAATAAATAAGGCATTTCATTTTTACCCTTTAATCTACGGTTAATTGACTGCTAGTGTTAGTCAGGCCGACTTCCACTGACTGTACTGTGCCCACTGTCAGTGCCCAGCACTCATACCGGGTGGCACAGTAGCTTGCCGATAAATATTGCATTTCATTTTTACCCGTTAATCTAAGGTTAGTTGCCTGCCAGTGTGTTTTAGCTCCACTACCACTGACTGCAGTGTGCCCACTGCCAGTGCCCACCACTAATACCGGGTGGCACAGTAGCTTGCCGATAAATTAGGCATTTAATTTTTACCCTTTAATCTAAGGTTAGTTGCCTGCCAGTGTGTGTCAGGCCCACTTCCACTGACTGTAGTGTGCCCACTGCCAGTGCCCATAACTCATACCGGGTGTCACAGTAGCTTGCGGATAAATAAGGCATTTCATTTTTACCCTTTAATCTAAGGTTAGTTGCCTGCCAGTGTGTGTCACGCCTACTTCCACTGACTGTAGTGTGCCCACTGCCAGTGCCCACCACTCATACCGGGTGGCACAGTAGCTTGCCGATAAATAAGGCATTTCATTTTTACCCTTTAATCTAAGGTTAGTTGCCTGCCAGTGTGTGTCAGGCCCACTTCCACTGACTGTAGTGTACCCAATGCCAGTGCAACCACTCATACCAGGTGGCACAGTAGCTTGCTGATAAATAAGGCATTTAATTTTTACCCTTTAATCTAAGCTTAGTTGCCTGCCAGTGTGTGTCAGGCCGACTTCCACTGACTGTAGTCTGCCCACTGCCCTTGCCCTCCACTCATACCGGTTGGTGCAGTAGCTTGCTGATAAATAAGTCATTTAATTTTTACCCTTTAATCTAAGGTTAGTTGCCTGCCAGTGTGTGTCAGGCCCACTTGCACTGACTGTAGTGTGCCCACTCCCAGTGCCCATAACTCATACCGGGTGTCACAGTAGCTTGCGGATAAATAAGGCATTTAATTTTTACCCTTTAATCTAAGGTTAGTTGCCTGCCAGTGTTTGTCACGCCTACTTCCACTGACTGTAGTGTGCCCACTGCCAGTGCCCACCACTCTTACCGGGTGGCACAGTAGCTTGCCGATAAATAAGGCATTTAATTTTTAATTTTTACTCTTTAATCTAAGGTTAGTTGCCTGCCAGTGTGTGTCAGGCCGACTTCCACTGACTGTAGTGTGCCCACTGCCATTGTCCACCACTCATACCGGGTGGCACAGTAGCTTGCCGATAAATAAGGCATTTCATTTTTACCCTTTAATCTAAGGTTACTTGCCTGAAAGTGTGTGTCAGGCCGACTTCCACTGACTGTAGTGTGCCCACTGCCAGTGCCCACCACTCATACCGGGTGGCACAGTAGCTTGCCGATAAAAAAGGCATTTAATTTTTATCCTGTAATCTAAGGTTAGTTACCTGCCAGTGTGTGTCAGGCCGACTTCCGAAGACTGTAGGATGCCCACTGCCAGTGCCCACCACTCATACCGGGTGGCACACTAGCTTGCAGATAAATAAGGAATTTAATTTTTACCCTTTAATCTAAGGTTAGTTGCCTGCCAGTGTGTGTCAGGCCAACTTCCACTGACTGTAGTGTGCCCACTGCCAGTGCCCACCACTCATACCGGGTGGCACAGTAGCTCTCCGATAAATAAGGCATTTAATTTTTACCCTTTAATCTAAGGTTAGTTGCCTGCCAGTGTTTGTTAGGCTCACTTCCACTGACTGTAGTGTGCTCACTGCCAGTGCCCACCACTCATATCGGGTGACACATTAGCATGCTGATAAATAAAGCATTTCATTTTTAACCTTTAATCTAAGGTTAGTTGCCGTCCAGTGTGTGTCAGGCCGACTTCCAATGACTCTAGTGTGCCCACTGCCAGTGCCCACCACTCATACCGGGTGGCACAATAGCTTGCCGATAGATAAGGCATTTAATTTTTACCCTTTAATCTAAGGTTAGTTGCCTGCCAGTGTGTGTCAGGCCCACTTCCACTGACTGTAGTGTGCCCACTGCCAGTGACAATAACTCATACCGGGTGTCACAGTAGCTTGCGGATAAATAAGGCATTTAATTTTTACCCTTTAATCTAAGGTTAGTTGCCTGCCAGTGTGTGTCAGGCCCACTTCCACTGACTCTAGTGTGCCCACTGCCAGTGCCCACCACTCATACCGGGTGGCACAGTAGCTTGCCGCTAAATAAGGCATTTAATTTTTATTCTGTATTCTAAGGTTAGTTGCCTGCCAGTGTTTGTCAGGCCCACTTCCACTGACTGTAGTGTGCCCACTGCCAATGCCCACCACTCATACCGGGTGGCACAGTAGCTTGCTGATAAATAAAGCATTTCATTTTTACCCTTTAATCTAATGTAAGTTGCCGGCCAGTGTGTGTCAGGCCAACTTCCAATGACTCCATTGTGCCCACTGCCAGTGCCCACTATTCATACCGGGTGGCACAGTAGCTTGCCGATAAATAAGGCATTTAATTTTTACTCTTTAATCTAAGGTTAGTTGCCTGCCAGTGTTTGTCAGGCCCACTTCCACTGACTGTAGTGTGCCCACTGCCAGTGCCCACAACTCATACTGGGTGGCACAGCAGCTTGCCAATAAATAAGGCATTTCATTTTTACCCTTTAATCTAAGGTTAGTTGCCTGCCAGTGTTTGTCACGCCTACTTCCACTGACTGTAGTGTGCCCACTGCCAGTGCCAACAACTCATACCGGGTGGCACAGTAGCTTGCCGATAAATAAAGCATTTAATTTTTACCCTTTAATCTAAGGTTAGTTGCCTGCCAGTGTTTGTCTTGCCGATTTCCACTGACTGTAGTGTGCCCACTGCCAGTGCCCACCACTCATACCGGGTGGCACAGTAGCTTGCCGCTAAATAAGGCATTTAATTTTTACCCTGTAATCTAAGGTTAGTTGCCTGCCAGTTTTTGTCAGGCCCACTTCCTCCGACTGTAGTGTGCCCACTGCCATTGCCCACCACTCATACCGGGTGGCACAGTAGCTTGCTGATAAATAAAGCATTTCATTTGTACCCTTTAATCTAAGGTTAGTTGCCTGCCAGTGTGTGTCAGGCCAACTTCCAATGACTCTAGTGTGCCCACCTGCCAGTGCCCACCATTCATACCGGGTGGCACAGTAGCTTGCCGATAAATAAGGCATTTAATTTTAACCCTTTAATCTAAGGTTAGTTGCCTGCCAGTGTGTGTCAGGCCAACTTCCAATGACTCTAGTGTGCCCACCTGCCAGTGCCCACCATTCATACCGGGTGGCATAGTAGCTTGCCGATAAATAAGGCATTTAATTTTTACCCTTTAATCCAGTGCTTCTCAATTATTTTCTGTCATGCCCCCCCTAGGAAGAAGAAAACATTTCGCAGCCCCCCGCGCGACTGTAAATAGTATCATTTCTCTATAAAATTGTTATAAGTACACCAATCTCCCCACAGGTGAGGGCCATTAACCCCCCCCAATCATGTGCAGGCTCTATTAACCCCCAAATCATGTGCAGGCTCTATTACCCCCTAAATCATGTGCAGGCTCCATTAACCCTCCCAATCATGTGCAGGCTACATTAACCCCCTCCCCAATCATGTGCAGGCTACATTAACCCCTCCCCCAAATCATGTGCATGGTCCAGGCTCCCCCCAATCATATGCAGGCTCCATTAACCACCCCCTCCCCTAAATCATGTGCAGGCTCCATTACCCCCTCGAAATCATGTGCATGCTCCTGTTAAGACGCCTCCTGTGTCTTTAAACCAAACCGCCGTTTAGTAGACCTTCCCCGGCTGCTGTACACATAACCTCCGTTCGCATAAACTGGAGGGCGCAAACCAAATGCAGGGGAAGCGGCAATCTCACGAACGGCTCCAAGCACACGAACGGTAATCCACGAACTGCTGCAAGCCGCCGAACAATCACACTCACCAAGCGGCTTCCATTTCCATTCAGCAGTCTCTAAATGCCAATAATAAATCCCCCCAATAACGAGACAGAAGCTTCGCATTGAGGGTCAAATAAGAACTCTTTTTAATGACCACACAAGCATTTCCTTTTATACACATTTTCCAACAAGGTTACCACCCACGTGGTATAAACATAGCAGTCAATCATTTAGAGTTTCACATTTTAAACAGAACCCATTCGTCAATGTACATTTAATAACCACAATGAGCATTGTCCGTGATCCAATCAACAACACAATGACATTGTCCGTGATACAATCAACAACACAATGACATTGTCCGTGATACAATCAACAACACAATGACATTGTCCGTGATCCAATCAACAACACAATGGCATTGCCTGTGATACAATCAACAAAATAAAAGTTAGGAATCCAGGCAATAACAGGTGTTCTGTTGTTTCAGCGGTGTTCGGCAGAAAAAGTGTCCGTTTTTAGTTCCATGAAAATAGAGCCGAACACCGCTGGGCTTTCGCATAGTTTAAAATGGCCGCTGCCTCGTGGTCGACATACGAACGACAACCACCCTGAATTCGTGTAATTGAGAAGTGTCTGCGGTTAACCACAACGTTCTAATTGGGATCAATCGGTTAACCAGCAGCACACTTCTCTCCTGGGTGGCCGTCCGTTCGTCTAGTTCATTCGGGAAAGACAGTCATTCGAATGGCTGGGCTATAGAAAACAGCCATTCATACGAACGGAATGCAAACAGACGAATACAGCAGGGAAACAAGCATTAAAAAAGAATAATCAGACCCGGCTTGACCCTGTGGCGGGTCAACTTGGGGATGCCCGGACTATGAGGTGGTAGCAATGTCTGTTTGCCGTGACAATCCATCTGCATTTCCGTTCAGCTTACCGGGTCTGTAGCTGATAATAAAATTGTAGGGCTGCAATGCCAAGCTCCATCTCAATAGTCTCCCATTGTCTCCTGAGACCCGGTTAAGCCAAACGAGGGGGTTGTGATCAGTCACAAGGGAAAACTCTTGCCCATACAGATAGGGACTTAACTTTTTCAATGCCCAGACCAAGGCTAAGCACTCCTTCTCCACTGCCGCATAACTCACTTCTCTGGGTAACAGCTTTCTGCTGAGTTATGCGACAGGGTGCTCTCCTCCATCTTCCCCGACTTGGCTCAGCACAGCCCCCAGTCCATACATAGAAGCGTCTGTATGGACGAGAAAACGCTTGTTAGGTACTGGGGCAGCCAAGACAGGGGCATTCACAAGAGCCTGCTTCAATGCCTGAACGCAGCTTCACAA